>JAFJYI010000017.1:6000000-6476700 GCA_019022655.1 Acacia acuminata
GCTGCTCCTTGTGAGATTTTCCAGTTCCTCATTTGGATATAAAACATCTTACGATCCAGACTAGTAATATTAATAAATATTTGTTACTAGAAGATTTCTTCTGTTCACTGAAAGCAAGTTCAAACAGAATGTTCAGTAATACAATGTAGTAAACGGAAACAGAAGAAAATACCTGCAACATTATATCTCCAAGTTTCTCCCTGGTGATTCCAGTACCAAGGATTGCACCAAGGAAGTCACCATGAGAACAAGGTTCAAACTGAAAGTTTCCAGTAATGCTGAAAAGAGAGAGTTTAGGCAAATATTAGAAAGGGATCTAGAAACCTAAAAATTGGTGCTGTGAGCTAGCAAGTTTACTAACTAATAAAATTTACAAGACTTGCCTCAATGCTGCAATTATATCTGGGTCACTTGTCAATTCTTCTGGATGTCCAACAGAAATCCGGCAGCGTTCGGCCTGGAGAATAATTGTGCTTATGTTTCTATACAAGCACAGATAACTTATGTTCTAAGGCAACAGAAAATACTTATCTAGATAGTTACCTGTGGGTAGCCTCCTTGAGCAATTGCTTTCACACCTGATAGTTTTCCCACTACTTCCATAGATTCCTTCAGCACTGGAGGGGTAAGGAAATTTGTATGAAGAACTTCTCGTCTTGATGATGCCCTTTGAGCCTATAATAAAATGGACGACAGCTGACAACCAAGTAAGGAATTAAATAGAACCCAATTCAGATAACTCCCTTAATTTTTTGGTCAGAACCAACAAAACTTTCAATTTAGTACAGGTAACTCAATGAATCAGTTAATTTACAAACAAAATGGCGAGGTGTCTAATTGTATGGAGCCCCCCCCAAAATCCATCTTTGGTACAAATAATTCCCCTAAAGTGTCACATTTCTTCTAGTGAAATAAAAAAACTCACTAACAAAGAATTGTCAGCATAAAATTCGAAGTTTGGAGATCCAATAGCAAGTTTTGAAGATAAGTGTTATTCACCACACAGGCTAAACTCATGGGGGTTCAACGCATTTTGGCCAAATCATGTTGATTAGTGGGTTAAGAATTTTAAGAAATACAGTCGTCAGAGGACCACCCTGACTTAATTATACTGGCCAATGTAAATGCTAAGTTATCAAACTTTTAAGATGGGGAAGACAAAGAAAAGTTTCAACTTCCAAGGTTTTCAAGAGATGATTGAGGTAATCTAGAATGAAGAAAAAGGAAGCATGGTACCATCTCAAGAATATGCTTCACTTCTTTTATTGTGCTTTTCTCTTTTACTCCCCTAAGCAGCACATCAACTTCCTGTCCCTTTAAAGCTTGTACTCTCTGGCTTACACCTGAAGCTGCACATCACAAAGCATAAAAAATGTGAAAAATATGTCATAATTGAGATGAAAATAAGAAATTTACCATACAACTAACGCATAAATAATATAATAACGAACAACTGTTCAAAAGCTTTGAAGAAAATGTCGTGTATAACCCTTTGCCGTGCAATCACCTATTAAGCATCTTTCAACCAGATGATCAAAGGATAATACTTGAAAGTGGTTGGTTTAATGTTTAGGGAAGCAAGTGAAAGATAAAATATATAGCTATACATTATTATTTAGCCATAATTATCACCAGAATGCAAACTATATCTGGCATGTGCATCACTACTGACAATGATAACTGACAGGGGCCTCTATTGTTTTCTAGATTTTTATGTTAAAAACCAACAAGGGCCTCTATTATGACAAGGTGTTTCACATGCCCTCATGCAAAACCTAATGGGAGTGGCAACGAATATGATTATGACTTTTTGGGTATACGCGCGTGCAACTGTCAATTTCAGCCAAATCAGCTACCAGTGATAATTTATCCCAGGAATCTGATGAAACCTCTAAACACCTAACTAAGAGACCCTCTTATCAGTCACCAATCCCCATTACGTCCATTCAGCTCAATTTTTATAAACTTTAAATATCCGTAAATATTTTGAAATGTTGTGTTGAAAACGTGCCTTAGGAATCTGGTAAGGTTTTTAGTATTTATTTTCATAAAATGAAAAACTACAAATTCAAATGCAGTACGAAACCCTATCAAACATCAATCCTCCGTTTTGTTCCATGTAACTAATTCATTACCATATCAGTGAGTTAGCACCGTAGTCAATGTATGCAGCTTTGAAAAGGAAGTGGGATGAAATGAGAAAAGATGCATTCTTCGAATCCTCAAGTAATGCCAAGAACAAGAACGTATCTCCAGGCCATTGATTACAGTAACCAGAAGCCCCCGCCGTTTATGTCAAATTATTAATATTCATTGAAGTCCCATAGGTTACATTTGTAAATAACTGAAATTAATGGCTATGTGAAGAGCATAAAACTACATAGAGCACTTATGTGGAAATCAGAAAAACAAAAAAGAAAGGAAAAATCTTACGGATAAGCCCAGACCTGAAGGAAGAGAAACGGCGAACCGGTCAGAAGAAATGGTCCGCCGAAAAGAGAGTTCAGCGTTGCAACGAAGAAAAGTAGAGAAAGCAAAAGCCTGAGCTGCTTTGCTCAGACACCGGGGCATTCCAAAGCAAGTGGCAGCCATGGCGGGGGGCACTCTCCCACCACGACAGCACCTACAGTCCTAAATTGGCCGTTTTGGGTGACCCAAAATTATAATTTATAAATACTTAAATAATACCCCTTTTTTTGTGTGGATAAAACATGCAAGCCGAGGCGTTGATCAAAAAATAAATTAAAATCCAATAATTTAAAAGTTTCAATGATAGAAGGAATATACGAACCCATATACATATATTTATAAAAAACCAAACACACTTGAGAGAATAAATAAGGGTATTTTAGGAAGAAATTGACAAAAATTAAAAAGAGGACCAAAACCAACTTCTAAAGTTTAGGGGAAACAGATTGTGAAAAATCTAGCCCACAATACATCTAAATAAAATTAAGAAGAACATGAACGTTGATCCTTCAATAGCATATCTAGGCATCCTCTGGGGGTAGTTGGAACCAGAACCACCCCAACATCAATAGTAACGCTATGACCCTGTTTGGCCATATAATCTGCACATGAGATGTTATCTCTTGAAGTGTGATGTAACTTCACTTCCTAGTCTTGATACAAAAGTTATCTTGTCTCCCCAACAATGTCTCGGATGGGATGATCTATGGGGCAATCCCTCATAAGAATATTAATAGCATCGAGGGAATCAGAGTAGATGAGAATTTTTTGTAAACCCATTGATGCCCAATTTTTAGTCCTATCATGATAGTATAGATTTTAGCTTTGATAACCGTATGAAGGCCGAGGGATTTGAAGAAGTCCATCAACCATTCACCCTAAAAGTGTTTCTTATTACTCCTCCACAAGCCGCTTGGTGAAGATGTCAAACTGAGCCATCTACATCAATATGGATGACATTTGCAAGAGGAGGGGTCCAAGAATGCTCTTCAATCCTATCGAGTTGGAAAATCTAGTGACTTAAATTTTGCGTTGCATTGCTTTCCACAAGGAGGTAGTGGCATAGGTGCAACATTTCTCTGGTGTCTATACTCTCTCCTTGGAATAGAAATTTGCATCTGATTGTCCAAAGGATCCAGCACCCCAGGCTGAAAATTCAAGTCCACAAGAAGTTTGGGAACCTTCCTTTTCCAGGTTTGTGGTTGGTGTTCTAGATGAGCCAATCCTGCAAGCTGCCATTAAAAAACTGAGAAAAGTAGTTAGGCATTAAAATTTGTTTCCACAAGGATAAAGACTATCACTGGTAAGACCTCTTGGTTCTGAGCAGGTTGATGACAAGTCTTTCATGGCCAATACTTAAATAGTACTACTGTAACTTCTTTGAAAAAAAAAAAAAAAAAAATTGAAATTATAAAATCTTAAAATCACAACTCATTTTTTAGGAAATATATTTGGAATTTCAAAATTCTTTTTTTATTTTTTCTTCTTAAAATAATGTAGGTAATTCAAAATTAAAATCCTTGTAGATTTAAGAATTAAAAAATTATATTAAAAGATACACTCCTATCAGATCTTTTTTTGGTTTTTCCGTGATATTATTATGCCCAAAGCTAACATAATAATATCATATATCAGATAATTATATAAAGAACAAGATGAATATGTAAAATAATTATTTTTACATAGAAGATATATTACATACTAGCCGAAAATTAATCACAGCACGGTCCACACCATGAAGTTTGGCATGATGTCTGTTTCTTTTGGCTTTTTAGAAGTGTTTTTATATTTAAGAATATGTGAAAAAAAAAAAATTTGGTCTTTGTATAAAAAAATGTGCTTAAGAAAACAATTTTTGGAAGTTCCCAAACAAACACTTGGCGCCCTGGAAGAGTGAAAGTAATCAATTTTGCAGTTGACACAAATTATTGAGCAAAACACATGTAGTAATGCACCACTCAACAATCCAGTGCTAACCTGCTTTACTGAAATTAATAGAATTGAAGGATATAAGGTCCTCATTCCACCACCAACCTCAAGTACTCCAGAGATTCTGTATCATTATAGGATCTGAAAGTAAAATTTCCAGCATGTTTATAACAGTATCGTTCCGCCTAATAATTAACTAACAAAACAAATGTAAGAGCTTCCCGTAACATATCAAAATCCAAACAAAATTTGAAAAATCACTAAGACTAACACGTACACGTGTGCAGAATTCCCTAACAACAGCAACCAAGCACAAACCTAGCTATGGCGTTTTTGATCCCCTACAAAGGAGACGTGTAGAACAGAAATAACTTGGCTATCCTCACAAACCTAACCATGGAAAATTGGTTTACAACTCTTTCTACCGTATCAAGCTTAACTAGTAAAGATAGTAGTATCCGAGCACCACCAAGAGCGACAGTAACAAAGCAGCAGATGCAGCCCATACCCAGTAACTATTAGACATTTTCTTCGTCAAAACAACTTTTGGAACCGAGGCGCGACCTTTGGTTCGACCCCTGGACCTGACACTACTCTCTTTCTGGACCTTTTCTTTCACTGCCACTGGGGCATCATCATTTTCATCAAACTTTTCTGGTTCTGTAGCCTCCACTGCAACATTCGCTGGTTGTTCCTCGGGATTGGGATCAGGAGCAGAGGCGGCGGCCGCCTTCTTAGCTTTCTTTTCACGCTCCTAAAAGAAATCAAAGAACCAGCTTTACATTACAGAGCCAAAACAAAAACATGTCAAAGAAAGAAAGAAAGAATCACTTTAAGCTTCTTCTCAGCTTCCTTTTGTGCTCGGACAGCTGACTTGGCTGCAGCTTTCTTTGCTAACTTGGTTTTCCTTTCCAAGGCCAGCTTCATTTTTGCAATTTGCTCCTCTCTCTTCATCTCCTTCAACTTTGCTGGATCAATTTCAGGCTCTTTGACGACATTCTCCTTTTCTGGCTTTTCAAATTCCAATTTATCAACCTCTGCTAATTCATTATTTTCCAGATGAGATTTCAAATCTCTCTCTTTGTTTTTGGCTTCATTCTGAAGCTTCTGACTGGCCAAACTATCCTTTGGAGAAGACTCGGGCTCTTCCTTCAACTGACTTTTGCTGATCTTCGGCATTGTATCAGTTTCAACAGGTTTTGACTCTTCCATCGGTGGCTTTTCATCTGGATTCCTAATCCGTCCATCCCTACTCAGTTGTCGATTATCTAATGAAGGCAAAATTCTTCTCTCATAGTCATTCCTGAAAGTCTCGTCACTGCTCCAGAGTGACATAAATTTCTCAACCTGGAGCCAAAAAAATAAATAAAACTCAACGACATCCTAACATCATATAGAAAAGCAGGAGAATGCAATTAGACAGATAGAAAGCAAAGCAGCTATTGATATCTTATGGTGCCCCTAAGAATGAATAGGATTTAAAAGAACCTCTGCTTGTGAAAGTTCCTCAAGAGCTTTAACATCTTTCTTTGCAGCAAGCTCCCTCACTTTATTCAAAAGAGCACGGCTTTGGTAGAAATAGGAATTCTGAGCAACATAATAAAATTAGATCAACAAACAAATTATTCTGTAGGACTAAATCATAAAACTAAGAAAAGCATGAGTTCAGAAATAATTATGGAAGTTACTAGAATTCTACATCTTGCGTTATTCATGTATATAGAAGGAAAAAAAACAAAAGAAAATTCAGGGAAATAAATAAAACAACAAAGCAAAGCATTCTAGCATTCAAAGAGAATCAAATCTCTCTTTTCGCAGCCAAATTCTTCCTTGCCCTTCTATGACCCTCCACCTTCCTAATTATTTTCCTCTAGTGACTTCCTCTGTCACCTCCACATCATTTATGTGATTGGTTAGTTACAATACATTCCCCCTTTTTCCTTCCGCTTCATCAGCAAGTAACCAAGACTTGGGCCCTCCTGTGACTCGAGTTATCCTCTTTTCATTCTTCTCCCGTGAGCCTAACACTTATGGGTCCATAAGTGACTAACTAAACATTGATCATCCAGTAAAACTTCAGTCTTCTAGCTACAATGACATCTAAAAATCAAAAGCAACTTATTTTATCATAACTAGAAAGATTAAGTGTGTGCTTGGCATGAATGATGAGAGTAGTAGGAAATATGAATTGAACATTGGGAAACAAAATCATGGTCCGAAAGAGATAAAAGAGGATGAAATGAAGACGGAGTGGACATGACTTGACTCATATTTAATATCAAGTGAACCATAACCATTCAACCCATTTGAGATGAGAACATTTTAAATAAGAGGGAGAGAGAATCAAAACCATCCATCCTACTCCATTTAAAATGTTTTACTTGACTTAATGTGAGGTGTGATTTCATAAATAGGATTTGTCATTCTAATTCCGAATAACCACTGCAATTTAATGGTCGAACAGCACATCCTATGCCACATAACTACTTAAATTCTGAGGAGATCACTTAATAATAGATGCGAGGAAAACAATATTTAAACAAATATCAAAATATGTATTGCATCTTAAAGAAAGTAGGACACACCCCTTCATTACATTGTTTTCTCAGCTGCAGAATGCTCTCATAAGCTTTATTCTTATTCTGAATGAGACCTGTTAGTTCGTCCTGTAAAGACTGAATATCCTTATCTAAAACCTTCAGAGAATCATCAAGTTCCATGATTTTGGACCGAACTATCTCTCTCTCCTTCTTTACTCCATCCAAATCCCCACCTATAAGCTGCAATAACAAACAATATCTCAAGAACTTTTATTTTTGTAAGGTTTCATGATGGAAGTTAAGGCAGTAGGAGATGTCCAAGCAACATATTAAATAGTATAAAATGCTCTATGAAGTATTTAGATAGGTTAGTTCTCCCATCTCAATAGCTAGTTTTTAAGGAAGGGTTTCCCACCTCACTTAATGCCCCAATCAATTGATATAGTAGCGTCACAAATGGCTACCCAAAAAGACTACACCACAAAGGGTTATGGCCAGCAAGGAATAAAATGAAGTGTCATCAAGTGCAAATGCCAAGACATCATCTTTCTAAGGGGGCCAGTCGATGGAGAATAAGGATGTATAGAATGCCTAAATCCCAAATTGAGCAATATGGGGTATTTAAATGGGTAGGTTCTATCACCTCAATAAGGGTCCCCCACCTCACTTAAATGCATCAATTTCTCAAGAACTTAAAGAGGCATCACTATAAGTTAACACACGAAATATAAAGATCAAAATACAGCTACTTTACCTTAACCTGATCTTGAATGGCTTCTTTCTGCCCAAGTGAATCCTGTAATTTGGCCCTCATGGAAGCATTAGCAATAACTTTCTCCCTTGTCCCCTCAAGCTGTTTGATTTCATGAAGGAGTTGTTTTTCCTCAGACAATGGAATGGTCTCATGTTGTATCCGGTACTGCAAACTATAGATCTGCATTCACCAATAAAAATGAAAGTAAAGGTGAACGGGAGATAGATGTCAAAAACAGTGATAAAAGGGCCAAATTTAGCATGTAAGCAAACTTGAGACACGTTACCCACAATATCATTCAGTTCCTCCTCAGATGAGCATAAACCACCCCAACCTGCATTGTTTGGTGTACGCAACTTTCCCAAGGCCTGCTGCAGAGGTTCAATCTCTTTTCTTTTTCCATCCAATATACTCTGAAATTGCCTATTTTTATCTCTCAGAGCCTTAATCTGAGAAATCAACTTCGTTCGATCTGACTGCAGTGAAGATCAAATATTCACACAGGTTAGCTGAAAGGAGTTTAACATGCCATTTCATTGCACGAATATTAATTTCCAAGAAATAATAACCCATCATTAGGTAACATGAAAGCTCTGTTATTTGAGATAATGTAAGATGAATTTTCAGGAGACTTCACTCAACATGTTTCAAGTCTTATCATGTCTACTTTTGCATTGATACCAACATCCATCACCAAGCATGCATGAGAACAAATCCAAACATTACACACCTCTTGGCCAGAGGTTTTCAATCTAAGCTGTTGTAGTGATTTTTCATAAATATCCCTTTTATCATTCACAGGTACTTTTATTAATACGACAAGAAACAGAAAGATCATAACCTAGATGCAAATTTGTGTATACGAACAAAACAACTATGAGTTTAGAGCAAGGGTAGTAACATCTGACATTGAGGAGATGAAAAACGATAAAATGTTGAAGAGAGAACAAGAAGAAACTGAATTTTTTTACTTAAAAGTGCAAGTGGATAAGTGCTGCAATAATTTTAAAAATCAGATCTTCTTTATACGATGCCATTATGACCCATGGATGATATATGTAATGTCTAACCTGATGCAAAGACATTGAGGGAATATGGATGGGGAAAGGGACTGAATGTTCGCTACTGAATAAACTCTCTTCCCACTTTCACCAAGCACATCACAAAATTTATATAGTCATCCCAAAAAATTCTCAACTTACCCGCTTTGCTTTTATAGCTTCAATGAGCTCGAACCGGGTCTTATTTTGCATGCTAATCTCTATATCAAGCTGATCAACTCTGGACTTTATGTTAGGATCTTCATAAGGCCGAAACTTAACAAAATAAAAAGAATGTATCTGCTTGGGAGCTGGCCAATCTTCGTTTCGTGCACTGGAGTCTAAAATTTCATTCCCTTCTTTAGTAGGTTCATCTTCATGTGACCCAAATTTTATGGATTCAGCTACTTCACGATCCTTCTCTAAATGTCCATTTTCCTTTCCAGGCAAAACAACTTTCTCTCCTTCAGCACCTTTTTCCAGGGGGCCTTGAACCATCTCGAACCCAGCAACCTCAACAGCCATGGCACCAATAACAACACAGCCTCAAAAAACCCAAGAAACCTAATTCCAGAGGAAGATCCAACGTAAAACAGTTAAAATTAAATAAATTGATCCAAAGGCTTGTCAAGCAGGTATAATAATGCTACAACATGCATAAAGAAGAAGAATTAAATGAATGTTGATCGGAATAAGTAATTAGAAAAATATACATGCACTAACAGATGAAAATGACAGGATCGCCATTCATTTTATATCAATTTATTGGGCATTAGGACATAAATGCAGAAGACAAAGGAGTCTACAGACTAACATCTTCGCATCAATCATGCAAATGAAACAATTAACAATCTACCTCGTTAGATGATGAAATCTAGTTGCTAGGCAAAGATCGGGTATTATTATATAAACAAACCCCGCATGCAAAACTCAGTCCTATGAGATGAAGACAGCGAAGAAAAATCCAACGCACAAGGCATCAAAACTCTAGATACCTTAGTCATTAAATGATGGCTCTCGCCAGTAATGCTCAACAGACAAATTTGAAACACCAAAGCAAAACAAAACTAGAATTACACAAGCGATCAGAGATAGAACACCAATGCACAGTGAGAGAAGTACGAAAAGGATCCTAAGTTAATTACTCGAACGATAGCGAAAATGATTGCGCAGAAGGAAGACGCGTTAGACGAATGGCCTCCAATTCGGAATTCAGCTAGGCGGTATAAAAGTAAGTAAGTTGATCAGATCTCGGTCGGTTGCATTCTCACTTATCAGAGTCTCAAGGTTGACTACGCGCCGAGAAACACAGGCGACAGGATATAAATATTGCGCCTAGTTGTATAATACAAGTTTGACCAAATCTTATATACCAACTAGAGGAAAGCATTTCAATAATTTTGGAACAAATTTCTAACTTTACCCTCATTTATGAATGAGTACCTTTCAAAATTTATTGTTAAATCTCTCTCATCTTTTTCTTTTTCCAATATGGCTAGCCAATCTCTCTCATCATCATTACTATGAGCAAAATTGTCAAAATCTCATTTATTTGGTCAAAATGGACTTATAAAAATGACCAAATTTTTTGGTGAAACTAGACTTATAAATAGGACCAAAGTGATACAATATAGAGCCATAGGCTCAAGATTTTCTTGCTCCACGCCGGATTTTGCATTCCTATTCTTATCTTTTACTAACAATAAAAGAATTGGACTCCTCGTTTTTTCACTCTGTTTTCTTAAATCTTTTTAAATTAATAAGATAAGATGAGTTTCGTTTGGAAAAAAAAAAAAAAAAAAAAAAAGATAAGTTGAGAACAAAAGACATTTGTGTATTATTCAGACATAAGAAGTAAAATATTCTAATTATCTCTCTGTTTTTATTTTAATTATATAGACTTTTTTTCTATTTTGAAATCCATATAACTCTCCCTTAAAATCAAAATATTTGTTAAACAAACATCCCTTATATTTTGATATTCTATTTCCATCCACCCAAACCGTTAATTGACCATTAAGTTTGAGTTTTGAACTTTTATTTTACCCAAATATCATTCTTTAACATTAGAATTATCTAAACAAATATATATGTGTGTGTGTGAGTGGGCCAAAAAAAAGTTATACCACCAAATTTTTATCCTAATAGTTTTTTTTTTTTTTTTTTAACTTTCTAATATGTTAAAAATTTAAGAATTTTGAGATTATAAAATTTGTAATTTTAATTTTTCCCATATTTATTAAAAATTTATTTATTCTTAGTTTCTTAAATGACTAAAAATATATATCGAACACATTTTTTCCTATAAAATATAATAAACTATAAATATTTGAGAGATTGTATTAAGTCATTTAAATTTAGATTTAGATTTTTATTTTTTTTTACAAACATTTAAAAAAAACTTAGTCAAAATTTTAAAAGTTTATGATATTTACAAGTTGGAATTGTAATTGAGGATTTAGCATTAAGGTTAAATTAGTAAATATATTTTATTTTTATATAAATCTCAATTAAAAATATTTTTTTAGAATCTTTTTAAAATATTCTTAACGGAGTTAATGATTTGAACTTAAGTGTGTGTTTTCAAAATAAATGGGAGGTCAAGGTGAAGCAACGGCTAGCTAAGTGGAAGGTAAAATCCCTATCGTCAGCGGGGAGATCTACTCTCATTTCATCAGTAACCACGGCAATTCCAAGGTATGTCATGCAAACTTCTCTTCTCCCAATGAGCACATGTGAGTCTTTGGATAGAGGCAACTGTCAATTCCTGTGGGGTAGCAATGAGGATCAACAGAAAATCCCCTTAGTTGCATGGGATAACATTTGTAAGCCCAAGCGGAGAGGTGGATTGGGTCTTCGGCATGCTAAATATCATAACCATGCCTATCTTATGAAACTTGGCTGCAAACTAGCAACTAACAGGAACGACTTTTGGGTCCAGGTGATTCGAAATAAGTACAACTGTGGTTGGACCCTCATCCCAAGAATAGATGTAAACAAACCAGGCTCAAACTTGTGGAGTGGGATTAAGCGTACGTGGAGCAAAGTACAAGATGGTGTTGAAGATTTGGCGCAGATACGTTGGAAATGGACCCAAAATGGTGCTTTCTCTGTCAAATCAGCCTATGACTCTTTAAATGATGATGTTTCGCAAGTAGATCCTATATGGGGCACAATATGGAAATTAAAGATTCCGGAAAGGTGCAAAATGTTCGTCGGCTTGTTGTTCATAAACGGCTTCTAACCAACGCCTCTAGGCACAAGAGAGGCTTGAGTGAGGACCCTAGTTGCCCTATTTGCAGTAAAGAGGTTGAGACTCTGCAACACGTTCTCAGGGACTACCCTGAGACTCTAAACCTCTGGAAGCAAATTGTTTCCCGCGACTATGGCAGAAATTTAATTCGTTGAGCTTCCCCATTGGTTCCGATGGAACATCAGTTGCAGGGGTAGAAGTAAGCAAAATGATGAGTGGCGAGAATTGTTTGCAATCACATGTTGGTGGATATGGCGCCGACGAAACAGTGCTATTTTCGAAGGAAATAAGATCTCAAACGACACTTTACAACATAGTGTCAGTGCTATTAAGAGCAATTTGGACGACGCCCGACACAAGTTCTGTAACACAAATGCCGGAATCTTGTTCGAGGTGATCATGGGGAACATTGGTGCCCACCACCAACCGGTTGGGTTAAAATTAATACTGATGGAGCATTCTCACGACTTACTTCTGGTTTAGCTAGTGGTGGACTTATCCGAGATGAACACAAGCAGTTTCTTGAAGGCGTTTATGTTTAGAGGAGAGGAAGGTGACAACCTTTCTGCAGAATTATGGGGGTGTTTACATAGCCTCAAACTTGCTTGGGACATGGGTTATAGGAATGTTATTGTAGAGACGGACTCTACTGATGCAGTGGATTTGATCAAAAGCGAGTCGAATGAAGCACATGCCCATAGACTGCTCAGGGAATGGTTTATAGGGATTGGAACCTTGACGTTCGCCACATCACGCGTTGGGCTAATGCAGCAGCGGATCATCTAGCTAAATCTAGTCTTTCAATCATGCAAGGTTTTCATATCCTCTCTCGTCCGGATATAGAGCTAGAAAGACTACTTGGAAAGGATAATCCTTAGTTAATTTGTGGTTGCATCATTGTATCAAATAAATAAATAAATGGGAGGTCTGTACAATTAAGATAAAACAAAATAGTGGTTAGGGTATTTTCATCAAAAAGAAACATAAGTAATTTGAATTTGCCTTCTTAAAGTATAATTAAGATAAAACAAAATAGTGGTTAGGGTATTTTCATCAAAAACAAACATAAGTAATTTGAATTTGCCGTCTTAACATTTTTTAAATGATATAGTAGTTAAAATAAAGATCATTTCTTAAAAAATGATTTAAACTTTCTCTTTTCATACAAATAAATATATAAATGTAAAATATTAATTTTTTTAAATATAATCAATTAAATTCCACACTTCATGATTTTAAATTTGATAGCATATCTTCTAAACTATAATTTTTTTAAAAAAATTTGATCTATAATATTTATTATAAAATTAAATGTTTTCTCTGTTATATTTTGTTAAATCAGAAATTATTAGAGAAAATAGATTGATTTTTCTTTACAAATATTTTTAAAAATGTTTAGATATAACTGAACCCAATAAGATATACCCATTTGGGATAGAGGTGGCAGAAAGTGCTTTTTTCCGATGGTTTTCTCTTTTTTTAGAAAAGTTAGATTATATATATGGTCTATGTTTAAGATAGTGGTAGCAAGAGTGACTTTTTTTTTTAAATGGACTATTGTTTGGATAATTATTTGATATGAAAAATGACATAAATCTTATTGAATATTACATATATATATATATATAGTTTATATATATATTGAATCTAAAAAAATAAATTTAAATTTGATAAAAAAATAAATTATTAAAAATAAATTACAACACTCTAAAGTATTTAATTAAATATATTATAAGAGATAAATTAAAATGCATACAAATGTATATCTAATAGTATATTGCTTATTAGATCGCATATTCTTAACATTTTTTTTCATAAGCTTAAACAAATCACACCGAGAAGCTGAAAAAGTGACCTCTAGAAAAAGTCTTTTTTTTTTTTTTTTTTTTTTTTTTGAGAAGCCCAGCACCCACAGAAACTATCCCAAATGCCTCTTTTTCTCACTGTCGTTAGGCTTTTTTTTCCTCTTGCAGCCGTGCCAAACATGCTAATAGTTTGTTAAATCAGAATTTATTAAAGGAGATAGATTTATTTATTTATTTTTCACAAATATTGAAACAAGAAATTTCTTTGATACAACTCAGCCCAATAAGATAAACTTTGTTAAATCAGAATTAATAAGAGGAGGCTGACTGACTTTTTTCCTTAAAATTATTTAAAAATGCTATAGATTGATGTTTTCATTACAGATATATTTTTTTTTTTTTTAAAAAGGCTTGGATGCAACTCAACAAAGAAGATATATTTTGTTAAATCAGGATTTACTTTTGGAGATAGACAGATTTTTTTTTTCCTTACAAATATTGAATAGAAAATTTTCTGAAAATATAATCATTAGGATTTTGATAAAATTTCCTTATTTTTACATTTGTATATTTAGTTTTATGAAATAAAATAGTTTAAAATCGGTGTCTCCATATGCCTGTGTGTGTCTAAGGTTTCATTTGGTATAGGGAAAATTTGAAGAAGGAAGGGAAGATTTTGAAAGATAAGGGAAAACTAGTTGTTTGGTAGGAAGAAAATAAAGGGGTGGAAGTTGTCAAATAATAAAGAAATGTCTATTTTACTCTCAAAAGTAATAAATTAAAAAAATTGCTAAAATATATATTTTTTAAAAAATATGCTATTGTCAAGTTCAAACTAATGCAAAACAAATTTTCTCTAAATTTGAACTTTCCCACCAAATTCACATTTGAAGGGTAAATTTATCAAAAAAAAAAATATAAACAATGACGTGAGAACTTAAAATCCCACTAATTTTACGGGAATTTGATTTTCTCACATACGAGGAAAGATTGATGGGTCCGGAAACTTGGATTCCTGAGAATATTTATCCAAAATATGTATCAAACAGAAGAACTTATTAATATATTTTTATTTTATTTTTTGATAAGAGAACTTATTAATATTCTTTTTCCTTCCCATCGGAGCGTTTGGAAAATTTAAAATGTCGTAAAAACATCCCGTGGGCCTTCTTTTAAACATTGAGAATGGAAGAGGGGTGAAGGACGAAGTGGGAGAGAGAAAAGTGACAATAAAGTAAAACTATTCCGTAACACCTTCTTCACAATTTTTAAATTGTCCGTGTGAAGAACATATCTTGGTAAATATTTTTTATCAAAGACTCTGGTCTTTATTATAATAAAGTGAAACAATCTTAAGACAGAGGGAGCCCATAAATTTCTAGAACACGTACAGACGGCCGATTCAAAAATTTGGGGGGGTTGGTGGTTGCAGAAAGAGAGACGTGCAGGATTGGACAAATGAGCTAAGAATTGTTTATATTACAAAAAGGCCTTGCAACTCTATTGACACGTGTTTCAAATTCCACTTGCCCACTTCTCTTCAGGCTCCGTACACTTGTGGGCCCATCTTCGCTTTGCTGAATCATCTCTCATTTTCAAATTCATAATTCTTTTTTGTTTTCCTCGCACTAGTCATGAATATTTATTATATTACTTAGATGAAATTAAATATTTTGTTGTTGTAAATTTGTTATGTAAATGATAAATACCCACAGTTCCATTCATAAAATTGTCTCACGTGAATGATTCATTTGAGAGTTTTCTTAATGCTATTTCCCGAGCATATATTTACCTCATTTGAAAAAAGGCAATACTAATTTTATGTTACTTATCACTTTTTTATTATTAGATCAATCTCATCTACCTTTATTATTTTCTTTTCTATTGAGATTCCGATCCAACGATGATGAAAAAGTAGTGACTTGGTAGTAACATAAAATTGGTAGTGATAATATCCTAACCCATAAAAAAATTAGTTATGTTAGTTAATATAAGATATATTTTTCAAAATGTTCTAGTCATCTTTCTTAATTACTTCATTCTCTCTCTTTTTTAATTATTGTTGATGAAGCATCAATATAAGTGAATTAGGAAAAAACTGATAAATATAAAAAAATTCATCTTATATTTAAGATTAACACCAACTTAGATATATATTATATTAAATATAGAATGAGTAACTAATTTGTAAATTTAGTATAACTATTGCCAGTTTTTTTATTAATAGGGGGGGGGGGGGGGGTGGGGGTATAATGTGATTTGACTCGAGTTCTCAACTTTTCTGTCTCTTCATCATTAGTTTAACTCCTCCGTATTCTGGTTTGGTTCCTTCACGTTTATTTGTAGTATTTCAATATCATGGATGACTGCTCTTCTTCTGTGTGTCATAAGTCATAACATCACCACATTCCCTCAGTCATCTCACGGCAAATATGGAAAACTACTGACTTGTCAGTTACTAATACCATACTAAATTCACTTTTTTTAAAATATAAAATAAAAAAAGTTATAGGAAAAATTACATTTAAATACCATTTGAATTTGTAAAGCCTCGTAAGTCTCCCAAATTTGTAAAAAGACCTGAAAAGTACCAAGCGACCTATGAGGGATATACAAATTCGGATGAAATTACCTTTTTGCCCTTACTTTTAAATAAATAAATAAAAATACTCACACCGGAGGGTCACGCCTAGCAAAAAATGAGCCACCAATGAGGGGGTGGAGGTTTTTTTTTATAAAAAAAAAAAATCATTTTCTTGAAAGTGTGTTGGGCCACTTGGTTCCTTTAATATATATATATATATATATATACATTAACAAATATATATATTCTTCTTTACAAATTTTTTAAAAAAAAGTTGTAAATGACGTTATTAAATTTGTAACTGGCGTTATTGGATTTGTAAATACCGTTGCAAGTTTTGTAAATATAGTTTTTTTTTTTTTTTTTTAACTCAGAGGCATTAAAAAGGAAAAAAATGAAAACTTGAAAAAAGTTGTAAATGGCATTATTGAATTTATAAATACCGTTGAAAGTTTTGTAAATATCGTTGAAAAAATGTTAAGAAAAATATATATATTTGTTAATGTGTGTATATATATTAAAGGAACCAAGTGGCCCAACTGGGCCCCATGGACGTATGGGAGGTTGGGGGTTTGAACCCCACCCCCCACACTTTCAAGAATATGATTTCATGTTCTTTAAAAGAACAAAAATTGAAAAGTGTCTGGCATCTCTTCCTCTCGGTTTCATGTCCATGGTCTTAAGTCTTAAGTCCTAATCTCCTTACCTTGATAGTTTTGCTTGCAAGGTTTGAGCATTGGGTTGATCTCGTTCTTCTCACCATCATTTTCTTCATTACCTCTCATAATCTATAAATCACATTCATCCAATCAATATAATACTACCTCCGATCCTAATTATAAGAGCTAGTTGACTTTCTTTGGAGAGATTAAGGAAGCTAAATAAGTAACTTAATCGTTTCATATGATGTGTATCCTTAGATAATATATTAGTTTATTAGTTAAACTAATTAGTTTAAAGAGAAAAAAAAAAATAAAAATACTATAAAGTAATTTAATTAGCTTCCTTGATCTTTCCAAAAAGTCAACTAAATTTCTTATAATTAGGACCGAGGAGTACTACTTTAACTTTTTTCTCATTTTCTCAATTAACGGCCTAAATGAAGCCAACGACAGAAAATGAGAAATAAGATAAGGAGAGGATCTCCTTCCTCCTTCACCACTGGACGTGGATTACCGTTGCTCCTTGGGTGTTTTTGAGCCTTGCAATGGAAGATGCAGGGTTGGTTATCGATGAAGAAGGTGATGATGGTGCCTCATATATTCACCGATAAAAGAGGGAACTACATGGAGCTTCTAAGGAAGGGAAAAGTGACTCTCGAATCTAATATCTGAAGCTTTTAAAATCCAACTCTAATTTTTCTCTCAAAACACTGTCATTTTGGGGTGAACCATCATTGTATTTTTTAAATTCACTGTCCTAAAGTGTCATTTTGAAAATTCAAGCCCAAAACTATTTTCAAATTTAGCTTTTCTGTTGTTCATTAAAAGGGTGTGTTTCTTTGAGCACCAACAAAAAAGGGTGTGTTTGGCCTTGTTTTGGTTTGTTAATGAAGGGAAATAATGAAGGATTTTAGAATATTATTACACCCAATCCCAAGTCTATCAGGCTTCATATTTTTTGGGAAAATCCACATGGGAGCCCTTTTTGGAGAAAAAAATCCCAAAAAGGGCCTCAAGATTCTGACAATCCTACAAAGGGCCCTAAGGGCCCTTTCTGGGATTTTTAGAATCTTCACGAGTTGTAAATGTGGCTGATATAGTTGTTAACAGAGGCTGATATTGTTGTTAATGTGGCTGATTTAGTTGTTAAAATATTGTTATAAATGTGACTGATTTAGTTGTAAATGGGTTAAAATTTTGTTGTAAATATATGATTTAGTTGTCAACGCAAGATTGTCGAATCTTGGGGCCCTTTTTGGGATTTTTTTCTCAAAAGGGGCCCCCATGTGGATTTTCCCATATTTTTTATTCCTCATAAGTTTAGTTCTGGTTTGACTTGGGTCTGACCTAATATCTCAACTAGTTCAAAGGTTAGTCTATGTTTAATAATCTTGATTAAAACTGTCTTTTTTATTATAGAAGGTGCTCTATTTTTTTATTTTGTATTTCATATGCGAGCTCTCATAAGTTAACGCAGCTTTCTACCAAAGAGTGATTATTGATTTATTGCACTCTTTTTTTTTAATTAATATTTTTCAAATGTACCTTGTAAGTGCTATAAAAATACAACATTAAAAAAATTTCAGTGGTATCAGAGCCAGCGCGAATTTCGCAGATAATGCTGAGATACTTAGGACAAAGGTGAGTAGGAAACAACTTTCCCAGTATGAGTGAACCACCTCGATCATCTACCTCTGACTCTTCTTCTCTTATCACTCCCTTTATTCCTAGAAATTTGTCTCCTTCTATGAAGAGAACCCTTTCCAACAAAATAGAGAACCTTATTGAAGTTACCCATCATCCTGATCGTCGTGTTGGATCTACTGATCTACCACTCCTTAGCCCTTACAGTTACTTCCACGTAAGTAACTCATTTACCAGATTCCATCAGATCCATTATTCGAACCGAAGACCACATGTTCAAGAAATTGTTCGGTCTACCGGACTTGAACAAAGTGTACTCTCCCTAAGAACTACCCAAGAGCAATATTCCACCATTGAGATCTCTCCAGATCTCATTGCAAAATGGAGATCGAAGGTTATACTCATCTCCATTTTGGTGTCGTTTCACTCGGCTCTCACCCTTCATGGTAGAAAAGGACTCCTGTTACCGCTAAAGTGGCTCTTTTAGATTCCACCTATAAGAACTATTCTCATGCTCTTATTGGTGCACTCCTAACCACTCTTAGCAATGGCGGTGTTATCCCGACTATCCACCGATTATAATGTCGGTCTCTCGATTTAACTCTTCCAAGAAGATTAAAAGTTCAGATCCAGATCACAGGAGCGAACAAGACTCTCAAGCCATTATGGCTACACTTCATCATCGATTGTCTATCGTCTCGAGAATCATGCTTATGATCTTGAACTTCCTAATTCAACCACGGATGCCCTTGTTGCGCCTCTAATAGAGCAGATGAAACATCCATTATCCGATTCCGAGGAGATCCCAAAGAATGAACTTGCTCGATTATGCCTATGGAATGGATTAGCAATTATGAAAAGCTTTTCCATGAGAAACAAGCCAGATGTCCACACCACCACTCCACCAAAGGTTGAAGACCTTGGAAATGGTGTATCAAAAACCACTTTCACTAGACCCAAGATTTCACGGACCAACAAATCCACATCCTAGTGGAAGAATGTTGTCACTTACACCGCTTACACACCCTCCGTAAAAGACCCGCCAATTGCTTGGATAAACCAGGATGCCAAGCCTTGCTATGTTTCACATATCAATGGTCACTTTTTATGGGATGTTCCAGGATCAGGAATGTGTGATCCATAATGTGAGTGTGATACTCCTGAATGGTGGGAAGATTCTGATGATGAACAAGGTTTATATCCTTGTAAATATGCCCACAAGCGAGCATTAAAGAACAAGTCCTCTCCCGGATCTCCTTGTAGATCTCACAAGAATAAGAAGTTTGATGACAATGATGATTATGGCTCAAGACAAGCCAGTCTCTTCTAGGCGTTCTACACGTCGTTGGCAACCGCCTCCTCCTCCAAGAAGATCTTCAAGAGACATGTCCCTTGTTGAACTAATGTTAGAGACAGTCACCATGACCTTGTTAAAAGATACTTTTTCAGATGTTGCTCTCAATGCTCCATCAACCTTTTGTTGCAACCCCAATTCAAGCCGCTCCTCAAGCCGTTTCTTGTATTGCTATGCTCAATCCTTATGAAAAGGAATTTCCTCCCCTTGAAAGAAGAGTTGATCAAGCTAACAAAATCTTATCCAAACCATATGCTACTCCCAAAGACAGTTGATGCCCAAGGAATTTCCGGTCCTCACAAGCTGAGGAAGTTTTAAACTCGCAGACTCAAAATGCTGTTTGTCAGAACCATACTTTGCTAAGGATTGATTCCAAGCTTGACTCTCTGACCACCAAGACAGAAGGGATAGCCTATCGATAGATCGATATATCAAGAGGTTAAAAATCTTTATCTTCATCAAAAACAAGCAAGCTACCAAACTGGATGCGTAACTTCGTGCATTTATCGAAAGAGGATACATGGGTTCCCAGTTCAAAAGTAAAGAGATCGAGCTTCAAAGGCTATTTAGCAAGATTTAAAAAGAATTGAATTGGATATAGCCAAAAAGCGCCTCTCACTATATATGAACCCTATCCTTCATTTTCAACCATTCCAAAGACCCTTGTTTCGCTCATCACCAACAACCCTAAGAAGAAGTAGACATTACAAGCAAACAGCTTTAAATTCAATTATCCACTATTTGCTCAATTATCACCACCAAAATTAACCTCACACACCAAACCTCAGCCTACACCTCGTTTTACTTATCCCAGACCAAGACCACCATACTTCACCCCTTTTCACACTCATGAACCAGGATCTGGCTCTCAAGGCATTCGGATTAATGAACCATCCCAAGACAAAAACAAAAATGCAGCAAGTCTTCCTCAGCCTACCCAACCATCTCCTATTCATCTCATACTTCCGCAACATCCTCCTCACAAACTTCCTCGCACACTACACCATCCAAGAATCCTTCTCATATAGGAATCCTACAAAGTCCAAACCAATTCGCTCCTCTACAAGACTCATCCAGTTCGGAAGAATCACAGTCAGAAGGTTTTTCCCAAATTCATTCTGATGCTAGCTCTGAAGCTGAAATGGCTGATATCTCAAGAATTGCTATGGTCCGACCAAGTGCGAGAAGAAGAAGAAGAATTTGATGAATCATTTGTTGAACACCCGAAGATCGACCTCGAGGACGTAACCATGACTACAAGCCTACCAATGGTCCATGGTTCACTTTTGATAATACTCCTTATGATAAATGGCGATTTCGCCTTGAAGAATTCAAATGCTCGGATAGATTTACAAATCACAAGAAATCAAATTCCTCTCAGCAAGCGTTGCGGGAGTTTGTTTCACGATTCACCGGTACCCTCGTGAGCATGGTTTCAAAATCTCTCTCCATATCAAAAGCTTCAATACCCAAGTCCAAGTGGAAGACCCCGCCCTCCTCCTTGGTGTTATTCATAAAGAATTTATGGAGATCATAATATCATCGGAAAAGAGAGAAGCAAGAATTCTTTGAGATGAAATGCTGCTCTCTAAAAAGACGGATCTCCGGACTCATTACCGTCGAATGATGGAGAAATACCACATGCTAAATGGAGGAAATGATGTAAACCCGAGGCATACTTTTATTGCCTCCCTTAGGATGAGCTTCAGTAACTTAATAGAAGTATTAACGCTCTCCAACGAGATATGTCCGACATCTCTATAGGAGAATTGTACCAACTTGCTCTCAATGCCCTTGATAAACTCTCGCGAGCAACATAAATTTTTCAAGGATATGCAAAAGAAAGCTCATAAGTTCAAGCCGCATGCAAGAAGCCTTATCTCAAGATCAAATGCAAAGACCGAAGGATTGTTATTGTCCTTCCAAGAAGAAATCTCATTATCGTCATTATTCTCAACCGTTCTTAAACCTTATAAAAAATCAAGGCGATCAAGATTCGTAAAGAAACCTAGATTTTTCAAATCTAGAAAACCTTTCTCCAAAGGCTCCAGTGTGTTTTGTTTGTCGAAAGCCAGGACATTTTGCAAAAAATTGTCCAAAAAAGACAAAAGGTGATGTCAAGCTAATGCGTAAACTTCAAGATCTTGATGATTTCGCACAATACGGCAGATATTGAAGATTATCTTGAAGAACAAGATGAACAGGACGCTAAAACGCAATATGTTCTTCCTTCTTATGCTGAATCAACAGACTCATCCTTTTCTGAATCTGAAGAAGATTATCACTCCGAAGAAGAAGATTTCTCCCCCGGAACTATCAATCTTGTCCAAGTTTCTCCCCAAACTCCATCCATTGGATGTCTTGGCTCTTTAAATTCCAATCCCGAGATTAACCCGACGGCTCCATTGCCAAACATTCAAGTCCAAGTCCTACCGTAAAAATATTCAAAGCCCATTCTTGCAATAGCCTTCATTGATACAGTTCATCTCATACATTGATGAAACCACATATCCTTCCAATCGAAGAATGGGTACCTCATAATCGTACTTCTATACCGCTGATGGAAAGATATTCAAAATTGATTTGATCACCGAAGAAAGATCAGCATTAAGTTCTTCCCAGGATGTACCTTAAAAATCAAGGTGCTAGGAAGTGAACTTCCAGGAAAAGATATTCTTCTTGGTTTTGATGCCTTCTATCACACCAAGAATTTGACTATACTTCCCAAAGGAATCAGGTGGAAATCCAACTTCAGTCCCCTCGGACGTAAATTCCTTCTCTCTATGAATTACGTAATGCTCCACCACAAGATTCGATGTAAAAGATCGCTTGTTACGATTGTGGCCGACAAACCATGACCAATTCCCACATCCTTCCCCATTATGGAAAAATCAAGATTTCTTCATTAGTCTTCCTTTTAAGAGGAATGAGGATATTAATCCTACAAAAGCCTCCCATCAGGTATGAATCGGAGGACTTAAAGCTAGCTCGGGAAGAATGTGCCGCACTACTCAAACAAGGTCTCATTGAACCAACAAAGTCCGAATGGGCTTGTCAAGCTTTCTATGTTGAAAAAAGATCTCGAGATCAAAAGAGGAAAGAAAAGGCTTGTTATTGATTATAAGCCTCTTAATCATTTTCTTCAAGATGACAAATTTCCTCTTCCTAAGCCTACGGCTTTATTTGCATAGTTGAAAGGCTCGGCCCATGTTTTCTCAAAGTTTGATCTTAAAGCAGGATTTTGGCAACTTGGGATCCACCCACAAGATAGGCCCAAGACAACATTTTGTATACCTAACGCTCAATATCAGTGGACCGCCATGCCCTTTGGTCTCAAGGTGGCCCCTTCACTGTTCCAGAAAGCTATGATCAAAATATTTGAGCCTATCATCAATAATGCTCTTATCTATATTGATGATATCCTACTATTCTCAACGACTGAAGAAGAACATCAATTGCTTCTGGCCCATTTCTACCAGATCATAGCCCAACATGGCATAATGCTCTCCTCTAAGAAAAGTGATATTGGAATTACAGAAGTTGACTTTCTTGGAATGCACTTCAATAACGGCAAATACGCCCCCCAGCCCACATATTGCTCGGGATTTGCTCAAATTTCCGATGAAAATCTCTCTTATAAACAAGTCCAACAATTTCTCGGGATTGTTAATTTTTTGAGAGACTTTATCCTCGATTGTCCCATCATGCTGCCCGCCTGTACAAAATGTTAAAAAAGAATCCACCACCATGGTCACAAAAGTGCATACAAATCGTAATTACCCTCAAAATGATTGCTCAAAATCCTCCACCACTAAAGATCCCATATCAAGGACACAAGATCCTACAAACTGATGCTAGTGAAGATTATTGGGGTGCAATACTTCTTGAAGAAGTTAATGGAGTACGAGACTACTGTGGGCATGCAAGTGGCCAATTCAAGGACTCAGAAAAACATTATCACGCTACCTATAAAGAGATCCTTGCTGTCAAGCGTGGAATTGAAAAGTTTAGTTTTCATCTGAGCCCCTATCACTTCACAAAGAGAAATGGACAACACATCTTTTCCAAAGATGCTAGATCCAAAAAGAAGTTACCGCGATGCCCAAGCCATCTCGGTGGAAAGATTGGTTTTCACGCTATAAATTCACGTTAAACACATCAAGGGTCCCCAAAACATCCTTGCAGACTTCCTTTCCAGACCACAAAAGACTCCTCCTCCTCACCCACAGATTCTCTACATCCTTACCCTCTCGTAAAGCCATCCTCCTACCACCATGCCTTATTGCACTAAAGCAACCGTCCTACCTCCTAATTCCGATCTCCACTCCTTCACGATTTCCAAAAATATGCCAATGAGCACCTCTACTCTTGGCTCCATCTTCTATTCAATAGAACCGATCTCATTCCTAAAATCCAAAGATTTCATTCTCTATCTCGTCCATACAATACTGTCCCGTTCATTCAAGGTCCCATACCTGATGAACTCTTATGGTATGTCTGGACAATGACTATTCTCCATACCAGCTCCATTGCCTTAGCCCCTTTACCTGTCTACCATTACATCTCAGGACGGCCACAATGAAGATTCTCGCCCTAGTCGACTCTCACACTCTTTGCCCCTCTTCATTTTCGGGAGAGGTTCTTTGTTTAATGTCATAGATAAAAATGATCTTTGGTCCCTTAAAAAATCAAAACAAAAAAGATTTTCTTGTGTGTTTTTTCTTAGTGTCTTATCATGCACAAGCCGTTGACGGTGTAGAACTAAAGACCAATGCCCTACTTTGATGAATCTCTTGATTGGGTTCGACTGCACCCAACACAATGGAAAGAACTCGGTCTCATCCTTGCCAACTACAACAAATCTGTTTCCAAAGACTATACTATTCTTGGCCCTGTACCCAGTGAAGATAAGGCATACGCATATGATGAATTGTACCAACCAACCTTATTATGTGTCATCCTACTATGCTTCTTCCTCACAAGCGCGGAACTTCCCCTTGACTCTCGTGGAAATATTCTTCAAGACTCTCAAGACCCTTACGAAGATGAAGACCAATTCACACGCTTATCCTTGTCCCCCCTGGCTCGCATCTCAAGATCCACCCCATTGTTCTCAACCACGTGCCCAAGACCAAAGTTCGGGAGATAACCCAGCTTGGCCCAGATCCATACCACGATAATTTGGATCCACTCGCCTATCTCCAAATCCAACTACTATGACATGATGATGACAACAACAATCTCTCTCCCAGTCACGAATCAATCTGCAAAGGGTGGTGTCCATAGCTAGTGTCGGCACTGTCGGCAACCAGTTTCCAGCCGGTTTCCAGTTTTAAGTCATGTGTTTTCAATGTGTATTACGTGTCCTTTACTTTTTCAGCGTGAAGTTAATAATGTCATTATCATGTATCATTGCCTCGTTGTTTTTATTTCGAGCCACTACTTTTACTCGGTAATCGTCTTCTTTCCAGCTTTGTCTTGTAATGACTCGCTTCTCTATATAAGCAGCACTTTGTGTTCGCTTGTAACCAGATCGCAGCTTGATCAATAATATCCGAGTGTGTTTCCTATGACTTCTTTCTAAACTCCCCTTCCCGTTTCGAAAGCCTTAGTTCTCAAGATATCAATATTATCTCGCTCCTTAGATTCCAAGTATGCTCGCACTTGCCTCTTCATGAGGAACCCGTGCATCGTAACATAATCGTGGATTACGATCCAAGATGTGAGAGTATCGAAAATTAGGATACCGAATATGCCAAGATTATATGCCTTGATTGGGAAGATGTTTGAATCCTAAAGTGTCTTTGAGCATGGGCAAGAGATAAGTCCCGAAAAAGCTCTGGATCGTCCACCGGATTAAGCATCTCCCCATCAATGTATGTATTTCCCGGAATCGCCCAAAGATAATAATTTTCGGTTTATCAAACTTTCGATTATCCGACAGTTAGATAGGATAGATCAAGGTCCCGATGACATTGTTGGTGGCGTGTCTCGAGATCTTCTAGCCCCAATGTCATTTGGATCCCGATACATCCACCCTCACTAGTGTGTATATCCCCCCCCCCCCCCCCCCCAAAAAAAAAAAACATTGCAAATAGAACTAATTAGATAGGAGCACATGCTTATTATAAACATCAGACTCAAACCACATGTTCCTAAAGAAAGCTTGATTGATTAGTACATGAACATGTGCGATAAGTACGATTCATGAACCTGGCTCCTGATTGCATATCTCTACCTTGTTTTCAAAGAATACGCAAATTACATGTGCATTTAGACAGGATATCACTACATTATTACTTTTTAAGTTTTAAGTAATTGATTTTTCCAATTAAATTTGAAAGAGTCCAACGATTTAAGTCACATGAAATTCTTATCATTATTTAATTAAAAAATTGTCGTTTTTTAAAAAAAAAAAGGGAAATACTTGCAGTATAAACTTCAAACATATACTTCTAATAAATAAATAAAAGCAAATTGCATGTGCATTTAATTATTTTCCTACATTTCTTTGGTATGAAGTAATTAAAGTCACGAGATATAATCTTATCATTATACTCTATAATTAGCCGCACATTGTTTTCGAATAACTGAATATAGATTTTAGACACACCCTCCAAAAAAAAATAACGCAAACTATGTGTTCATTTAATTTTATATTCTTACCTTTTTAGCTTGAAGTAATTTACCTAGACGCGGAATTTAAATCTTGTAAAAAAAAAAAAAAATCCGAAAGGCATGATAGATAATGACCAAACTTAAATTAATTAATTGTATTGGATATTAAATAATTATATAAAAATGAAATAAACCGTTAAAATATTAATAATTTGTACTTGAGTCTTTAAAAAAAACACTGAAAAATTACAATTTACATAGTACTACGTATTATATTTTGAAAGATTAATTATTCCTTTCGTCCTAATTATAAGATATAGTTGACTTTTTTAGAGAGATGAAGAAAGTTAATTAAATTACTTTAGAGTATTTTTATTTTTATTTTTTTTAAACTAATTAGTTTAACTAATAAACTAATATATAATCTAAAGATACACAATAAATAAAATGATTAAATAACTTATTTAACTTCCTTAATCTCTCTAAAAAAAAATCAACTATATGTCATACTATCATTTAAAAATGTTAGATAACGGAAATTAATGTAAGGTAGATGCAGAAGCACAAGCATTGAAGAAGGGACCCACGTGGACGGTCTTATCATCTAGTGCTTCGTTTGATTGTGGTCCTCGTTGGCTCGTCCTTATCAGTTATCACTTCTATCTGTTCACTGTTACTATAATCTTCACGCTAATCACTCGTTTTAATTTTAATATTTCTAGTACATGTATTCAAAAAATTTAAGACTAACTTTGTTATTTTTTTTTTTAATATTTTAGTACATGTATTCAAAAAATTTGAGACTAACTTTGTATTTTTTTTCTTCAAAAAAGTTGAGACTAACTTTGTATTTTTTTTCATGGAAAAAACTTGGTATACATATTTTTCTGTATTTTTCTATCTGTAACTATATTTGTGCATTTTTTAAATTAATTACGTCCACATAGACACTCACACTGTTGAATCAGCATGCAAATTAGATTTGGTTTTCCAGTAACTAAAGTGGTATTTTGTATATTTCGTGCCAAAAAATATATATTATTCCTTTTTTCGTGTAAGCTGAATATATGTTGTTGTTGTCCATTGTCCTCTGACTCTCCCTCACACTCACATTGTTGGAAACTTAACTGTCATTTCTATAATTTAATTTAACATGCATGATGCAATTAATAAATATTTTAAGGGGTAACACTTTAGCAGCGTGGCGTATTTTTCTCGTAGCAAGTATGCCAAAGTGATTTTTTGGTCTATACAGAACCTTAAAGTATATTTTTAGTGACACTTGATATCAGATTTTTTAGGGCGTTCGTTGCTATTGAAAAAAAAAAAATACTTTAAGAGTAAAATTGTGTTAAAATATTACATGCTATTGAAAAAATATTTTAGAGTGTTGGATGTAACTAGATCTTTAATTTTTTGTTATAAAAATATAAAAAAATTCATTATTAAATTATAATTTTGATATATATATATATATATATATATCCTTTTAGGAGGAATGCCACTAATCTAAGAATGCAGTTTTAGTATGAATTTTAATCCGGTGATTGACCCATATTAGATTAAGCATCACTTAAAGTTACAAATGAATTATTTAATATTTACATAGATCTTGATTTGATTCCACCCAGATTAATTGGGTTAAAATATTTACTAAAAAATTTAAATATGAAAATTGAACCTTGTGCAGACCTTTTCTTTTGCATACCATTTCTCTTAATGACGTAACCATATTATATTACAGTAAAAGAACTAATTTTAAGAATAAAGTCAATATTGGCGTGAAAGGAGTTAGGTCTTATAATGTTTTTTTTTCCGGCAATCATTTTCATTAATACGTTTGGGGGTTATTTTCAATATTAACGGCAGGACAAATATTCAATCTCGATCTTGATGGGTTAGACTTGGCAAGGGCCTTATAAGTACAATTTCGTGTAAATTATTTATTTATATGCGAGTGTTAATAAATAACAGAGACCTCAACCACTATGTAGGGATTTTAATTCAAGAGCCGATTTGGTCACCCTTATTGACTCCATCTCTGCTCAGTTGAGTCAAGTCAACATCATGCTCTTACGTACATTGAGTCGAAGGATCGTACGGCCCACTCTTCTTTTTGTGAGAAAATCCTGACCATCCATCCAATCACGTAATCCTTGCCAATTCTCGTCTATTACAGCGAATGAAAAGTCGCCTCTCTCACGCAAATCCATCAAATAGATTTACAAACAGAGCATTATATAAAACTTAGATTCCTACCCAATTATCTATCTGTTATTTGCAAGTATTAACTGATTTTTTAAGGTTTTAGTCATTTAGATGGTATTTATATATATTTTTCCCAATATTTCATGTCTTGATCGATTAGACTTCACAATGTCATTTTTAGACAATTGTGTGTTTGTAATAGTCAAATTAATCGCAACGAGGAAACATATTTCTTCCGATCAATTACCAAACTTCAGTGTGATTTTTATCTTCCAGGATTCAAATTTACACACCAAAATTACCTAATCTTCTGGGATCAATTACTTGAAAAAATTACTTGAAATTGACGCTTTTGGCAGCGTCCCATGCACAAGGGCAGACCCACATTGTGGATTGGGGGGGGCAAGTGTCCCCTTGAATTTTTTTTTTTTTTTTTGAAATTCAAGTTAAACGAGTTTAATTTAATAACTTGAATATAATGTTTTTAAATTTCTATTAGCATTATTATTATTTGTCTACTTTTCTTGAATTAATATATGTTTAAATTATTGTCACCTTTAAATTAAGTGTCCATCATTAATACATCCTTAATATGGTTAAATAATTGTTTAGTGCCTTATATTGAAAAAAATGTATTTGGTAGATTGATAATAAGATATGATAGAATTCTAAAAAATGGTTGAATATCGTTAATGTTGTCAAACTCACGAATTTAACTAAACTCGATATGACAAAAAATATATCAATCGTAAACTTATAAGAGACTTTTATTATTAAATAGATATTACTAGTGTATAATTAAATAATTAAAATATAAAAATGAGAACAATTTGATTTAAATATATTTTAAATTTAAATAATTGAAATTAAATCCATCAACATTCATTATTTATCATATTTAATAAAGAAATTTCTATAAATTTTTTATATAAAGCCATGAAACATGATCAAATCAAAAAAGTTAACACGAGTTTAAAAGTAAGTTAATGGTTTTTAGCTAAAAAGATGTAAAATGCATAAACTTTTAGTTTATTAAACGGGTTTACCACTATACTCATTTTTGTAAGTTAAAAACGTAAAACGGTAAATTAGGGAGTCAACTCATTAGTGAGTTTGACAATGATGATTGTAATTATTTTTATTGTAATATAATTTTATTATTAAAATATATATACTTAAACTTATTGAGTGTTCACCCTTTATTGTAATTTATGTATTTGCATTTCTAACAAGATTTCTTAGTCTTACTTTTATAAATGACAGGTTTTTAAAATAATTGTATATCTTATTACATCATCGGTATTCACTTGATTTTCATGAATATTTTTTTGATATTTTTTTTTAATATTTTTTTTATTTTTTAATGCATTTAAAACTTTCTTTATAAAAAAAAATTTTTTGGGGGCAGCCCCCAAATCCACCTACCACTAATGCCCCTTCGTTAATTTTTTGGATCCAGCATAGCCCATGCACCCAGAGACTCCTTTGAGTTATTAATTTTTTATTATTAAAAGTATGTATATACTCCGCATAATATTTAAAATAACTCCACTTCACGCCAAAAAAAATTAAAAATATCTTCATATCACATGATCATTATCAAAATTTTGCTAAGAAAATGGAAAAACCCAGTAATTAGCACGTTCTTTTTCTGCAGAACATTCTGATTTTTATTATATTCAACGCAAGATTTTTATTATATTCAACGCAATGTTTGGGATATATATATATATATATCATTTTCTATTCATATATATATATATATAATTTTCTGTTCTGAAAAAAAGAATTCGCGTACTAGCAACTTTGTTGAACAATGAACATATCGATTTTCTTGCCAGTTCATAAAATTCACGAACGTGTAAGCTTACCTAATGGATGACGTAATTATCTAAAACCCAATTTTCGGCCTAATAAAAGCTCTCGGGTTTCGTCACTGTTGTCTTAAAAATTACGGAAACAGGAGGCATGCATACATTTAGAGAAAATGTAATTATGGTCCCAAAAATAAAAAATAAAATCAGAAAAATTGCGATTAATAAGTGAAGAGTTAGGAATTTACGATTGACGAATGTAAAAATGACAAGCTATGAGATTTATTATTATATTATTTATTTTAGTTATGACTTAAATGATATTCTTTCATGAATATACAAGCACATGGTGATAAAGGTGATTATTGCTTCAAGCTTAGATATAGGAAGAAATCATAATTAGAAGTTCATTAAAATAACAAATTCAACCCCAAGTGCTTGGTTTTGATTGGTAATGAGATTATACTTGATCATAAGTTCAAGTTTAAAAATCTAGCAGCTTTAAATATTTAAAGCTTTGTTTATATTAACTTTACTAAAAAGTGGTTTTATCCCAACTTTTACATGATGTAGTTGGAGTAAAAATCAATTATTATAATAGAATTTATGTTTGATTAGGGTTTTATAAAATAGTTAGTTAGTTATAAACTTGTGTTTGAATAACATAAAAAGTTGTTTAAATTTTAAAATGACTTTTTAAGAAAAACACCATTGGACTCTAAAGTTATCCCAAACATCATGATTTTTACTTAAATTGATGTTTCATGTTAAAAAATCAAGAGTAAGATATTATAATCACTCCTTAATTTTGGCTTAATTACCTAAACTTTCCGGTTATTTCAAAAACTTATATAAATCTCCACAAAAATTAACATATTGTTACGCAAACTTCCTTCATATTTTTAAAATTTCATTTTTATCCGCAAAAAAAGTTAGTTAATTGTTAAATTTGATTCTTAGATTTTTGGAAAATATTTTTTTTTTTGACAAATATAAATGTTTAAAATTTTTTCCTAATTTTAGGGGAATTTTGTTCAATAAAATGGAACAATTATGTTTAAAATTTCATATTTTAAATTTTTGACTGTTAAATTAAATTAAATTAAATGTAGATATTAAATTTTTTTTTTTTTTAGTAGAAGAGATTAACATTTCAAATAGGACAAATTAGGAGGGAACAAACAGGGAAAATCCCCGAAAAAGGTTGTTTAAAATAGGGAAAGATAAATAAGGGAATCCAATATTACAAATCTCAAGTCAAACTTGTGGAAATAAAATGAGATTTACAAATGTTTCTAAATGACCAATTTGCTCTTAACAACATTTGAGGAACTCAAGTTGTTAATTTATTTACTGAAGTTGTTATTGTGACTCTTAAGTTGTTATTATTTATATATAAGTAGTTAGTAATGCCTTACATATGTGACTTTAAAATATTACCTACAAGGTTTTTATATTTAGGAAAATCAGTTGTCAATACGTATACTAAAGTTGTTAATTGCAATGGGTAATTAACTTTGGTATAGAGAATAACAACTTAAGAATTTTAATTACCAATTTTAATGTGCATATTATCAACTTGAGCTCCCTAAATGCCATCAAGGGCAAATTGGTCATTTGGAAACATTTACAAATATCATATTTCTCCGATAGGTTTGACTTGAAATTTGTAATATTGGACTTCTTGATTTGTTTTTTTTTCCCTATTTTAACTATATTTTTTTGGGATTTTCCTGAAGAAAGTCTATGAAAATAAATAACAGAGATAAAAAAACAAAATACAATTAAAGTAACATATATACCATGCAGGAAATTTACCTATTCAAAAAAATAAAATGGAAAAATTTCACCGACCTCCTATGATATGGTATAATTTTAGTTAACCTCCAAAACTTTCGAAATTTCACTGTCCCTCATGAGTTTAAAAAAGGGATAAGGTGCAATTTTATACATGTGCTTTTCCCAAGAGCCGTCTCACGAGGTTTTTTCGAATCAAAAATACACATGTGGTTACATTTTGGGAGTGCTCAAGACTATGGCCGTAGTCAACCGTTAACTTGGACCGTTAACTTGGACGGAACGTGGATCGTGACGACGTGGACGATAATGTGGATGCCGACGTGGAAAAAATTCAAAAAATTAGGAAAAAATTTAAATAATTAAAAAAATTTCAAATAATTAGAAAAAATTCAAATAAAAAATTCAAAAAATTAGAGAAAAAATTAAAAAATTAGAAAAAAATAGCAATAAATTCAAAAAAAAAAAATAATTAAAATAAATTCAAAAAATTAGGAAAAATTAAAACAATTATAAAAAATTAAATAGCCCCGCTAGTGGGCCCCACAACCGACCACCCTACCACTTGCCGTCGCCAATCGGTTGCCGGTGGTGGGGACCACCGCAAAATTTTAAACTTTATTAATTCTATCACAAAATTTAACAATTTTTTAACTTTAAACCTATTTAACTATACATTTTTTTCAAAAAATAATTATCTACATAAAATAAATGAAGATTAAAAATATTCATATGAAAATTTAATGTCGTAAAAGACTAAAAATACATTCTTTCCTCGTTTTTGAAAATAACCGATGCGCCTCCGCGAGTGGCGCCCTGGCAACTCGATCGACCATGGCCGCCGGCGGTGGTTGATGGTAGGGTGGCCGGTGGTGGGGCCACTAGCGGGGTATTTTATTTTTTTATATTTATTTTAATTTATTTCTAATTTTTTGAATTTATTTCTAATTTTTTTAATTTGTTTTAAATTTATTTTTTATAATTTTTAATTTTTTATAATTTTTTTGATATTTTTCCTAATTTTTCAAATTTTCTCCTATTTTTTGAATTTTTTTTCCACGTCATCGTCCACGTCACCCACGTCAACGTGTCAGTCCACATCAGCGCCACGTCGCGTTCGTCCAAGTTAACGGTCAACTAATTCATTGATCGAGCGTGGTGTTGAAGCTTTGGGCTCCCAAAACGTAACCACATGTGTATTTTTGATCCGAAAAAAGCTTGTGGTGTTGAGCGCTCCCAGGGGAAAAAAAGCACATATGTAAAATTGCACCTTATCTCTTTAAAAAAAGTAATTTTTATGGGTGAAAAGATAATACTACTCTTCTTTTATTTTTTTAAAAGATTATTTATAAGAAAAATAAAGACATTTATAAAACAAATAAAAATATTTACAGAACAAAAAAAGACACTTAGAAGGATGAATAAAGGGATTTTAAAAAAAAATCTAAGGAATTAAAAATATTTTAACTATTTACAAGAGAAATATATAAATTTATAAAATCAATATGAATATTTATAAAAGAAACAAGATAATTTTAAAAAATAAATAAAAAATAAGAATCGTAGTTGGACCCAAAACTCAATTCTATTTTGATGGGGTACGCTAAAATTTCACATAAATATAGTTTTAGGAGTTTGACTGAAATAACTACACGGTTGGAAGGAATTTCCCAAAGAAATTTTTCATGTCCCTGTACATACGAAAACGTGTTTGACACTGCGGCGCTGGCTATTCATTGATTTAACCTGACATAAAAGGTCCCCTATTCTGAATTCTAAGTAGGGCTGTATTTAATTTAACACCATCTCCCATTGCAATAATAAAACGAATAAAATGGACCGAAAAGAAAACAAGAACAACACAGCCACACAACAAATTTTGTCGGTTAAAAGATGCCAGTTAAAAATTTGCTTATATATAGTTCCCGTCTTCCTGGCTGATTCTCTCTGTAACAGAAGCACCTTTAAACTCATGTTTCTGATTCAGCCTTTTCCTATCAAACTCAAATATTTCCATCTTGCTCCTACAAACGTTCTTCTCGTGTTCTTGTAGCAAAAGATACCCTTTTTGGCTGCGACTTTGGTCTGCTTCATCTGAAACAGGTTTGCTCTGTGTTTTATCAACTATTTCTTAAATATTTCAGCTTGTGTTTTTATGTTTCTGTTGTGCTTATTAAATGGGTCATCAGAAACTTGAAATTTTTTTTATCCTGTTTCTTCTGATGATCCCTTGTCCTGGGCTCACTGGAAACTCTCTCTCTCTCGTTATAGTGGTAATTTTAAATACTTGTTGGCTTGAGAGTTCTGTAAGCCAGTGTTTGATAATTCAATTAATTTACTGTTGGTATAATCCTCTTTCATAGTCGACGGTGACGATAATATTTATGTTTTTGTCTTGATTATTGAGAATGCGTATTGTTAGGCACGTCTTAATTTCCCACATCACTGCTTGTCATTATTTTCTATTTGGAACATAATTTATTTTTGTTGAATTAATATTTGACTTTGGTTCAAACAGAGACTAGTCAGAGGCACAAACTTCATTTCAGAAGCTATTCATGGTGTATTAATTCAAGGGTGAGAGAGGGGATGAGAATTCTCCTCAGTAATGGGCATGGAGAACAAATGGCTATTTCCTCTCTTCTTGAGCTCTGCAATATTCTTATACCTTCTAGCTGCTTCTTCTAAAACCGGCTTTGTCTCTTCAATAGGCTCAATCAGTTCAGTCTTCTTCCTTCCATATCGTACGGCCACAAACCAGACATCATCCTCAGTTTTTGTGGAGGCTAAGATTTCTCCTGCCCAAACTCCTTATAGACCTGCGATTCCTCGTTTTGCCTATTTGATCTCTGGTTCAAAGGGTGATTTGGAGAAGCTTTGGAGAACCCTTTTTGCTCTCTATCACCCTCGGAACCACTATGTTGTTCATCTCGACCTCGAATCGCCCTTGGAGGAAAGATTGGAGCTTGCTTCTAGAATTGAAAAGCAGCCTCTTTTTGCTAAAACTGGAAATGTTTTTATGATAAAAAAGGCCAATATGGTCACTTATAGAGGACCAACCATGGTATCTAACACCCTTCATGCTTGTGCCATTCTTCTAAAGCGAAATAAAGATTGGGATTGGTTTATTAATCTCAGTGCTTCAGACTATCCTCTTGTGACTCAAGATGGTTAGCTTCTCATCTTGGGCTTGTTTCAATGCATACAGACATAATCCTTGTGCAATAGTATCTCCATCAGATCAAATTACTGTTCTGTTTCTAATCCCTTTTGTTTTTAACTTGTTCAGATCTTCTGCACACTTTTTGGAGTTTAGATAGAAACCTTAACTTCATTGAGCACACAAGTCAGCTTGGATGGAAGTTGTAAGTTCTGTTCTCTTGTCTTATGTTGCTTCTGCCCCCTTGAAACAGATAAGTTTTGATTTGTTTATACTGATAATTTAACCATGGTTTTGCAGTGAGAAAAGAGCAAAGCCTTTGATGATAGACCCAGGGCTTTACATGGCAAACAAGTCTGATATATTTTGGGTTACTCCTAGAAGAACTTTGCCTACTGCATTTAAACTATTCACTGGTTAGCGCCCCCCCCCCAAGAAAACAAAAAAAACACACACACACAAAAACACAAAAAAACTCCTTCATTTCGCTTGTCCCTGAAGTGACTGATCTTTTGGTGAATTACTTGATTTTCAAAAGTTTCACTTACGCCAATTTGGAAATGGCACGTCTAAGAGAACTATAATGCTGGATTTTGCATATGCTCTCTCTTTTTCTTGTTTCTTCCTTTGTTCTTTATAGGTCCTTTTTTTGGGGGATGAAAAACGAAACTATATATAAAAGAATGAGAAAATACACAACAAAGTATGCACAAGCTAAATCATCTTTCATCATCCACCATCCCTCCCAATAAGGCGGTCGATGAAATTAATTGAAATGTGGGCACATCTATTAGCTTTTCTATGCGTGAAATTAATTGAAATATTTCAATTCCTGGTCCAAAGCCTCCTAGCTTGTTCAATCAAAGTCTTGATGAGGATGATCGGCAGTCTTATGCCTTGTAGCCAAGTTGAAAGCTTCTGCATAATTAGTGAAAACATGGACCGTCTTTGAACCTTTTTCCCAACATAATTCAAGACCCCTTATCACTCCCAAAGGTTCAATAATTGCAGAGGAATGGTGGCCTAAAGTGGCATTACCGAACCATCTATGTCTTGTCTATATTCTCCCTGGCTTTTAGCGGTAAATGAGTTATCAGCAATGGTGACACCTGTACAAGCTCTTTTAAAACTAGCATTAACACTATCAGTTCTGTTGCTATTTTCAATTGATAACACCTTTTTACATCTTTCTGTCTAAAAATATCCCAGCAAACTTATTGTAATCCTTTCCAGCTTCCTTCCTGAAGTTCCATAGTATTCACTCAATTCCATTTAGATTCTTGAAAGTGTCTCTACTAGATGTTTCAAAATCAGCTGAAAGCAAACAGCTTCAGATAGTGTTTATTCTATAATTGCCCCCAGCATATTGATCTCATTAAAAATTTGTCTAACATACTGCCATATATATATATATATGGATGCATCTCTCTCTCTCTCTCTCTCTATTGTCATATGGTTTACAAGATCTGTTTCTCTGAATCAAATGAGCTAAATTGCAGGATCAGCATGGATGGTTCTGTCACGTTCATTTGTGGAATACGTTGTGTGGGGTTGGGACAACCTACCTAGGACACTGTTAATGTACTACACTAACTTTGTGTCTTCCCCTGAAGGTTACTTTCAGACAGTGATCTGCAACGTCCCCGAGTTTGCCAAAACTGCAGTGAACAGTGACTTGCACTATATTTCATGGGATAACCCCCCAAAACAACACCCCCATGTCCTTAGCATTAACGACACAAATAATATGATGGCAAGCAATGCTCCTTTTGCTAGGAAGTTTAAGCAAGACGATGCTTTGCTGGATTTGATCGATAAGGATTTGCTGCACAGAGAAGCTGGAATGTTCACACCTGGAGGTTGGTGTTCTGGGAAACCTGCATGTTCCGAGGTTGGAAACCTTGACGAAATCAAACCTGGTCCTGAAGTTTTCAGGCTTAGAAGCCTTGTAGGGAGGTTGGTTTTGAGGGCTAAAGTTGGTGAAGATCAGTGTAGATAGGATTCCATTGATGGAAAGGAAAAACAGAGAGGTGGAGATTCTGATGTTATTATATTCATGGCCTCATGTCGTTCCAGCGGATTACTATGATGCTGGAGTGGACCACTTGCGACTTCTGTACCCCCCATTCTTTAGGCATTTCAGTCTCGTGTGTATTTTTCTTTCTTTCTTTTTTTACAAAGGGAGATTGAATTCTCCTGCAAATAATAGAGTATCGACGTATCTCATCACTACAAGAATTACTTGGTTTTTTCTAATACTATCCATAATAAACATGCAAGGTTTATTGAGGCTTCCATGACTTGCCCAATTTGTCAAACCTAATTAACACTAAAATATGGATGAATTTAATCGAGTTGGATTTGATTAATAAATTCGTGTAAGCAATTTTTTTTTTTCCCCTCAAAAAGAAAGTCTCAAAGTATTTGAACAGCTAAATCGTGTTAGCTGTCTTAAAAAAAGCACATACTTAAATCTGTATTCGACTACTTGAAACTACGGTATGTCAATTTTTTTTTTAAAGCAACAACTGCGCAATTTATTTTATTTTATTTTATATCTATATTCGTGTTATGATAAGATGAATAAAAAAAAAATTATACTAAATATCTTAAATTAATTAGTTTTTAGTTCTGCATTCAGAAATATATCATGCAAAACCAGTATCCTGGAAATTAATTAATTTGAGATGCTGGGTGCCAATTTTTTTTTTTTTTTTTTTTTGTTTAGAAAGCAGATATAATTTAATTAAATATATAGAACCTAATCATTTTGCTTGTCCCTCTAATTAGATTATATATTAGATTATAAAGGAGAAAACTAATTGAACCTTTAAAAAAAAAAATCTGTATTCGACTACTTGAAACTACCGTATATCAATATTTTTTTTTGGTTTTTTTTAAAGCAACCAACTGCGACAAAATTAGTCAAATTCTCATCTAGCATTCGTGTTATGATAAGGTAGAATAAAATAAAGTAAGTTTTCTCCATAAAAACATTTTTAAATATGAATTAACTTGTTTTTAAGTCATTACCTCTTATTGCCGTCATTCCTTTCGAAAAAAATTCCACATTTTAGGGAGTTTATAATTGTAAGTTACAATTGGGTATTAATGGTTTATGAAACAACATTGAATTAATGGTTTACATGCCAAAATTAATTAATTCCATACGTGCCAAATAAGTTTTTTTTTTCTCTTTGGGTAAAAAAAAAAAAAAAACCATAATTTTCATCTGAGACACAAAACAGGGAAGGGTGAATGCATCATACATCGAGATTTTCTTCAGGGGATCCATATACACAAATCATAATAGTAATAATAATAAAATCTAAAGATTTCCACTTTTTCTTCTCATTAATATAGAATTTTATCTACACGAAATCTTTTGACAAGATCAATCTCACTTTCCTCTGTGACTGCTTCCGCTATGATCATATGCAAAAATTTGTTATGTTACAACTTCAGAGTAAATCACAGAATTTGTATATATCCCTCTCTATATGCTCTCTTTTTAACGGCAGCAGAAACCACTTCTTCTGTCACCTCATGTACACCAACAATTTGCTATTTCAAACAACTGTTAAATTAAACCATATCCAGAATTTTGACATTTCCAGTGGAATTTGCAGCAAGCAAGGTGGTTGATTGGCCACGCCAGCAAACCGAAGAGATGAACTGCGAAGCATCGTCCACTTCATGCCCGGAAATTGGATCTGTGGTCTGGAACTTGAATGACAAAGCCGGCATGGGAAATGCCTTGTGGTATATGAAAACCTAATCCACGCAATATCAGATAAAAAGAAGGAAAAAACAGAGGAGAATGAGAGGAAAAAAAAAAAGAGAAAAGAAGGAAAACAGGGTAAAATGGGTGTGCCAATATAGTGGATTCAATTTAACATATCAACCCACAAAAAAATACACCAAAGATTTCAGCACGACCAGAGCAAAAAAAGCAAAATGAAATAACAGACGCTAACAAAGAAAAAGAAAACACCGTCACTGCTTTTGAGAGGATAGGGACTCTCCCGCCAACACAAATGCTTCTTGCCCCTCATCTTGACCCAATCAACCATTATTCTTTACATTACTTCCTCTGGTCCTTTTTATAAGGTCATGTAAACTACTTTTCTAAGATTAAAGAAATTGTTTGTAGTTAAATGTTAAAAACTCATACAACTTTTCAAAGTTACCCTTCTGATTGACATAGCTCATTAAGGGCTGGAAAAAGGAGATGGAAAATCAATTATAAGGAGATAAGGGCATTTTTTAATATTGGTTATAATGTTACATTAAATTTCGTAAAGAATTTTATATTAATGACTGATGAGTAGGACCTTATAAATAAGATTGGAGGAAGTATCTACTAAAAGCCCCAAATTTCTCCTTTCTCTCTCACCAAGTACATTCGCAAATATTTAAATCAGATAAAGAAATTTTGGAACTTCCAGGAGAAGAAATGAAGATGGAACGTGACATGTAGTTTTTGTTAATATCGTAGTGCCAGATATATTTCTTACTATTGCATTGGACGCACGCCTCCATATTAAAACAATAAAATACGATATTTTTCAGTCTGTAAACATACTATACTATAATGCACACAGTTATAGCCACAAGTGCTTCTTGGAATCAGATGATATCTTCTGCTAACTATGAGAAACGTATAAGCAAATGCAATGCATCTTTATCGGAACATGCAGAATAAAATAAATAGAAGAGATTGAAACTCAATTAAAAATATATATACTTAAATGCTTCGTATATCACTTAAAGAGCGTATAAAGTACCTCATTTGTCTCTGAACCGGTAGCAATGTAACCATCAGCTACAGACAACCCCACAAAGTTCTGCAAGCAAAGAAACAAGTTAATACAATGTTCCACTTAGTCTAAAATACAAAATACAAACAGGATATGGGGTTTCATAAAGGAGATCAAGATAAGATGCTTCATGGACTGATATTATACAAACAGTCTTAAGATTTCACAAGACATTGACCCAGAAAAAGGAACAATAGATACCACAAGTCCTTGCTCAGGCAACTGTCCCATTCTAAAATTTTGTCTGAGATTATCTTCAATATTTAGGGCTTTCTAGAAAGATCTAATGAATTTGCAAGTTGTTCCAAAAGATTAAAATGCCTTAAGTTAATGAAATTATTCTCTCTGGATCTCTATATGATTTGGGCAAAAGACTCTTGAATCCATGATTATCTAGTCATAAGATGACAAATATCCAACCCAAAATGGATAAAGGGGGCATCGCAATGCTATGCTTAAGCAAATATCCAATTCTTTTGTAATATCAAGACAGGAATGTCTATGAAGAACATAGTAATTTCCAATATTACTCTTGTTAATATATCACAAGAATTTCGCTAATGTCCGACATTGAAAACTTAGCAATATATGAAGAAATAGAACCTAGGCTTGAAAAGCCTCTAAATTACGGTATCCATTTCTAGATGCACCACAATTGTATCGAATCCATGTTTCCAATAATAGCTAGCCTTTTTGTAAATTCTTTATGTGGATATTTTGATCTTCTAGTCCAGTTCTTTTGACTATTTTACTAACTCCTCTCCCTCTCTTCCTTTTTGGACAAAATTTTTTCCGTTTATAAATGTCACAACCTAATTAGTAACAGTATGAAACAAAACAGCCCATAATAAACCAAATTCCTTGATTAACTTAAAATCATTTTTCACACTAAATGCAATTTAGTTTAAATACACAAATTTACTGTGACAAACAAACTCACCTTCACATTTGTGTGACCTGTAAATGATTGAATTGGTGTGTCTATTACACGAGAAGCACACATTGACAAATCCCAAAGCTTCAAAGTGTTATCTGTGGATGCTGAAACAAGGTTCATGGTATCTACAAATTTGATGTAGCTCACAGTTTTATTATGTCCAACTAATGTACAGAGAGGCATTTTTAGGCTGCGGAGATCATAGTAATATATTCGATGATCTGCAGAACCAAAAGCAAGGAATCGACTGGAATCCAGCGGAAACTGAACACAGCACACATTAGCCTTTGTTTTGATGGTGCCAATACTAACCCCCTGCAGTACCAGCCCAAGTGAGAGAAACAACTCATCATACATCCAGAATTAATTATATTAAACATGCAATAGATGACTGCAGTACGTTTAGTTTCAAAGCTGACATCCACCAAGTGCAAAAATGGAATTGCCTGATTGATACTCCATAGCTTAACAGAACCATCATCGCTCCCGCTTGCCAGCATTGTTGGGTCTGCTGATGAGAAATCAACGGACCATGCCCGCTGCTCATGCTCCTTCATTTCAGATAGCACTTGACCTCTTGTCACATCCCATAACTGCATCCAAGAAATAAAAAATAAAAAAGTTACAATATTGTAAAAAAGAAATAATAGACAACCGAGCTTAAGCCTTGAACTACCTGAACAACACCTTCAAAGTTACTAGAAGCAATTTGACTTTTGATATAAGAATTCCAACATATACTACTCAATTTTGACCTGCTACCCATCTCCACTACCGGATAGTGGATATCACGACACTCATTTATGATTGTGTCACATTCAAAAACTTTGATTTTCTTGTTAACTCCAGCTGTTGCAAAAAATTCTCCATCACGATCAAAACTGAGAGAGCATACAAGATTGGAAGAATGCAAAAGATCTCCTTGCTTCAAGTCAGCCTTAACCTTTAGCTTACTGAATGATAAATACTTGCACAAACCCTCAAGGAAAGGATTTATCCAAGCACTTCTACTGTCCCTGCAGTGCTCTTTTGATGTCAAGTTATTGATGCAGCTTCTTTCTGACATGACAAAGGAACCTCTACCATTAGTACTTAAAGGTGAATGTCTAGCCGCTGGTTTTCCTGATGATAGGATGGTCTGCATCGTGTGAGAAAGTATGCTGATTCTAATTTCTTGAAGTTCTTCATTAGCCGAGAACTTTTTGAAAGAACACTTCCATAATTTTTCTGATCATCACCTATGTTATCATCACATTCCTCAATGTTGTCAACATGCAGCCTTGATCTGACTCGTTTTCTGGTACCTAGACAAGCAGAATCCTCACTATCAATGCCATTCATGGACGGGAAACTTGGTGCTGAATGATTATTGCTTCCTAGTTCAGAGCCAGCAACTTCTTTAAATCTTTCCTGCTGCTTGGCAACTTCTTCAATATCTGAACACAGAAAAGAAACAGTATGTTGCAACTTTTCAGCAGCTTCTTGTTTCCTTTGTTGAACCAACAAGAGGAACTCTAGTAATAACTCTTGTTCCTCAATCCTTTCTCTAAGCTCTATTGCTGCCTCACGTTCTACCATATCATCTCTCTGCTCATTAAGGAACTCACTTTGCAACAACTCCCTGGTACAAATGAAGATGAATCTTATTTTCCCCCCAAAAAAGGAAACTATTTGGATTTAATGCAAAGCAATTGATACTTTGACCTATCGGGCCCTATCAGGCCCATATTCCTAGCCATATCATATACTAAAGTTTATGAAAGCAATTCAAATGCAGAAATTTGAATATAAATAATGATATTTCTTAATTGATAATCAACAAGAAAGCAAAGGATAACAAAAATTGTACGGCTTTGTCTAAAATGATCGCCAATACTAGATGCCTACTCTTACCCAAGTGTCGGACGACAACTAGGCTCAGGATGCAGTAACCACAAGCAAAATGAAGCTTCTTTAGGCCACTTCAAAAGTAACATTGGAGGAAGAACTCTATGTCTTAGGCTAGACATGGTTCTGCTCTTTTCTTCTCTTGAGCTGAGTGGACAGAATAGCTAGTCACATACAGAATAGTCGTGTTAGAAAAAACAGTATGAGCTATATAGGATCTATTAGAAGTCAATTTTATATATATTAACATAATATAGAAACAAGATAAAGTCAGTTAATGCATGCAATTAAAACATAATAACTAAAATAAGAGTTGTACAATTTTCATTATAAACCTCAAATAGGAGGACCCCCAATCGGTATATGTCTGAAGCACACGTACTGGGAGCACCAGCTATCTCTTCTGGACTAGTGTACCAACTTGTCTCCATTAATAGTACTTGTTTCATTGGAAAAGATTGTTTCTTTCCTTCTACTTCCTCACCTTTTCTCCTGTCCTTGGTTTTATTTTCTTCAGTTTCTTCTATTAAAGATGCCTGGGCTGCGTATACTGCACTCGACAGCATGCAACTTGATTCTGACAAAGCAGATATTGAAGTCCTGACAGGTACAATATCTTCACTCCCTAAACTACTTTTCTGATGCACACCGTGAGGAAGGAGAGATGTTTGTGTTTTAATCTCAGCTGCTTTGCTGTTTAGTCCATCTTCTACAGAATCTGAGCCCGAATCAGAACAAGATGCCGACTCGATGAAGGAGACATGGTTGAAAGATGACATGACAAAGCAGGAGGGCCTCACGTTATGAACAACAATTCCTTGAGAATGCGCTATATTAACTATTTCTACTATTTGCCTAAATATGTGCAAGCATTCATAGACATCCACAGACCGATCAGGTTTATCTAACCACTGTCTCAAGCTAATATCACCCCATTCAATGGTGCGAACAAAAGGGTCAACTGATACATCACCTTCGCAAACCCCAGATAACCCACCCAGGTGTTTGGGATGATCACCCTGAGCCAACCCAATTCTATCACTTTCCTTTCTAAAACCTGAGTCCTGCGACGCCTCACCAGAGATGGTGTTCTTTTCAGGACAAAGAAGCCTTAGGTTCCTGTCTGAGACTCCGGAATTATTTAATGCCCTAGAACTGTCAGACTTCTGCCAACCAGACCCAGAAGAACCATCCATTTTTTATTTACTGTAGAGTCGCATGAAATCCACGAAATTCGCATCCAATATTTGGACAAGTCCTCGAACTTCTATAACACTCTTGCAACTCGACCATCAGCATCGTGACTTAAAAACTCATTTCGATGATTCCCGAAATAACATAAATATCCCAAAATCAGGATCAACTCATCAGCCGGTGGAGAATCTACGTAATGAGAAGTTCCTGCCAAGCACCAACACAATTCATAATCTGTTCAGAATGCAATTTCAGCAGCGCGATTACTTAGTAATGAAAACAAATTAGAACATTCAGAAAACCCAACACAAAAGGCTATATTTATGACAGATTTCACGGTTGATGTACAGAAAACTCCAGAACAAGGTAGCACAGATAGGCGCTCGAAAAGAACTACAAACTCTCAAATTCAACAGAACTCCATGCATCATATATCAGAGCATTAAGAAATCAAAAAGACACCGAGATAGCTATACAGACAGACCGGTAGAGAAGAAAAAGTGAGAGAGGGAGCAAGAGCGAGAGCGAGATAGAGAGAATATACCAGAGCCACCGTAAGAGGATCTCCTGTTTCTGCTAGGCCAGCCTGAGAACGGAACCGCACAAAAGAAGTTTTCTTGATACACAGCCACACTGAAGCTTCACAGCCTCATAAATTCCTCGCATTTCAACTGAAAATAAAATTAAAAAAGAAAAAGAAAAAGAAAAAGCAGGCAAACAAACAAAACAAACAAAGATCTCCAGAACCCGTTTCCGAATATAAAAATTTATTGCTCTAATTTTATAGGGTACTTTTTATTAAAAAATGTGAAATATTTTACCAAAAATTAAGTTAAATAATTGAAAGTTCAATTTTGTCATATTAAAAGAAATAATTGTGGCCGGATTTCCCTTTTGATCATCTCTTTCTTACGTGCACTGTATTTTTTTTTTAAACCTTGAGCTCGGATCCTCGCGCTTTATTCCGTACCAGCGACGTGGCGCCACCATGGCCTCTAAGCCGCCATGGATGAGTGGTCAGTTGAGTAATTTTTTAATAATCGGTGGGCCATATAATAAAGAACTCCCGCAGGTAATTATTAAAACATGGTGCCTTATTCTTGGAAAGCAACGCCCTCTTAAGTCTCTTACCCAAAGAGGTAATGAAAACCATTGACGAAGATGAACCAATAAACAAATACTTCATCCGTCCTATTTATAAATAATTAGTCTTTAATATAACTATTTTTTTCCTCAAAATTTAAACTACTATTTTTTTTAATCTCCATATTAAATACATACTTTTATATTAATAAATCAATAATTCTCTCTCATATTTGATATTCTTGCATATTTTTCAGTCAATCTCTTTCCTATATTCTTTTCATAGATAAGGACATATTTAGGGAAAAAAAACATGATATCTTTTATATATTTATTGCTTTTAACCATAACCTTTGGTTTGCTTTCACAATTAAAAAAAATGTTTATAAAAAGATCAAAGAGTGTAAAAATATATAGTTTAATCAAAATAATCCAAAAAAGTTAGTAAGAGATAGCAAAGAGTGGGGAATTCACCGCAAATAATATAAATTATTCTTCATTGAACAAAGAACTTCAATGAAATCAATGCTGATTAAGAACTAATCATTGTTTAATTAAGATAATTGTTTATCGCGAGCTTCTAAACTAACCGAAAGAAGCTGCATGGATGAAAGTGAAGGCTTGCTTGCTTGCATATCCCATACTATCAATATAGGAAGCTGAAATGTGGGTCAGATCCAACATTTGAGCTTTCCCATAAATTCCCCATGGTGGAGAACGTAAATTACTCAATTCATCTCAAACTGAATAAAAAACTAGATAATTAATTTATATAAAGTAAGAAGATTAATTAAGCTATTTATTTAAAAAAACAATATATGCCGATTTTCTAATTTATCCTTTTAATCATTTGCATTTAAAACTTAAAATTATTCTCTAAATGAAAAATCCCCTTAATATATGTAATTAATTGAGAGAGTTAAATGAAGGAATTATAAAATTGAGACATGAAATAAATTGAACTCTTAGGTTTAAAATCAAAATAAACCTCTACTTATTCGAATATATTTTTGGGGGGGGGGTCAATTTTTCTAGCAGACGCTAATTTTGCCATTTTCTTTAGTGTATGGCTTATAGTAGGTTTGGTTTGAGGGGATGGCATGAGAAGGGATGAGAGAAAAGGGAGGATGTTGACCAAATTGTCATTAATAATAAGAATATTATTTTTTATTGGGAATATATTTTTTGAATATTAAAAAAAATTTATGGGCTATTTTATCCATATGAGGTAAAAAATTTCGATCTCTCTCTCCTCAAACCAAACACAAGTTATATTTTGTAAAGTTGCTTCTATACAATTTCAACTTGATTTATATTAATTGGCTGGATAGAGTGACAGCCACTTAGATACCTATCCAACCGTCAATTTTTTAGACCAAACTTATGAGTTAAGTGGGTATTTAGCTGTATGGCTAATATGAGAATGTAATTTAATGCTGATAATGAAATGTCCCAAATTTGAAATTGATTTAATCGTTTTTTACTACATATATTTAGTAAGTCTTCTTGATCAGGGACATTGTAAATTAGTCATTACTCATTGCTTTTATTGACCATGCATGCATTATTAGTATATTAATTAAATAATAGTCAATATCGCTATATTTTACCGAGCAAATTAATTTAATTTAATTTAAATTGAATATGATACCTTAAAAAATTGATTCTTTTGATATTCAACATCCTTTTTGTGGGTAAAATTATATTTTATTTCAAATACGATAATTAAACAGTTATGCAGTGGAACGTTAGGTTATGGAGTCAAGTAGTGGCAGGCCAAGAAAAAAGAAGATAAAAATAATGTATGGCGAAGAGGAAAGTAGCTTCATGTTCAAATTCGGACCACTACATTCGAATCTGAAAACTGTTTGTGATTTTCTGTGAACAGTAACACATTTGTGAGATCTCATAAATGCACACTTTGCCTGTTTCTCTATTTGGATTCTTCTCCCTCTCTGATATTTTCAAGTTTCAAAATCTCATTAATTAACCTAACAAAAAATTGTGGCTCCCATTTTCTCTCTTATTTTCTATTGAAATAAATGAAACACAATGCTTTGCATCAACCATAAGATTAATTATCAACTACACAGTGGTTGATCATTCATTCCTTTACACCATATAATTTTTAAAGAAAATGATTTAAAAAAATACCGTTTGAATTTCAAAATCTCATTGACAACAACAATAATGAGATTAACAAGAACAATAAAGTAAATGACAACTCGTTCTGTTGTGAAACCACTCATTTGACATTTTAAATTTCAAGTAGTATTTTTTAAGATTTCCTCTCATTTAAAAAAAGAATGAGGGAGACAACGTGATAGTAGGGGGGAATCAAGATATTGTTCCTAGAATGTTCCCTTAATATGCTCTTCAAAATCTTTCATTTTCTACTCTCCACCCCCCCCCCCCCAAAAAAAAAAAAAAAAAAAAAAAAAAAAAATGTGGAGCAGCATTGGCCCAAAGCCAACTCAAATTTGAAAGGAGATCTTTCCATTACCCATTTTCTCATGAGCCCATATGGGTCGTTGACTGAAAAGATGGGAGAAAAATTCAGGAAGCATAACTTGATGATGTGATATTTCAGATTGATTGAACGATATGATTTAGAGATTATGAAAGATAATGAGAAAATGGATAATGAGATAAATTTGACCCCTCAAATTTATAGATTCAATTTTTAAAGGTTTTTTTTTTGGGGTCCGCTTGCCATGAAAATACTAATGATTTTCAGTTTTAAATCTCCATTGTTTTATTGGAAGAATAAACAAGTATGGCTCTCTATCATTTTAAGTGTACTTAGGTTTTAATTAATCATAGTTCCTTCAGTGGCACTTTTCTCATTGATATGCTGCTTATAGTTTTTGTTATGCAGGCACCATTAACTAAGTTAATGGTGGATGAGATATTTCATAACTTTAGGGTTTTGGTAATCAATTTTACAACTTAAGTTCAACCAAATGTAAATTTGCAAATCCAATTATGAGCCATGTTAGGAAAATTGGTGTTTGGAAGGCAATTTTAGTATGTTTAATGTAAGTGTTTTTATTTGGAGTAAAAAACCGGATTTTATTGCCAATAAAGCATCCAACCATATGGCTTATCCACCTTTGTCCAGATCCACCTCATGTGCAATAGGTGGAGATTGATTAAAAATGCAAGAGTAACCTTCTATACTATGGGAAAGTCTTGCCAAATAATATCCTGAAGTAAGATTCTTTTTATAATTATGAGCGAAGCCTGTCAATCCCAAAGTTTAATTTTTAAAATGTTGGATTTTGATCTCCCTTTCTATGTAGAGAAATGTCCAAATTATATATATTTCCTATTTTAAGAAAGGAGAAAAAAAAAGGAAAGAAGGAAACGATGGATAGAATGGAAAAAAGAAGGGTTTAGGGTGTGCATGACAACCATTCTATTTCCCAACACTATTTCTGAGATAAAACAGTTTTTTCTGATTCTGTGCCTTGGAAGAGTTCTAAGAATCAGAATTAGGTTTGTTAACTCATTTTATTTTTACTCCGAGAATCATAATTAGGTTTGTTAACACTTTTTTTTCATCCAATTCGCTTGCCGACTTGTTCACGGATGTGATTGCGTTCTCAAGATCGCATTGAGAACCACGCCGTCATCATCTGACTCTATCACTACCGACCTTGAATACTTTGACCCCCGTTCTGGTTTTTGCTCATGGACTACGATAACATCGTTGAAATCGTCCGATTCTTTGTCAAATATGCCCAGCAAATCCATAATCCAATCATAGTCCACATCTTTGACCCCCTCCCCCAAACCAAGTTCTTCATCGGAGCTTATATTGAATACATCAAGCATGGATTTCATGGAAGATAAAACAAAATAATTACGATAACCAGAAACCACAAAAATTTCAAAATTCTCATACAGCGATCGTGTTAGGTTAGTCCACCGCCTCATAGAAAATTCCAAAGAGCAGATAGAAAAGCAAATTCACAGTCATATCCAAATCCACACTTTGAAATGAAATTAAGATGCTATGTCCAACATATTTAACTAAAAACCTTCAGATTATCCAAGGGTTTTCCAAAATTTTGCAAATAATAGATTTCAAGAACAAGAAATTCAAGGAACCAAAGGTCCCGGACGAACACTTGAGGCAGTTTATCAAGGGGCTCAATCTGCAACTAGTGTAAATTAATGCAAGATATTTGCATTGCGGTTTGCAGGGCCTTCGAGGTTAGGAGGGCAATGAGGAAGGCATGCGAGAGAGACGAGTGGTAGAGACGGGTAATAATGGCCACAAGGGCGGTGGAGTAGGAGGGTTTATCTTCAACTCACCGTCGTCGATTCCGGTGCTATCACCATCTTTTGGCCAGAGCCAGTTTCTTTCTCAGAGGGTCCCTTTAGTCCAGAATAGAGAATGAGAACTTTGTGCTTCACCATCGAGGGAAGGGGAAGATAGGAGAAGGGGAAAAAATGATTATGATTTTGTGCCTTGGAATAGAGAAGTAGAAATTTTCTGCTTCTTTTTTTTATTCCCCAGCATAAAAAATAAACCGGTTCATCCCGGGAACAAAAAAATAAACCGGATTTACCAAAAACAATTTCTATCCATTTTTGTTCTGGGGAACATAAATTTTAAAAAAACTTATTCTGAGAGCGTTACCATGCACACCCTTAACTTCCACGGCACCCTTCCTAACAAGTGGTATCAGAGACGAACCCTTTACCAAGGGGGAGCTTGGGACTTGCAGATTGATTGTTGGAGTAATGAACCTCCCTACATAGTCATTGACTAAAAGTAGTGTGGATGCTATAGATATGGAAGCATCAAGTTTGTAGCATCAAAGGCTTAATCACACTAGTAAAAAAAATAGGATGAACTTGGAGGTTTGAAGAATGTAGAAATTGAAGAAGAAATATTGCCGCATGGTTGGTGAACAAGCTCGAGTATCTTTTATAGAGAATGTTTCTTCAAGTAGGTCATGTAACATTCTGAAATTCATTTAGAATAATGATAAGATAGATTAATGGAAATTAATTTACCAAGAAAGATTTAGTATAGGAGTAAAATTTTCTGTTATTTAAAATAATAATAATAATATAATTTTTATAATATATTAATATAGTGTAGAAATATATTCTAATATATATTAGAAACATGGTCGGCACGTGAAAGTTAAAAGGGAGGGGACAATAAAACATTTCACCCCAACTTTACCCATTTTCACCCCCAACCAACCTTATTTTCACCCTAATTACACCCCCCCAATCACTATAAATACGCACCTTCGGGTATGTATTCAGCGTAACAAGTGAGTGCGAGAAAAATAGAGAGAGGAGAGAGAGAAAACATAGAGATAATTATTTGGGGAGCCTGGTAGTAGTTTTTTTGGTGATTACTTGGGAATTAACGAGTAACAGGTAACTCTGAATATTCTTCCATATACTTGTGAATTATGTATGATTATAAATTATTATTATTTTAGACTAATTTATATGTATATATATTATAATATTATTATTATAAAAATTGAATATTACAGTTTTGTAAAAATTACATTTTTGTGCCCCAAAAAATTACAGTTTTGCCCCCTAATTTTGGAAATTATAGTTTAGTCATGAATTCAAAATGACAATGTAGTCCTTTGAATTTCAAGAATGACATATTGGTCCGTTGATGTTTTAAGAGATGTTTGGTTTACCTTGTGACGATATTTTATATAAATGGAAACTTATTTTAATATACTTTATTTTATCATGGCGGCTATATTTATGATGGGTTGGAGTAAGGAGGAATTTGAAAGATAAGATTTTTTTATGCGACCACTCAGTGCACAGTGGATGATACTTGTCAGGGCCCCATCTTCCATGTTTTCCTCTGGCCTGGATTACATCGGAGTCGTGGGACACGTGACACCTCCTTAGTTGTTATTTTTAAGGAGGGGAGCTATAGTCCATACTTAAGCTTTATACTTTTGGCCGGGTGTATCTTGGGTTTTGGTGAGCTTGAAACTATCCAGTTAAATGAATTAGTTTCTGTCGGACTATATGTTAGCCTATGACTCAATCGGTACAAGGGTGGACGGTGATATAAGAGAGGCTACATATTGCATATTGTATAGTTCACAATTTGACATAATGATGATTATGTTAGTTCTCTAAGGGGTTTTGATGATTACCAACAATTGCAAACAAAGCATGAAGTTTTTCTTTGAAAAGTTGAAAAACTTGGTTTCAAAGGAAAACTCGAGTTTTAGCCTTATAGAGAGTCTCTTAAGTTTTGAACTTTGAAAACCTCCAGTTTTCGTTCAACTTGAAATTCTCCAAGTTTTCACAAAGTTTGTGAAAACTCGAGTTTTGAATTGACAGAGAGGATTCATGTTTTAGCCAGTTTTCAAAACCTCCAGTTTTTGTGAAAACCTCCAGTTTTGAGTTTGGCAAAGTTTTCACAATAAAGTGAAAACTCGAGTTTTGATTTCAAAACTCGAGTTTTGCTTTAAGCGCAGAGCCTTTGAGTTTTTCCAGTTTTTTGAAAACTGTCAGTTTCCTCCAAAACCTCCAGTTTTGACTTGGCGCGATTTCTTCAAGTTTTCATATTTAAATGAAAACTCGAGTTTTGATTTGAAAACTCGAGTTTTGGCCAATCCGAGAGCATTGCGGTTTTCCAAGTATTTGAAAAACTCCAGTTTTGGAAGAAAACCTCCGGTTTTGGTCAACCCGAGAGCATTGCAATTTTTAATGATTTGAAAACCTCCAGTTTTGATGTTTTGGACTTAAATCGATTTTACTTACCAAAGTTCAAAACTCGAGTTTTGGGAAACAAAACTCAAGTTTTCATCATTTGGTTTTGAAATTCAAATTTGACAAATTTGTAAAACCTTCTTGTTTGATCTTAATACTTTCCATTATTATTCTCTGATATTCCCAGCTATGTTTAATCACTTTGTTAGTGAGTTTTAGATGAATTAGAGAATGTTTATTGAAGATTTAAAGCAAAAGCAAAAAGTGATGTCAGCACATTAAATGCAAAACCCAGAAAGTTGCATACTTTTTGGGTAATCTGTCTGCACACACTTTGCAAAGGATTAAAGAATGTTTTCCACATCCAGCAGCTGCTACTCTAACGGCTTAATTTGCAGAGAGTCAACTCTGAACTTCTGCACAGCTGGATTAAGTGAAGATTAGAGAGAGAAGAAGACTAAAGCTTAACCTAAACCTTGTCTAATGAAGGCAACAATTATATTGAAGATTACAACGGTCATTTAATGCTCTCTTGGTATAAATAAAGCAGCATTCAAGTCTTCTTAACTAACACATCTACTGAAAACGAATTGCATTCAAAGTTCTTCAACTACTTTCAGTTTTCACTTGTAAAGTATCTTCTGATACATTAAGCTTCAGTGTTTATCATTATCCACTCTTAGAGAGGGTCATTGTAAATCATTTATTGTAAAGAATCACAAGTCAGGGGACTTGGTGATTGGGTTCATTGATTACAACTTGTAAGGGGGAGTAAGTTCTAGTGAGAGAATTACTTTTGAGTACGAGTGTGTAATCAATTGAGATAGTGGAAATCCCATGAGTCCGGGACCTGGACGTAGGTCAAGGAGTTGGACCGAACCAAGTATAAATTGCCGTGTCTTTCTCTTCTTCTCTTCACTCTATGTTCACCTCTGTTTTTGTCAAAAACAGCCATAAAAAAGTTTTTGAAATCCCCAATTCACCCCCTCTTGGTGATTTAGCTCCACTTTCGATTACTTTTGTAAAAGAATTTTGTATGAGAAATTATTATATGTACAAATATATATATATATATATATATAGGGAAAAAACACTTCTTATGTTGTAGGAGAAGTGTGTAATAAAATGGTGGGACCCACATATATATATATAATTAGCATTATATTGGGTCCCATCATTTTATGTGTGTGTAGGAATCTTTTTCTTCTCATGCAACATGAGAAGTTTAAACCCCATATATATATGTAATAAACTCTTACTTTTTGTCATATATAATTTGCTTATGTACGGTAGAACTTCAGTAGTTACTGAGACGTGAAATCTAATCCTATATTAACATTTTTCAGGTGAACATTCTAGTAGGGAGCAAGGAAAGGCACCTATGGAGTGAGCTTTGAAGGCTTATTTGTACTCCTGTAGCTTATGTTATGTTATTTTTATTTGCCATGACCTTAGGACTTCCACATTGTATTTAACTCTGAAATATTTTGGAAACTTATCTTGACTTCGTATTATGAATATTATTTGAAATAGTTATGTAATTTAATGATTTGGATAATGATCACCTCTATTGGAGGTATTTCAAATATTTTGGCCAAGTTTTTGGGTGTTGAATTTGGGATGTTATAGGTTAGGGTTGCTTGGACTAATGCACTTTGACATTCGTGAAAAGTTTGAAGCTTGTCACATGAAGTAGTCTCCACATAGTCATAAGGGGGAGATATTGGGTTTTGAGCTTCCTTCTTATATGGAGAAATTCCCAAATTATGTATATTTCATATTTTATGAAAAGAAAAGCAAGGAAAGGAAAAAAAAAAATAGGAAAGAAGGAAAAGAGCAAGAGAATGAAAAAAAAAAAATTAAAGTTTCTCTATTGTCCTTTGTGAAAAAGACTATTATCTCAGTTTCTCTATTTCCTAATTTAATGTTGTGTCTCACTTATTCAAGTGGAAATGAGACTAATTAGGTTCTTTTTCGAGGCCACATAGGATGATGAGGCCGGGGTGGACCGGAATCGTCAGAGAGGTTTAATTATACTACCATGTGAGAGAGAAAGCGAAAAACGCATGTTCACTAGGTAGTATCGGTAAATCAACATTTGTGTACTTGTTAACGGTTGGATTGAATTGAAATTTGGTCAACTAGTTTGGTGAATATGATTCATCATTTTTAATAATGGGATCGTCATTTGGAGGCCTAGTGTGAGAGAAATCTTGTTCGTAGTCAGAGACTTTTTTGGGGTATTTTAAGCTTTTTTGTTTTCTATTGTAAACTTGTAGCTTTAATCGTTTGGTTGAGTGATTGCATGTATTTGTATATTTCTTTAAGAATCTCCTTTACCCTTTTTTGGATCATAATATATCATATTTTTATTGATATGAACCACCTGTGATTTTTACCCTCAAATTTAGGGGTTTCCCACATTAAATTTTTTAGTGTCTCTCGTGTCATTTATTTTATGTCATATATTTATTTATTTGTTTCGTCATAAACTTTGCATGTGATAGGAAGGTTTAACTCCCGTTGTGCCCATTCTAACACAAAGCAGCCAAACCAAATATCTGCCGAACATCAATCCATTTACAGACATAATATCAGGTAACTTAGTTAACACAAACTCCTGCCCGCCCCCACCCCACCCCCCCCAAAAAAAAAAAAAAAAAAAAAAGTTAATACAGAGCAAACCATGCATTAATTTATACACGCACATAGCATAAGATTGTAGAGAAACAACCACCAAAGTTTGGAGGACTAAAAGCTCAAATTATTTTCTTGTCAAACAACGCCAACGCTATATACCTCACATGCACTGATAAAGTTGCATCATCACGTTCAAAGGCTGCAATATTAAGATCAAAGCCATCAATTAACTTCACTTCAAGAATAAAAACAGTAGTATATGAATGTCTAACCATTCTAAAATCTAAAAGTAGCTTCTGTACCTGAGTGATACATAGAAATATATATATCTGTGTTTGGAATTTAACTCAAAAGCTGGTAATGATAAAGCAACAGAAGGAGGAAAAGGTGAGGAAACATATTTAACATTTAATTAGTACATAAACTTTTGGTGCGGCCATTGATGAAAGGCATTAAATTATTGGAACAGTCAGGTTCTTTGTATAGCAAATGTGCAAACTTTAAAACAATGGAAAAGAAAATGATGTTTAATGCATTACGTCTATTTCGTGTTTGTTGAGACAGTAAAAGTTATAAGCAACTACATATGACCTCTTTAGTTTTTTTAAAGGAAGACGTGTTATGAATCTGACTCTTTATTGTGGGATCCATGTATACGTGTGGTGATTTAATGTATTTGTCAGTTTGCAACTTCAAAAGTGATCTCATCTAAGTTTCACATTTCACAATCACGCAGGCCTCTTACCTTCCAAGTTTCACATTTCACAATCACGCAGGCCTCTTGCCTTACCTAGTTCACTCATGATTACTTCAACTTGCCTGATAGATCTGTCTAGATATTAATCTCTTCGTAATTTACACTCTTTGCTTTTCTAGTGTCTACTATAAGTAAGTGTGCCCCCAACATGAATAATTACTAGCTTCCGAGAATCGATGGTAAGATTGTATTCTAAGCATTTATTATGGGATTAGAGAAAATTTTGGTCATGGGTTGTCTCTAACCATGAATTGGGTGACATTGTATTCTTGTTTTCAACTAATCTTATGATTTCTCATTTAACCTACGGTCAATTGCTTTAGCTTTTATCATCTACATCTGTGAGTAGACAATCCACAATTTATCTACTTATTTATTAATTAACATATTCATTAATTTTAAAATTGTTTGTTTGTTTCATTAAAGGTTTCCTCTTTCAAGATTTATAGTACAAAAGGGTTTTCATTTTTTTCAACAAATACGCCTATCAGAATTTAAACTTGTGTTCTCTTCTATATGGGATGGGGCCGCTTACCATCTCAACCAACAACTTGTTTGTAAATTTTAAATATTTTATCAATAGTCTATAAGTGAGAAATGCATTCTACAATGTTAAAAATCTGTCATTGTCAATTATTTTATTTTATTTTTATTTTTTGTATGCCATATAATTCAATAGTCAACTATACAATGTGAAAAGATTTAATGTGCATTGGTACATTATTTATTCTGTGGTATGTATAGTGCCATCTCAGTGTGACAATGTTAAACAAATTTCCATGACGTTGTCTTAAATCATCCAATCTTGAATATAAAATTGATACGCAGGCTTTAAAATACAGGGAAAAAAATATCCGTTACAAACTTACTTTGTCAACTGCATTTCAAATTTCAAATTTTAAAATATAGCGAAGTATTCTTTCAAGATATACTTTTGTTGCGTTTTAAAATTTAAAATGAACTTGTCACGATTTAAATTTTAAATAAACTTCATATAACTAGATCCCACCATCTCAGTCGATAGAGACAACATCAACATTTCCCCACAACTGGAATTTTGAAGTCATTCTCATTACAGATTACAGTGAGATGACATCTTATAGGGTCCTTCAGCCAATTATAAAACAAAACAACACTAGACTTTTTTAAAAAATGTTTTTAGCGATTTATAAGGATAAATTTTTGAAAAATATCTCATTACAAAATTGATTGGTTAAAGATATCTACATTTTATTTAAAAACTCATGTGTACATAACATATTTTCGAATATGTGTAATACGACAAACATTTGCACATTGTTAACATAATTGAAGACTTGCTCGAAAATTTGAGTCCTAGGCATGTTTGCAGAGTAATTTTTGTAATAATTGATTTTGAAACAATTTTCCGTATGTATAATTTTCTATGTTTTGGATTTTTTTTTATATTAAAATTTTAGGAAGGGAGTTGGGTTTCACCCACAATCCAAGGGTTTAGGCGTTAACTTAGGCACTTAAAAACCAGGATACCTCTCCTAGTGTCTTGACCAACTCCAAGATCGAACCCCTTCTCTTTAGTGAGAGTATCACGACCCCTTCTTAGAGTTAAGCGAAGTAAGTACGGGTATTTTTGGATGTTTTGATTTGCTTAAATGATGATTGTACCCTGGTCCCTGGTCACCAAACAGAGGGGGAGAGAGCGTAGTTAGAGGCCACACCAATGGGCCAGAGTCTTAGCCCACAAGACAGAAAGTGACGTCTTTGCGTTATCCAACAAAAAAAAAAAAAAAAAAAAAAAATTGGCCCGTAGTCTCTTTCTTCCCTCCATTCACGGTCCATCTCAATCTGATTCTCCAGAGTTCCAATTGACAGAAAATCTCCGGCTAGAAACTCCGACGGATAGTGACGTCGACGAAGTTGCCGTGGAGAATTTTGTTTGTCCTAGAATCTCAGTGGTTACGACTTCCCTCACTTGACAATTGGTTTGGGATGCATTGGCGATCAAGTAGGAGTTCATAGTCTTTACGCCCTCATCGAATTCTGCCAACTGGTCGAAACTTATGGTTTCGGTAACTTTTGTTTGCGTTCGAAAGTAGCTACTGAAAACAATAATTACGTGGTGAAGTGCGATTTAGTTTGTCGGCTTTTTTGCTTTTTATATGATGGGCTCAGAAGGTTTGGATTTAGATTTGCCAGAAGGAGATGAAAGGTAAACTGAATGGTTTGAAGGTGAAATGACTGGAGAGTCATTGGGTCCACGGACAGGGAGCAATGGATTTCTGCAACAGCTGCAGAATGGGGCCATCTCCCAGATTCATACAGGACCTGCACTTGTGCGCAGACCTTCAAAGACGCTTCTTCATTCCAGAGAGAAAGAAAGGCCTTGCCCTTTTGTATGCCGACTTCTTGGTCGACGGAAGGTGGCAGTGCTGCTGATGGTTGCCCTTGCTCTTTTTGTTTTCGTATTTGGTTCCTTTACTTCTGAGAAAGGTTAGCATTCCTGCTCCTTATGCCCATGAATTTTTGTCATCTTTAACTTTGAATAGGATTAGTGTGATCGGTGAGCCCGCTTAAGCATGGAATAGTTGTTGAGTGTTGGTAATATTTTTCTTGAGCGGATAATACTTCCGTCTATTAGATAGAACATTATTAATTATTCTCTCCGTTCTATCATTTCCTGTAAAGCAGCAACTATATTGGTTGATGCATATTTCGAGATGCCATGTTTTGACTTGAGATCCCCTGTCTCTTCTTTTGATGTGTTTAGCTTAGAATGCTTTGGATTATGTGCAACTGAGTTTGTGTAATATGGTGTGCTTTTGGTATTGTTACGAACTAGGTGCAGACATCATCAGAGAAATTCAAGACTCTCAGTATTATGCCTTGTCTCGTTATGAAATTTTAAATCCTCCTGAAGTAGAAGAAAAGCGGCAGGCTGTAAATTATTCTCGTGGAAATTTCTTTCCTAGAACGCGTAAAATTACATTAAGGCCTCCTTCTCCATCCTCTTCTCACTCAACAGACAGAATGGGACAGTTTCCTACGATGGGGCATCCATGTGATCATTTTGCAATTCCTCCTCCACCACCGGGTGATAGGAGACGACCTGGACCACGGCGTAAGTTTGATTTTTTCCCTTAAGTTTTATTTCATTGTGAACTTAAAAATTAAAACATAGCATCTTTCTTGGGTTTTTCCAATGATCTGATATGAATATACTAACAATTAATAGGGCACAGCATTGTAGAATTTTATTGATCAGGTTCTTGCTTACTTCCATTTCAGCATGTCCTGTGTGTTATGTTCCAGTGGAGCAAGCTATAGCTAGTATGCCAATATTTCCATCAGCCTCACCTGTGCTTCGCACTCTAACATATGTGCATGATGAAAATCCAGTTAAAATTGAACCACATGGTGGCTCTGAATTTGGTGGATACTCTTCTCTGGAAGATAGGGATGCTGCCTTTGACATAAAAGAGGCTATGACAGTGCATTGTGGGTTAGTTATTTTTGTTAGTGTTGAATGATTTTTTTGGGGGTATGTTGTGAAGTTTTATATTCCTAAAAGGGTTCATGAAATCTCATTGCCCACTTTTATGTTCAGAAATTCCTTTCCCCCTCTATGAAATGCTACTTCTTTCCCCCTTTTCTTGCGCATTTTCATGCCTGGCATAAACTCTTACCAGATTTGTCAAAGGGGGCAGACCTGGTCACTATACTGGATTTGATATTGATGAGGCTGATGTATCGATGTTGGATGAGTACCATGATATCATTGTGGCATCTGGCATATTTGGTATGACTTCTGTATACTCTGTATGCTCTCTTCACCATGTCGTTTACTATTTCTTATAGTTGCACCTTTGGCAGGAAATTATGATGTTATACAGCAGCCGAAGAACATCAGTAAGGAAGCAAAGAAACACATTCCTTTCTATATGTTCATTGATGAAGAAACGGAAATGTATATGAAGAATGCTAGTATATTGGGTAGCAGCAGGAGGGTTGGGTTGTGGAGGATCATTGTCGTCCGCAATGTTCCTTATGCTGATAGTCGGCGTAATGGAAAGGTTGATTGTATGTTTTTCATTATGAAATCTGAGTCACAGCTCGTCAGAACATTCTGCATTTTCTATAATTCCTATGAATTGTTGGATTAGTTGGTTCTTACCTGTTGACTCTTCTGTATATATTTGTTTGATTAATTAATATATTATTATAGTTTCCATTAGAAGAATTACAATAGCGTGATTTGAAAACTATTGAAGCTGAAGTCTGATTGTATATACGTTGACCTCATATTTTTGTTGCAGATTCCAAAGCTGCTTTTGCACAGGATTTTTCCCAATGTCAGATATTCAATATGGATTGATGGGAAACTCCAGCTTATTGTGGATCCGTATCAGATTCTTGAGAGGTGTTTGCCTTCCCGCCTCCTTCCTGTTATTTACTTTCTCTCCATAGTTTTTCACGCCTTTGGTCCATGGAGTGGGATTAGCTTTCTGTGTTCTTATTTGGTATTGATGGGACAGGCTTGATTTACCATCCTCTAGTTTATTACATATATGGTATAAGCTATTAGTTGATCAATAAGGGGAATGGGCAATGAATGAAAATATGATGGAAAAGGTCTTGAAAGTAAAGAAATGAAAACACTGAAGGAATGAATTTGTAAGTGAATTACTCACCCTTCCCAGAATGAAATATAGGAGTGTGTGTAAAGCCCTCTATCAGGCTGTCTGAAGGCTTCAATTGTGGTCAAATATTATGTTAAATTTTAATAAGGCTCGTTATTGCAATCTAACTCATTTTGAACTTCTTTTTGCATATGAAAGGTTTTGAAGTATGGATGATGGTAACTGTCTCTTTTACATTCCTCCCAATTCATCATCCTTCAAACTCAAAGCTGGCATTTTTTAAGACAAATGTTCCAATACTTTAACTTTGACTGCTGTCCAAGTATCCTCTTATCTCAAATTTGATTCTCAAATGTATTTGTAATTCGTATATAAACTTCCTTTGTTTCAAAATCCTGGAGCTTGCAATTTAGTGATAGAAACATGTAGTTGATGCTTGCTATGTTTGTGCCATAATTCTTTATTATTGAGGTAGTATGGCCTACTTTGACAAAGTTCACTCTCCATATTGATGCATGCTGTCAGTTTTAATATGCACCGTTTGCTTGACAGAGTTGATTATATTTGAAAATTTATTTCATAGGCTATGGTTTTTCCATAATTTGAACATTGGTGGACATGTGTGTAGTACTTTAATCATCCCCCTTTATTTGACAATAAGGCAGATGAAGATATTTGTATATCTGTTATCTTCACTTTTACTGCTTTTTGATATTATCCAGGTTCTTGTGGCGATCAAATTCTACTTTTGCCATTTCAAGACACTATAGACGCTTTGATGTCTTTGTTGAGGCTGAGGCTAATAAAGCTGCTGGGAAATATGAAAATGCTTCCATAGATCAACAAATTCAATTTTATCAAAATTATGAAGGTTTAACTCACTATTCAAAGGATAAGCTTCCTATAACTAGTGGTGGGTGCAAGATTGGTTCATACATGTTTGCACGTGTAAAATGCATGATTTATCGAGATGTGTGTTGTGTATATTTGCTGTTTCCATTTAAAATTGGACCTGTCATTAGTGTCTGGCCTTTGCAGATGTCCCCGAAGGTTGTGTTCTCATAAAAGAACACATTCCCATCACAGATTTGTTTACGTGCCTATGGTTCAATGAAGTTGATCGCTTTACTTCTAGGGACCAGTTAAGCTTTTCTACTGTAAGAGACAAAATAATGGCAAAAGTTGATTGGAGGATTAATATGTTTATGGATTGTGAGAGGCGCAACTTTGTGATTCAGGTTAGTATTTAAATGGCTTACATGCTTCCATGTATTACCAATTATACACGCGAGATTTTAAGCTGCCCAAGATATTCTCCCTTTTATCTTTTGTCTCGCAAGTGAGAAATACAAGATCATAAAATCAGGGTCATCGTATAATATCATGGTAAATGCACCTTTCAAATAGCATTTTTGGCACCTTTCAAAGCGCATTAAATCATTTTTACCCTACAAAAGCTTGCCGCATGAGCTATATATGTTGTGCGGTTGAACAGTTTGAAACTTTTGAATGCTTTAATCTTTTTTTGTCTTCAATTCTGAAACTAATTAAACTGTATCGTTGTTTTGATAACTAATTTCAGACTTATCATAGAGAAATACTGGAGCATATGCCTCCTCCAGCACCTCCAGTTCGTCGGCTACCCCCTCATCGTCCACTTACTCCTCCTCATTCAAAGAAGAGTCCAAAGCGCACGAGAGGAGACAGGAGATCAACTTCAAAGCGCCATCGCAAAGTAGGAATTGTTAATATTTAATCCACGGCAATTTTAGTTTTTAACTCTTCTTTTGCCCCTTTTTGGTTTCTTTTAAAATTGTAAATTGCATTCTTTCCTGACGCATATTACCATTTTGCAAATGTTGATACACGTTCTTTTCAAATGGTAAATATGCCTTGTATTTGGCACCTTCTCGAATTTTTTGCCCCAATGAAAAGCAACTTCTCGAATTGAAGAGGAGAGGAGGGAGGGTTATCAATCTAGCACTAATCTGTGTTTGCACTGATGGGCAAATTTTGCTCCTTAAACTATGTATTGCTGGAATTGTTTTGGATGTTTGACCAAAAGGATATGAGATGATTTGAGTAGAAAATGTCAGAGTGGTTGCAACTTTAGAATGCCAAGAGACATGAAAAAGAGATCCGACTACAATCATATTAAAAAGCATAAAAAAGAGCGCCGACTTCTGATATGAAAGCAGTTGAGAATCTGTATCCATATAATAACTAAAATTTGAAAAATTATCTGAAAGATCAAATAAATTGCTTTTAAGAGGTCAAATAAATCCTCATTCATATAGATTTATTTGTGTAGGGGCAGTCGAATTGTCCACGTTATTATCAGCTCAAGAAAAGCAACCAAAACAAAAAAATCAACGTTACCAAACCTTGTAATTTTACGTCAAAACATGAGCTCTTGCAAATATCAAAGTTGGCGGAGACCAACTGAGAGTTGCGATTTCAGCATTAAGGAACAGTGACGGTTTTGTCGTGCCGTCTTAAGTCTAATAGCGTTGATTCCTAAGAATGTCATAAGTTTCTTCATCCTCACACTTGAATATTGTTAGATATCCATTCCCTTTGGTTTTTTTATTCACCGATCTTTAAGAATTCAAAGTTTTTCCGGGTGTTCCTCGATTCTATCCTCCCCTGCTTTGACCATTTTTGTTTTGTTTTGTTAGGCAATGATATCTTTGGTTAGTCAAAGAGATGCACACGTAGTCTCGAACAAAATTAACTCAAATAAAAAAGAAACCAGCCCTTAAGAACAAAACGGCCAGAGTAGGGGATGAAAGCATAGAGAAACACCCAAGAGAACTTCCAAGAATCCTGCCTCGGAATCTCAGGAAGAATCATAATCATAACTATAAATTATGAGTATAAGTATAACGATGAACACGGAATGAAATGAATGGACGTGATTCAATAACCATAACGGTCCATTTGGCGCCTAAAATAGAGACATTACAGAGTCTCTCATTTCTCCAGTTTCCTTTCAAGTGTTGACTAACACTGTAAACTTACAACTTGCATCGTTGTTGTCTTCCTTTCAGATTATGGCCATGGCTCCTTCACTTCTCTCCTTCTCCTTCTTCTTTCTTCTTACATGCTTTTCCTTCAACGACTATTCGTCCTCTGCCTCGCCAATCCATTACAAAGATCAATGTGCTTCTATAGTCCCTGAGGCAAACGTCCGTTCTCAAAGTTCAAGTTTCGTCTCTGTCGGTCATCAATTACAGACAGCTTATTTCAACGGAGCCGATAGAGTTCTTGGCGCTAATCCTTATTCGCAGCAAAACTCAATCTTTGTCCGACTTGAGCGCTTCGGAGAAACTGATGTCTCAGGCGTGTTCCAAGTTAGCGGACCCATATCAATTACAAGCACTAGTCTCTTTTATTATGTTGGGCGCTCCTCGCATGATGGACCTCCTCATGGTTCTGTGACCATTATGCTTGATGGGTTCTGGTCTGCATCCAGAGGGAAGCTCTGTATGGTTGGTTCAGGCAGTGCTTATTCGACAAGAGGTAAGACTCTTGATCCAGATGTTGTTTTAAAGCTCAACAATGTCTTCAATTCAAGTAATATCAGTAGTATGGTTAGTGGGAGCTTGGACAGATTGAAGAATGTAGGGTTTGATTTTGAAACATTTCCTGTGCTTATGATTCCACAACTCAACTACGAGTTTACCTTGGATTCTGAAGAATCTAAAAATGAATTTTCACATGCTGGGAACGATGATGCTGATAAGGGCTTACCAAAAAATAACTTGAATAACAAACTTTTCTGCTCATCTCGTGTTTCGGCAGCAATTAGGAAGCTTAAGTTGGAGTACTCTGGTGACTGCAATAGTCCAAAGAATTGTACTCCATTTAGTGGGATTCCTGGGTTTTTACCAAATTTTATATCTTTGAATCTGATAGAATGTACTTTTACTGAGAACAATCAGTTGAGGATTTTGATAAATTTTGGTAATCGTGGTTATGAAGATTTTGGTACCAATGATTTCAATCCCAAAACTACGTTAGTAGGAGAAGGGTGGTGGGATGAAAAAAAGAAATTTGAATGTATTGGCTTGTCATTTTCTCGGCTTGGCACCTAATTCATCCTTCTCTGGTGTTCATGTGGGTGATTGCTCAGTAAGATTGAACCTTAGATTCCCATCTATTTGGTCAATCAAAGACACCAGCACTGTTGTTGGGAAGATTTGGAGCAATAAAACTGTGAAAGATCCAGATTTCTTCAAGGCAATCACGTTCAGAAAAGATGATGATCAGAATGTAGCAGATGCTCAAGGCTTAAAGTATGAGTATACCCAGAAAGACACAGTCAAAAGGTTGTGCCCAAGATCCAATGTCAGCAATAAGGGAAGAATTTATCCAAATCCATACTACTATGACATGAAATTTCATATGTCAGTTAGAGATTCGAATAAAAGAGTAGCCCAGGGTCACTCATCTCCTTTATCTGTTGGTGATCAGTTCTATGAGTTGGCCCTTTCTACATCGGCTACAAGAAACTTTATCACAAGTGGCTTGTTCAACATTAGCTACAAAATCAGAATGTCATTGTCTGATAATAGAACCTCAATGGACAAAAAGTCCTTGTTTAGTATGCACAATGAAACAGTGGAGATTTCTGCAGAAGGAGTTTATGATGCAGGAGCAGGAAGTTTATGTATGGTTGGCTGCAGAATTCTTCCACCATCAAATAATGTGGATCCAATGTCTCATTCTGTGGATTGTGAGGTTCTGGTGAAGTTTCACTTCCCACCACTATACCGGAGGTCTGCAGGTTACATTGTGGGAAGTATTGAAAGCAGGCGCGATAAATTGGACCCTCTTCACTTCAATCTTCTGAGCCTAAGTTCTAATGCAATGTACAAAGAGGTAGCAAGAAAAATTGTTGAGAGAATGAAGATGGAGATCATTATGGTTCTGACATCCAACACTCTATATTGTGTTCTTGTGGGATTCCAACTCTATCATGTAAAGAAGAACCCTCAAGTCCTTCCATTCATTTCACTCACCATGCTCTCAATTCTCACTTTGTACCGCATGATCCATCTTGTTCTGAACTTTGATGCTCTCTTCTCTCAAAATCACAATGCTAAAAGATTCGTTATCTCCAATGTCTCATGGCTTGAATCTAATCAAATGACAGTTAGGCTAACTACCATGGTGGCCTTCCTGATGCAGCTTTATCTCCTTCAGCTTACTTGGTCTGCAAGAAACAGCCCCGATGGAACTCAGGAGAGCCTCTGGATTGCTGAGAAAGAGGCTGTATATGCGACTTTACCATTATTTGCATCTGGCTTCCTCATTGCATTGGTGAAGGGCAAGAACAACAGCAACAACATCAATAACCATTATTTGGTTGCAGTGTCTTCAATTTACCAGAAAGCTTCATCTTGGGAGGTTTTGAAGTCCTATGGAGGATTGGTTAATGATGGCTTTCTCTTGCCTCAGATCATGATGAACATGTTCTCAAATATGAAGCAAAATGCACTTTGTGGTCCATTTTACCTTGGAACTAGTTTTCTGAGGCTATTACCACATGTTTATGATCTTTGCAGGAGTTCACAGTATAATAGGCAATATAGTGGATCATACTTGTATGCTGATCCAAGTGATGATTTTTACTCCACTGCTTGGGACTTGGTCATTTTTGTGGGATGCCTCTTATTTGCTCTCACTATCTACTTGCAGCAACGTTTTGGTGGTTCTTTAATTCTTACTTCCAGATTTAGTGTGTCTGAGACATATGAAATGGTGCCTATGGTGACTCAAGAAGCTGAATAAGTTGAAGTAGAAAAAGGGACGCCCAAAATTTAGAAGTTATCAAGTTGTGTAATGGCAATATTGCAGTGTAATGAATAATTTCGAAAACCTGATCAAGTATTACTTCTCTTGCTGCAAATTTTCTCAGGCCTTAAAGGTTAACTATACATGGAATCATTAAGCTAATTGTAGGAGGCTTTAAAATAAGATGTGTTTTCAGACAATTAGATAATCAAACAAAAATTGAGTTAAGAGTTCTTTACCTTCTCACATGAGAAAATTAATAATCTCATTTTTTGATTCTAACTGAGTTAGTCTTTAAAATTTAACATACTCAACTCAATCTCTTAAACTGTAACAATTTAATAAATCCAGTCCTTTGAGAAAATGAATTTCATTTTATGATTCTAACTGAGTTAGTTTTTAAAATTTAACATACTCAACTCAATCTCTTAAATTTTAATGATTTAATAAATTCAATCCTTTGAGAAAATGGATTAACCAAGTTGTAAAATGTCAGCAGACTAAATATCTAAAATTTAACAAACAAGTTAAATTTAATTATTCATTGGTTGAATTGTAATTAACTTGTAATTGAGTAAAAATTTTAAGGACTAAATTTACTTAAATTGCCATACTCCTATGATCGATTTTTAAAAAAAAATAAAAAAAATAAAAAAACTAGTTCTAGGTATTTTTGTGCCTAAAGACTTGGGGCAATTGAAAATTTAGAAACTATTTCATAATTTTAAATTTGGCACCTATATATTTTTCATTTTGTATTAATTATTAAATACTAACTTTGCTTTAGTAGGCCTGTTAGCCCCAATAATTCTCTTTATTAGCACTGTCAGCCTTTGTGCATGGACTAACAATACTACCATGGCAAAATTATAGAATTCAATAAAAGAGTGGAAAGGGTATAAATGTAAAATTAAAAATTAGGAAAATGTATAACTACATGCAAAATTATTTCCCCTTAAAATATAATATTTATTATACTCATAAAGATACAAGGCCCCAAAAAAAGTGATCGTACAATATATGAAATATGCAGTGAAAGACATGGTAAGGTTAACTGGTTAAGATTTGGGCCCAAGACGTCCTCACGAATCTGTGTGTACCGTTGAAAATGTAAATGGGCTGTGCCGCTTTCCGTGCAGCGATGAGCGCCATGGTGCTCGTCAAAGCGATGAGCTCTGAAACTCTGGTTCCGTTGTCATTCAACCCGTCCACGCTGGAACGACAAAATGGACACGTCAGCTTCTTCCTCTTCAACCAGCGCGCGATACACTTGCAGTGAAATATATGTCCACAACCAGGAAAAACCAGACACTTGTCTCCTTTCTCAAATTCATCCATGCAAATCGAACACTCTCTATAACCCAATTCCACCATTTCTTCGCTTCCGAAACACCCAATACTGCCTCCTACCTTCTTCCACTCTTTTCTCCCTCTTTCTTCGTTTCCCTTCACCGCCCTTAAGAATGCTTTCAGAAACTTCATTGCCTTCTCGTCATCGTCTTCTGGGTCAAAATCCTCCAAGTCATGTCCTCTGAACCAGTATATGACGGTGAGGTAGAAGGTGAAGACGTATACGGCGATGGTGAAATGAGTGAAAATGAAGCACATAAGCCTTAGGAGGAGCAATGCAGTTCCCATGGCGGCGATGCAGGACGTCGTCCGAGGGAATGGTGGCGCGTCTGCTTCCATGTCCACGTTGTTATAATCACCGTCGTCATTGTTTCTGTCATTCATCTGAATCGTTGATTCGAAAAGTAGATGTTGGAAGAGTAGGAAGCTGTGCCGATGGAGGCTCCGGAATAAAGACGGTGATCAGAATCCCAGAAATCTTACGTTTTCAAAAAGTTTAAATCCTTAACGTTTTATTTTTTTTGCTCAGAAGAATCCTTAACGTTTTATTGGGAGAACATTGTGTATAACGTATTTTTAAACATGCTTCGAAATTAATAACAATATCAATCTCAATCAATATTTTTCCTACCATGTCTGTAATAACTAATGTGAACATGCTTGCACTTTACCATTTTAGCATTTTAGTTCTATTTGTAAGTATAAATTAACTAATTTTCATATATCAAGGAGAGTTAGTTAACTCATTAATTATGAGCTAAATTTTCTAATTTTGCTCTTATCTATAATTGGTTTCAAAAGTTAACATGAATAAATTCTTTTTCTTTCTTCCAATTAATAGGGGCAAAAATGTGACAAGTGCATTTATTACTTTGAAACTTAGCTTATAATAAGGATAAATTTTTTAGTCAAAATGGATTTATAAATAAAAGTCAAAGTGGTATGCGAAAGAATGTTGTCAAACTCACGAGTTATAAACTCAGATCATGATTCGAATAAGTAAACTCGTAAAGAGTTTACTTTATTATTAAATAGGTATTACTAGTGTATAATTAAATAATTAAAATATAAAAATGATATCAATTTGATTTAAATATATTTTAAATCCAAATAATTGAAATTAAATCCATCAACATTCATTATTTATCATATTTAATAAAGAAATTTCTATATAAAGTCACGAAAGATGATCAAATCAAAAAAGTTAACACGAAGTTTAAGAGTAAGTTAACACGGTTTGTAAGCTAGAAAAGCAAAAATGGTAAACTCGCATATAAACTCGTAAGTTTAACCGAAGTTTACAACTAAGACGAAGTTTACCACTGACTCGACTTGCTTTTCTAAGTTAGAAACGTAAAAACGATAAACTCGTAGAAATAACTCGCGAATTTGACAACAATGATTATGAGTGTATAACCTTATTTCTACCCAACTTTTATTACGCAACCCATTGAACGTTCTCAATTTATAATAATGACCTTCTTAAAAGTTAGCATGAAGTCTTATAATTATTATTTTGATTTTATTTTTTTATAAAAAAATAGCATAAAGATTGCTCAAGTATCTCATTAACAGGTTCATGTTCATCCCATCCCTCCATACCCTCTGATTAAGTCATCACTATGCTATAAATGTTTAGACATAGTAAATTTAAATATTGTATCAGAAACTCATAATTGTGTAATTAAGTCTCTTTAATTAGTATTATGTGAACTTATTTGGTTCATGCTGCTCAGAATTATTAGGTTAGTATTCACAGTTTCAGGTGCTCTGTAATTCATGTATTTGGTTTTTATCATGGTTCAGGACTTCAGGTAACTAAAGGTGAATAGGTGTGAAATTAGTGTAAAAAAATAATAGTTGTCTTTATAATCTTAACTCAATTATAATTTAGACTTAAATTTTGATTCAATGTAAATCAATCCGGATAGATAAGAAGTTTACACTAGCCTTAAATATAATAAATTAATTCGTTTCAATTTGTTTCCAACTTTTTTTGCTTAAAGTATTTTTATTGATTGTAGTTCGTAGTTGATGAATAGGAGGGTATTTTAGGAAAACTATAACACATTTGCGACAAAAAATTAATTTAATTATATTTTTTGATATCCATCAATTATTGGTTGTCTCTTAAATGAAAGATTATATGGAGTATAATTTTATATTATAAAATGGGTTTAAGATATAAATTGTCCCACGTTCAAAAAAGTCTCAGGACTAAGTTGTAACCCCAAAACTACGTCGTTTTGGAGTTCATTAATCCGCTTAACCCCAAAACTACATCGTTTTGGGAGTTTGGAGAATTAATGAAGGGTGTTTTAGTATTTATTATATAAATTTTATCAAAATACCCTTCATTAATTCTCCTAACTCCCAAAACAACGTAGTTGTGGAATAACTTGACAAAACCTTATGTCAAGTCACATAACAAACAATAAATCCTTATATAGATACTAAGTTGTTCCACGTTCAAAATCTCAGGACTAAGTTGTAATTGAGTTAAAGATATATGAATAAAAGATTATTTTGTTTTCCAATAATAGAATTTTGGGATAGAAGTATAACCAATTTGGAATTGGCGCTTAAAAACAAAAGTGCAGACGCCCAAATTAATCAATTCGATCATGGAGTGTTGGACAATCAGCACTTAACCTCGTGCACGGACATAAAAATTTGTCTTATTCTAACACATGAAAATAACCTGTCGTAACCTGGCTTAAACATCATCCCTACTTGTTTAATTACTCCCTCCGCCTTGTTATAAGACCGATTTAATTTTTTTTTAGGAGATTAAAGAAACTAAATAAATTATTTAATCATATCATATACGATGGATTATTATATTATATACTACATAAATCTGCTTTATTATACTTTAAGCCTATCAAAACTTATATAAATATATCTTGAAATTATAATATAAGAATGAAAAGAATAAATATTATTTTATTTATATAATATAAATATAAATATATTTATTTTATTTACCTATAAATTTTAATATTATACTAATTATTTACTTTTCTCACCCACTACCTTTAACAAATTATCAGCTCTTAACTGGTCCAAATATTTTGTAGCCACCGATCCCCGGCCTTATTTCCACCCTTAGCTTTTTTTTTTTTTTTAAAAAATTTGGTTCCTATATATAAGTTTAGTTTCATGTAATAAATCCACTCCTAGCTCTAACATCATCCTTACTTGTTTAATTTTGCTCTGATTATAGTTAACCTTCTTTTTTTTTAAAAAAGAATAAAGAAATTAAATACATTACTTAATCATATTATATCCAATCATTAGATTATATATTATAAAGTTCTTATTATAAGGCATCAACTAACAATTTTCACAAACTAATAAAAACAATTAAAGTTAATAAAGTTGTCCTAAAATTTAAGTAATTTCCAATATTACCTACTAATTACACTAAACTTTAATATTATATTAATTATTACTCTCACCCATTATCCTTATTAATTATGGGCATAGATGAAAAAAAAAAAACAATTCATGCTTTTTGAAAACAAGTAAATGTCTTATAAAAATGATCAAATATAATTGGTAATTGGTGCTTTAAAAAAAATCGAGAGGGAATAGTTTATTAGTCAAACTAATTAGTTTAAAGAAAAAAATAAAAATACAAATATTTTAAAGTAATTTAATTAGTTTTCTTAATCTTCCCAAAAAAATCAACTTAACCTTATAATTAGGGCACAAGTTGGGCATGTAATATTGGTGGTTAACCAACAGTCAATGCAATTCGAATGAAACACATGACTGATGGTCGTCGGAGATGATTGATGGGTGAGGTTAAGAGCATTTTGGTACTAACAGATGGGGATAGGGAGATTTTTTTTTTTTTTTTAGTTAGAGGTATTTTGGTACTTTTAAAAAAAAATAAACGGATGTTATCTTCTTTTAATTTTGACTTTTACATCTATTTTATAACATATATGTATATTTTTGCAACAAAAAAAAATACTTGGTGTTGGGCACTCTTAAAGATAAAATACATGTACAATTTTTTCACCTTTGCCCTTTTTTAATGTCATTTTTACGTTGTATATTTGTATGAAGCATGAACTAAACCAATTGCAATTCTCATCGTCATCAATACATAGAATGACATGGCAAAATGTAAATGAGGAAGTAGAAAAGAGTTTATCTTTAAATAAATAATCCTCCACCATTTCTTACTTAACTATTTTAAATAAATTTAAAAAATTAAAATAAATTAGTTAAATATAATAAATTTTTATATATCAAAAATATTATATATTAGTTTATAAATTAAAAATTAGTTTAATAAAAAATGATAAATTATATATTAGAGGTAAAATCTAACCTTTAAACTAGCTCCCTGACTAAGAATAAGATGCATCCTTTGATGAAATTTGTTGTTACAAAATATTGACTAATTTAGATCATTGAACAGTACAACTCATCTTTAGTAGGTGCAACTCTTCAATTATAATATTATATACTCTCTTTGGTCCTAACTATAGAACATATTTGCCTATTTTTTGAGAGATTAAAGATAATAGTTAAATTAGTTAATTATATTAGTTTTTTTTTAAAGATGCCCTTATTTAAAATTTAAAATGACATCCAGGCGAGCACTAAAATGAGAAAGATCATTCATGATGTAATTAATGGGTTATAAGCAACTCACTTTATAGGATATAAACATGCATTATTAAATTATCATTGTGTTTAATTATTATTGAGAAAATATCGATAAATGTATTTTAGGAAAAAACTGACAAAAATTAAAACTTCGTCCTATAAGTATGAACAAATTGAACTCTAAAATGTTATACTATAATTAAAATCAGAGGGAGTATTAAGTTATGTGTAGATATCTTTCTTGAGGGGGAAAAAGTAGATATCTTCTATTTTGTACATACATAACATTGAGTTACACGTCATTAAGAAAAAAAAAATTGCACTTGTTAAGATATATTGCATCTAAGTTCTTAAATAAATTCTAAGTGGTTTTAAGAGATGAAATTTTGTAATTAGGAATTTTTTTAGCAATTTTTCCCTATATAAAATTTATCATATAGAGTACTACAGTACTACTTTCTTCAATTTAGTTATTTTTATACCGGAAATTTCATCCATAGGACATGCATTTTATCAGATGACAAAATTCATAGAGTGATAATATAGAAAGAAACCCGAAAACGTCCAATTCCCGGGTCTACACACAAGCTTACCCCAACAAAAGGGGAAAATAAAAAGATGAAGGGAGAGAGTATCGGAACCAGAACAAGGCCAGACCAGTCAGCCGAATAACAATCTATCAAGTATCAACAAGCAAATATGGTAACTTCAAATACACATAGGTCCCCTTCTTTCTTGCGAAATCAATCCAGCCCCCAAATATTGGCACACTTGAACATGTAGCCCCTTTACTACAGTTAACCACCCACCTTTTTCCAGAGCATTCGGTTCTAAGTTTTGCTTCTCAAGGTTATCTTTGCATGAATAAAACAGGGAAAACAGAGAACCTCAAGTAATGCTACCCAAACATACAGATTACTCTCATACAATGTTACAATGCTATGTTGCAGAACTCTGTCTGCCAAAACCATTCAAGAACTACAAAAAGCACAGGAACAGAGGGATCAAGAAAGAGTATAAGCAGAATGAGCCTAAGCAGAATAATAAGAACCTGAACAAGTTTCTGCGTCACATGATCAGGTTTATGCCTTTCTGGTAACTTGAAATACAAAGTAGTTGTTCCTCTTGATAAGCTCAAAATCACAGACGTCTCCTTCCTTCAAATTGTTGGCCCTTGCAAAACTGGTCCAACCCTTCAATATTCGGAGATATGTCCTGCCTTTCACATAATTGACCTGCCATTTTCGTCCATCACAATCCTGCAGCTTCATAGGATAATTTTTGTACAGATAAACCTTCCAGAATGAAGCCGGCACATCCTGCAACATAATACACTTTTGTGAGCAACGCAGTAACAAAGTGAGCGAGAATCACCTTTATATATAGCTCACAGAGATTCCTTACAAAAAAATGACGATTTAGATTGGTTGGCCTTATTATTGCAGTAAAAGATAGAGGATTTTTTGATTCCGAATTCTGGGTAGCTTGCTTAGCTCTTTGCCTTCTTTTACTCAAAGCTTTGTTTCCAGATTTACCGTGGCTTAATGCATTATCATCCTCTATGTCAATTATTTCTTGTTCGTCTTCCACCAGCTTCTGCCTTTGGCTCCTTGTGTTGTAGCTACATTGATCAAAGCTGGATGGCGTTTTTCTACTCCGTTTAGGTGCCGAGTTCTGCTTCTCAGGGTTAACTTTGAGTGGATAGTAAATCTCAGCAGCACTTTGATCAAAGATCACCACATTGAATTGTGAATTGCCTTCATATGTAAACACTAAAAAGAAGCCAAATCTAAGAGAGTAGTATTTCACAAATTCCTCCCAACCCTTGCAGAACACGACTTCGTTTTCAGATTTCGTCAGTTCCATCTTCCAAACACGACCATCTGGAACACCAATCGTTGCCTCACTACTACACAGTTCATTCTCAAATCTTCTCACGAATTCCTTTGGAATCCCCTGTAAGGTCACTCATATACTGAGTTAGATTTATCATATCAATCGAGGCAAGATAACTTCAACAGTCTCTAAACACACATGAAAACTACTTCGTATAACATAAAGATAACTTATTTTAGATGCTAGAACAGAACACGAACTTGAACCCAAAACAAACATACAAACAGAGCATTGGCGTTTATAAGAGCAAAACACTAAGAGGTAACTCGCCCCTCATTGAAATCATACACAATAACCCCATTTTTTCCCTACTGGTGCTATTCAAGAAATTTTCTCAACTAATCAGTAATATTTCATGCGAATAGCGTAAATACCATACGACAAAACTACTACTTTCACTAGAAAACCAAGAAGTACCTCTCATCTCATTCGGAATCATGCACAATAACCCCAGTTTTTGTTTCTGTTCTTGCTATTTGGGAAACTTTCTCCGGATTTCTTTCATTTCGCTTCGCGTAAAAAGTGTATATAGTAACTACTAACTATTAGAAGAGCTGAGCAGGATCCACAAATAGAACAGAGTGCATGAAGCAGCTGGTGATCTTTTCAGCATTTTCAAGTTTTAAGCGAACAGAAAAGCAGAGTTTACCATGTTCTGGGCATGAATGTCTCCCGGAAGTATGATCTTGAGGAAGCGGCTAGGTTCAGCATTGGCCGGAAAAACCGACGGCCGGACAGAGCTACGCCGGCGACGCGTCCATCGGGGACTCATCGGAAATGTAAGTGGCTCCGCGCAGTGTGAGCTTCAAGTAACAGTGTCTTCAGCTCCCTCCCTCACTCGGACTTCGTTCTCCCCTGTCAAGTGTCAAACTGTCAATCAGGTTTCCAGCTTCAACACATCACCTTTTATTTTCTCGTGTTTTCCAAGTATCGTCACAATATTTGTTTGAACTAAACCTGAATTGCATTTAATGGGGAACCAGAAAGAACTTATCTGTAAATAAATGCCCACCTTTACTAATATAGGAGTGCCATACCAATTTTATCCACTCATTTTTACTTCGGTGTTGCAGAAACATTAAAATCCTTATTAAAAATATAAGTAAGAGAGATAATTAATTAATGAGAAAAAGAATGATGAAATAGAGTGTGAATATTTTTTTTAAAAAAAAAAACCATTAAATACAGGGGCTATCATAAAAAAAATCATAACCCTCACAAGTTCGAATAATAATTAATAAGTTCATAATACGTATGATTCACCGGGTCAAAAAAAGTCTTTATACAATTTGAGGTGAACTGTATTACTGTTATGATGAATTATAAATTTAAGAGTCAAATTATTTTTTATGTTTTTTTCCCATCTATTATTTTAGAGAGATTAAAATAAAAATATCATTTAAATTTTAAAATCTTTTTGATAAAAATAATGGGATTAACAAAAACAATAAAGTAATTGACAACTCATTTTAAATAATATTTTTTTTGGTAAAACATTTTAAATGGCATTTTATTGGGATTTTTTCATTACTATTTTATTCCAATTTTATTTTTCCCCAGAACACATTCAATAGATGATTTATGAATCTATTAAAATGTTAAATTTTTTATTATTGAGTTGAAATTTAAATATAACCTAGTATTTTATTTTTTAGTACAGTTAATTTGGTGGCGCGCACCTCTGCGCTCATTAATTATGCTTTTGAGTGTGTATTGGGATTTTTTTTTCTCCCCCTTTTTAATCAAAAAGTAGCAAGGTTCGAAAGCTTGAAGTTGTTTTTGGGTCTGTTTAGTAAAATGATAGAATTGGGAATTAGGGTCGGCCTCAGGTTGGGGTAAGAAAAACATCTATTTTTGAAAACCCAACCTAAGAGCACCAGAACTCGGAAGTTGTTATTCTAAATTTTAACGGTTTTTCCTCCGTTTTTTTAAGAAATATAATTAGTAAATTACAATAATTAATAAATAAAAAAAGGAGAACAAAATGTATGTATATAACTAAAAAGAATAACATTAATTATTTCCAACCGACTTTTTCATGCACACATCATGAGTTGTAATGATCAGTTAACAGTTATAAGACACTCAATATTTTTGTGGCCGAAAACTAGATTTTTTCCAAAGTCACTTATCATATTAATTTGTTTTTTATTGTTACCCTAAAACGCCTCAGTTAAAAAATATTTACAAGGACCGAGACCAAATAATACTGTAATGCATTTCAAATCTAATATAATAGTTTTGCTCAATGCATGACTGTCACACATGTTGGTTAAATTTGCCTATTACATGACTTTCATGCAAAGTTTCATGAGGTTGAAAACAAAAATTTGTTTAATCGATGCGGAAACCCGTAACACTTTACGGTCCTCATGAATTATTAACCTTAACTCATTACGCTAATTAGTTAATAATTATTAATCCGTAACTCTTTACGGTGCTCATGAGAATTCATAACAATTTATAATACTCATGAGTTTTAGGATTACTCGTTAAAACAACTATTGGAGTTTAGGATAATTTGATGAAACGATTATTGGAGATTAGAATACCTTAGATCACTCGAAGACTTCAAGGTTGTTGATGTCCTCTAACGTTGATCCACACAAACTATCCCCCGATTGCAATGAGAACTCCTTCTCTTGAAACCTTCCACTCCTTGAATGCTTGATAGGCGAAGACAAGGTTGAGTTTTGGTTTCTTTGGGTTTTGATCTTTACAAGAAGATGATGGTTTCTTAGGATTAGGTTAGAAATAGGATGAACAAGGTTGGAACCTTACCCTTTAATGAGTGGCGCCTTTTTCTCTCTAAACCTTTGGTAAAGACCTAAATTTAGAGAGCATAAGGATGATCATAAAATGTCCAACCCTCCCCCTTTTTATAGCCTTGGTGGGCCAAAAATTCCTAGCCCTAATTGCCTTAGGAATTTCCACCACTTGTCTTATGCAGACTAGAAAAAGGGTTTTAGGTAATAAGTCCATTGCTTGTCAACCAAGTCATATTAAATTCACATCTTGATTGATTGATTGAATTTAATATAATGAATCATATTCATATCTTGTTTGATGGATTGAATTTAAGATGATGGATCACATTTATTTCCTTCCTTTTCTTCAAAAAACGTGCATAAAAATGGCACTCAAAAAATCAGCACTTTATAAGAGTCTAACCCTAATTTAAGTGCTCAAAAGAATGGCCCAATCCAAACTTGAATTGGAAAATCCAAATCATAATGAATTAAATTCATATCTTAATTGAATAATGATTTAAGATGATGAATCACATTCATCTCTTAAACTAAAATTCAAAATCATTTTAAATCAATCCAAACTTATTATTTCTCCTATCTTCATCCAATTATTATTGGATCTTTATATATATATATATATATATATTAGATAATTCAAAAGTATCTTTCATAACCTATCCTCTTGAATTTAAATTCAAAATTTGAATTCCAAATTCAACATGGCCTAAGACCCCATTGGGTCTTCCAACACATTTGGGCCCTTTTATGGAGAAACTGATTTCCCATTAGGGACACCATATATGACGCCATTTGCTCCTCATTGGGCTTGGAGTCCCACTCCAACCCAAATACACATTTACTCTTGATAAAGCACAATAACAATTATTGGCCCAAGTTTGCTAAATTTAAACAATCGGGAATAACCTTTTGTGTGTGACCCATTAGGCCCAATTAGTCATCGACATAAATAAACTTGGACCAATTAAAACCCCTTTAACGGGCCCAATTTATTTAATGACCTCATAAGACACTAGGAATGCTCTGCGGCCCCAGAACTAATTGAGTTGATCAAGTGATCTACCTTTCACATTTGGATACCGTGCAAGCATCATCCCTCACATCGTCATTCACATTTAGTCGAGAGCAAAGATAGAGTATCATCTCTCTTAATTGACTAAATGTAGCTATTTCACGAACTAGGAATCTTCTTATATTAACTCAGAATGGCATCATGACTCTTCATGATCATTTGTCTGCGCACGCTTGAGACTCTTGAGTTAATTAGAAGCTATCCAAGCTCTACCGGTCTTGTGAATGACTAATCCTTGTAGAGGACTCGTGAGTCCTCTCAAAGATGTCCATCTATACTTATGTATTCGATTACACCCAAGAGTACATTGTTCTCCCCATTTTCAAAGTGGATAGAGTTGTACGGTCAAAGTATAACCCTAGGACATAGTGTTCGATGACATCCTTAAGTCTAGGACGATCTGTACTACCAAACGATGAGAGACTTTACATATCCAATGATACTCTCTACAATGAATCTTTGTGGAGTCTCTCGGCGGGTCGGTTCGGGTACTATCTATTCTCTAACAGATCTACCCACGACATCGCCTAAGGCATCTCCATGCCTCGCATTCCATGGGTCCCTACCTTGTATTCTATACAAGTAGATGATGTCGTACTAGTCTTATTGAGATCATCAATGCTCTTTCTTGGTGATTCAAGACTAGGAACAAGTTTTTAGGTAATAGATATATACAGTGTTCTCGAGTCCTTATGATCATGATCTCTATCATTGATCCTCGAGATTAACACATATTCTATTCCTAGGGCTTTTATCTTCAAACACATATTTACTTTAAAATAAAGGTGAGACATAAATATGATAAAGATAAAATATGCTCATTTATTAATAATAAAATACTACAACGTAGAAAGAGGTGCTGATCTGCCTTACAGATTGTCTCTAGGACACCTAAATACAAACAACACATTCAATGTGGCGAAACTTTGCACTAGTGTGCGCTCAAAGAACATCCAGAAACGCCTAATAAGGGCACGTTTCAAGAACATCCAGAAACAGTTACCCAAAACTGATTTTAAGTAAACAAAAAAATTGATTTTAAGTAAACTGATTGAGTGAGGCAGTGAGCTGAGAGTCAGATTTTCAAAGATAAAACACAAAGAGAGATTTTAAGGTTAAGTGCTCTAGGTAGTGGAAGTCTAAGTAACCAAAAAAAAAAAAAACCTACAGTTAAAAGGGCCTAACGGGCCGGCCTGCTTAAGCCTAAGACCCTGCAGGGCCAGTTTCAAATATCTAGTCAATTTTTCAAGCCCGGCCCTTGACAGGTCAGGGCTTAGCCGGCCCAATTTCCCGGCTCTAGATAACAGTGCTAGAAATGACTTTTACTTCTGATGGACTTTTCTTGATGTGATTTATGTCTGGCATAGTTTCAGAAGTCACTATAAAGTAGGAGAAGCTCCAACAATGAGCTTGGAAAAAAAAAACCTATATCAAACTCAGAAGCCCATCAAATATTGATGATATCCCAAATACTTAATTATCAGGTTTTCTCTCTTGATGAGCTTTTTTTCCCATCTGATGGACTTATTTTCCCATCAGATGCTATGCCAAACACACCCTTTAACGACTGAGTTAGCATTCGAAAAGTATATTCATATAAGTGGAGATAAAATTCATTTCATGTGCTTATTTAGATCATGTTTGACATCCCAACAAATATTTATTTATGTAAATAGAGACAAATCTCATCCACATACTTACTTCGTATATCATATATCACAATTGAAAAATTGATTTTAAAAGCTCCAATTACTATTTTAAATAAGCATTTACTCTGTATATCGTAAATTTCATTAGAAAATTGGCTGTTAATACTAATCCAAATAAGTAGTATAAGTATACATACAAATGTAATGTATTATCGTACTTAAATATAAACTTTAAATAGTTAATTTGTATTTATTAAAAAAATAGAGCACTCATAATTAAAATAATATTTAAATAAAATAGTATCAATTTATAAAAAAAAATTATAAAATTTAGTTGGGTTAACCTCGGTAAAAAATCTTGATCGGGAGTAGACTAATCCCCCCGACTTTGACGTATAGTGAACTCATGCCTCTTTTTTTTTTCATTTCTAAATATTTTAGAGTACTGTCAGGTGTAAAAAAGATACTTCAGGATACTGACCGGTATTGAAAAAATAATTCATGATCTTAAAAAAATAATTCAGAGTACTGAATGATACTAAAAATATATGGGAGGATACTGGCTGGTACTGAAAAAATACTTTATGATTTTTAAAAATTATTTTAGAATCTTAAAAAAATATTTTAGGACTTGAATGGTACCAAAAGGATACTTTGAGAATAGTGACAGGTAGTAAAAAAAATACTTCATGATCTTGAAAAAATATTTCAAAGGTGCTTGATTGGTTATTTTTTTAAGATCCTAAAATATTTTTTCAAGATCATGAAGTATTTTTTCAAGCATCACCAAGATCCTCAAATATATTTTAGTATCGTTTAGTACTCGAATTATTTTTTCAAGATTTCAGGTTAGTATCTTTTTTGTACCCGACAGTACTCTAAAATATTTAGAAAGGAAAAAAGAAAGAAAGAAAGAAGGCATGAGTTCACTGTGCGTCAAAAATGACGTTGTATTATGGAAGAGGACGGAAGAGGTGGGGAGTGGCAAAGGCCCTAGCCACTCCTGAAAACTTGACGTTGTTTTTGGGTCTATTTAGAAAAGCGGTAGGGTTGGGAATCAGGGCCGACCCTCTAGGATCTGGGGTAAGAAAAATATCTGTTTTTGAAAACCCAACCTAAGAGCATCGAGCCCTGGGAAGTTATTATTCTAAATTTTAACTGTTTTTCATCTGTTTTTTTTAAGAAATATAATTAGTAAATTACAACAATTAATAAATAAGAAAAGGAGAACAAAATGTATGTATATAACTAAAAAGAATAACATTAATTATTTCCAACCAACTTTTTCATGCACATATCATGAGTTAGAATGATCAGTTAACAGTTATAAGACACTCAATATTTTTGTGGCCGAAAACTAGATTTTTTCCAAAGTCACTTATTTATATTAATTTGTTTTTTATTGGTACCTAAAGGTTAGTTTGGATTGAGGGAATGGGAGGGGAGGGAAGAGAAAAAAAAATGAGAGGAGGCGAAAATAGGATCAAATTTTAGAGTATTGGGGCCCACATCATTTTCCTCTTATTCAAATTTTTTCTCTCCCTCCTCTCCCCTCCCGTCCCCTTCCCTCAATCCAAACTTACCCCAAAACGCCCCATTTAAAAATATTTACAAGGACCGAGACCAAATGATACTGAAATGCATTTCAAATCTAATATAATAGTTTTGCTCAATGCATGACTCTTACACATTCAATTTGGTGAAACTTTGCACTAGTGTGCGCTCAAAGAACATCCAGAAACGCCCAATAAGGGCACGTTTCAAGAACATCCAGAAACAGTTACCCAAAACTGATTTTAAGTAAACAAAAAAATTGATTGTAAGTAAACTGATTGAGTGAGGCAGTGAGCTGAGAGTCAGATTTTCAAAGATAAAACACAAAGAGAGATTTTAAGGTTAAGTGCTCTAGGCAGTGGAAGTCAAAGTAACCAAAAAAAAAAAAAAAAACCTACAGTTAAAAGGGCCTAACGGGCCGACCGCTTAAGCCAAGGCGCGCAGGCCGGTTTCAAATATCTAGTCAATTTTTCAAGCCTACCCCTTGACAAAGGTCAGGCTTAGCCGGCCCAATTTCCCGCTCTAGATAATGATGGTAGAAGTGGCTTTTACTTCTGATGGATTTTTCTTGATGTGATTTATGTTTGGCATGGCTTCAAAAGTCACTAGGAGAAGCTCCAACAATGAGCTTGAAAAAAAAAAAAAACTATATCATACTCAGAAGCCCATCAAATATTGATGCTATCCCAAATACTTAATTATCAAGTTTTCTCTCTTGATGAGCTTTTTTTCCCATCTGATGGACTTATTTTCCCATCAGATGCTATCCCAAACACACCCTTTAACAACTGAGTTAGCATTCGAAAAGTATATTCATATAAGTGGAGATAAAATTCATTTCATGTGCTTATTTAGATCATGTTTGACATCCCAAAAAATATTTATTTTTGTAAATAGAGACAAATCTCATCCACATACTCACTTCGTATATCGTAAATCACAATTGAAAAATTGATTTTAAAAGCTCCAATTACTATTTTAAATAAGCATTTACTTCGTATATCTCGTAAATTTCATTGGAAAATCAGCTTTTAATACTAATCCAAATAAGTAGTATAAGTATACATACAAATGTAATGTATTCTCGTACTTAAATATAAACTCTAAATAGATAATTTGTATTTATTAAAAAAACAGTTAGAATTAGTTTAACAAACAAATAGAGCACTAATAATTAAAATAAGATTTAAATAAAATAGAATCAATTTATACAACAACAAAAAATTATAAAATTTAATTGGGTTAACCCCGGTAAAAAAATCTTGACTGGACTCAACTGGTTCCCCCAACTTTAACCAATTGACTCGGTTAGATTATTATCCTATCCTATTTCATAATTCAGAATTCATATTGATTTTTTTATATTACATATATTAAATACATTTATGAAATTATCCATTTTTAAAGCCTGATCATCAAACGAAATAATGAATATCGAAGCAGATTGAGCAGAATGCTACAAATAATAATAAAAAAGGAATTTATCCAAATGCTAAAATCTCAAAAAAAAAAAAAAAAAAAAAAAGGCTTCTAAGTTCTAATAAACAGAGTTAGCTTCTAACTTTTGTATCAAATTTAGTCAGCAAAATAATAAGAACCCAAACAAGTTGTTTGCCCAGCAGCGGCCTCAAGAGGGAAATATGGTTGTAACTTGAAACACAAAGCTGCCAATGAGAGTTGGTATAGATGGTAAGGGATCCAGGACTAGGCCTAAATGGTCGTGGGTTCGATCCCCTACCGTCAGCTTTGGGACTCGCTTTAAGTAGGCGATCTCGTAAGTCCCCGAGTAAGTCTTCATAGAGCCCGGGCCGTGCCTTGATGGGACGATGTCGAACCCTCCAAAACTTTTTATATCAAAAAAAAAAAAAAAAAAAAAAAAACTTGAAACACAAAGCTCTTGTTCGTCTTGATAAGCTTGACACACAAGTGTCTCCTTCCTTCACATCGTTGGCCCTAGCAAACTCGATCCAGCTCTTCCCTATTCGTATACATGACCAATGTTTATAATGATAACTGACCTTTTTGACCAAAAATAAATTACTGACCTCCCATTTTTGTCCCTTGCAATCCCGCAACTTCATAGGACGCATTCTTCCCATATACTCCTTACAAAGTGACCTCGGCACATCCTGCAACACAGTGAGCAACGCATTAACAAGGTGAGAAAGATTCATATTCATTCATACATTGGATCAGTGGCGGAGCCACATTACCGCCAATGAGCCAATGACCGCAGGTGCAGACACAAAAAACAGTGTTCTGGTATTAATGCAATGGTAATGTTGTTAATGGGTTTCTGCAACATAGTGGCAAGGGCAAGATCGAGAATGGAATTGGAATATGTTATGCCTTCTCTCTGCTCTGGAAAGCAGAAAATGAGAGAGAAAGGACAAGATGCATGAGAAAGAGTCCAAGTCGTGTCCAAAGAAAGTGTTCTCATCTACATCCTCGTTGCTATTGCAATAAGTTGGGGAAATAGTCTTCTCGCACAACAGGATAGAAAGACTGATAGATGTTGAAGATACCTATTTTTATCCTTGAGATTTTAATAGAGTCCCAAACAGATGTATTTTTCTAAATCAATCAATAAAATATATCCCTCTAAACTTTGTGTCTTAACATCTATTGGTCTAGACTCTAGAGTGTCAATCCATCTGGTTATTTCATCAACGCGGTGTTTATATTCTTTTGTTTTTTAATGCATTTAAAACTTTCTCTAAAAAAAATTCGGGGATTCTGTCTTGAATTCCCCCTACTAATTGTGCGGATACAAACAAAAAAATTATAGCTTCACCACTACATTGGATCATTGAAATTCCTTACCATATAATGCGGATTCAGATTACTTGCCCTCACTACTGCAACAAAGGATCGATTTGCTGCTTGTTTCAAATTCTGGGCTCTTTGCTTTTTACTCAAAGTTATCTGCTTCATTTTGGAACTATGACCTTGCCCAGATCTATCCCTGTTCCCTGATTTGCCATGGCTTAATGCATCGTCATCTTCTATGTCGATTATTTCTTCTTCATATTCCACTAGCTTCTGCATTTGGCTCCTTGTGTTGTGGTCACATTGATCAAAGCTGTGTGGCCTTTTTCTACGACATTTGGGTGCCGAGTTCTGCTTCTCAGAGTTAAGTTTGGGCGAATAGTAAATCTCAGCAGCACTCGAATCAAAGATCACCGCACTGAATTGTGACTTTGCCTTCATATTTAAACACTAAAAAGAAGCCAAATCTAAGAGAGTAGCATTTCGCAAATTCCCCCCAACCCTTGCAGAACCAAACTTCGTCTTCGGATTTCTTCAGTTCCATATCCCAAACATGACCATCTGGAACACCAATCGTTGCCAAATAAATTAGTCAAATATAATAATTTTTTTGTAAAATATTTATGTATCACAATATATTATATATTAATTTATAAGCTAGAAAAATTGGTTTAATGAAAAATGATCAGTTATATATTAGAGGTAAAATCTAACCTTTCAATTAGCTCTTTGACTAACTATTTTTTTAAAAAAACAAAATAAAATAGTTAAATATAATAAATGTTTATATATTAGTTTATATGTTAGAAATATTAGTTTAATAAAAATGGTAAATTACATATTAGAGGTAAAATGTAACCTTTAAATCCGCTCTTCAACTAAGAATAAGATGCATCTTCTATGAAATTTATTTTTAAAAAAATATTAAAAAATTCAGATCATTGAGTAGGGCAACTCATCTTTAATAGGTGCAACTCTTCAATTGTGTGGATTATTCTTTTAGTCATGTGCAAATATCTTCTATTTTGTATATATATATATATAAAATTGAGTTACATATCATTGAGAGAAAAAAATTGCACTTGTTAACAATATATTGCGTCTAAATTCTTAAATACATTCTACGTGGTTTTTAGAGATTGAATTTTGTAATTAGGAAATTTTTTTTGGCAATTTTTCCCTATATAAAATTTATCATATAGAGTACTCCCTCCCTCCGATTATAATTATATGACATATTTAATTAATTTTGGAGAGATTAAGGAGAGAAATTAAATTAGTTAATTTTATTCATTTTCCTAAAATACCTCCATATAAATTTAAAATGACACAAATATAAGTGAATCAACAGCCCCTATTATATACTTCTCTCACCTAGAATTTTCTTTTATACACGCAATCTAATTGAAATAATGATCTTCTTATATATATACATATATATGTATACATATAAATATACATACATACATACATACACACATATATATATATATATCTACACACATATAAACATACACACAAACAGAGATATATATATATATATATATATATGTCATAACATGAACGCACACGCACTGTGTGTGTACATATGTGTATGTTTATATATATTGACAAATTAACGTCAACTCATTGATAAATAAATTAAAATTTAACAATTTAAAAGTTTCACTGACTGAAATAGTCTATACACCTACATACATATACTCACCAAAAACTAAATACATTTGAAAGAATAAAATAAGGATATTTTAGAAAGAAATTAATAAATATTAAAATATTGTCATATAATTAGGACCAAAACTAATTCTTAAATGTTATCTTATAATTAAGACCGAAGAAGTGCTACTGTACTACCTTCTTCTATTTAGTTCTTTTCATACCGAATATATATTGCCAGCCCATTTTCATCCATAGGACATGCATTTTATCAGAGGACAAAATTCATAGACTAATATTTCTTCATCTTTTAAATACAAGCTAGTGGATTCTAATTTTTTAATAGAAATTAAGAAATTTAAATAAGTTACTTAATCATATAATATATTATGTATTTTTAGATTATATATCAGTTTAATAGTTAAAATAATTAGTTTTAAAAAATAAATATTATAAAATAATTTAATTAGTTTCTTTAACTACTTCTAAAAAAAATCAATTTTATATTATATAAAATTGACTACCAGTACTATATAAAGTACTATATAAAGAAACCCGAAAATGTCCAATTCCCGGGTTACACACAGGCCTACCCCGAAAAAGGAGAAAAGAAAAAGATGAAGGTAGAGACTAGAGAGTATCAGCACCAGAATGAGGCCAGAAGAGTCAGCCGAATAACAATCTATCAAGTATCAACAAGAAAATATGGTAACTTTAAATACACATACGTCCCGTTCCTTCTTGCGAAATCGATCCAGCCCCCAAATATTGGCACACTTGAACATGTAGCCCCTTTATTACAGTTAACCACCCACCTTTTTCCAGAGCATTCGGATTCTAAGTCTTGCTTCTCAGAGTTATCTTTGCATGAATAAAACAGGGAAAACAGAGAATTCTTAGTAATGCTACCCAAACATACAGATTACTGTCAAACGATGTTACAACGCTCTGTTGCAGAACTCTGTCTGCCAAAACCATTCAAGCACTACAAAAAGCAGAGGAACAGAGGGATCAAGAAAGAGTATAAGCAGAATGAGCCTAAGCAAAATAATAAGAACCTGAACAAGTTGCTGCGTCACATGATCAGGTTTATGCCTTTCTGGTAACTTGAAATACAAAGTAGTTGTTCCTCTTGATAAGCTCAAAATCACAGACGTCTCCTTCCTTCAAATTGTTGGCCCTTGCAAAACTGATCCAACCCTTCCGTATTCGGAGACGTGACATGCCTTTCACATAATTGACCTTCCATTTTCGTCCATCACAATCCTGCAGCATCATAGGATAATTTTTGTACAGATAAACCTTCGAGAAAGAAGCCGGCACATCCTGCAACATAATACACTTTAGTGAGCAACGCATTGACAAAGTGAGCAAGAATCACCTTTATATATAGCTCTCAGAGATTCCTTACAAAATAATTATGATTTAGATTGGTTGGCCTTATTATTGCAGTAAAAGATAGAGGACTTTTTGATTCGGAATTCTGGGTAGCTTGCTTAGCTCTTTGCCTTCTTTTACTCAAAGCTCTGTTCATCATTTTGGAACAATGGCCTTGCCCTAGATCCATCTTTCCCTTTCTCATTCTTTCTTGAATTACCAATTTCTCGCCAGGTTCTATTTTTTTTTCCAGATTCACCGTGGCTTAATGCATTATCATCCTCTATGTCAATTATTTCTTGTTCGTCTTCCACCAGCTTCTGCCTTTGGCTCCTTGTGTTGTAGCCACATTGATCAAAGCTGGATGGCGTTTTTCTATGTTGTTTAGGTGCCGAGTTCTGCTTCTCAGGGTTAACTTTGAGTGGATAGTAAATCTCAGCAGCACTCGGATCAAAGATCACCACATTGAACTGTGAATTGCCTTCATACGTGAACACTAAAAAGAAGCCAAATTTAAGAGAGTAGTATTTCACAAATTCCTCCCAACTCTTGCAGAACACAACTTCGTTTTCAGATTTCTTCAGTTCCATCTTCCAAACACGACCATCTGGAACACCAATCGTTGCCTCACTAGTACACAGTTCATTCTCAAATCTTCTCACGAACTCCTTTGGAATCCCCTGTAAGGTCACTCATATACTGAGTTAGATTTATCATATCAATCGAGGGAAGAAAACTTCAACAGTCTCTAAACACACATGAAAACTGCTTCATATAACCTAAAGATAACTTATTTTAGATGCTAGAACAGAACACGAACTTGAACTCAAAACAAACATACAAACAGAGCATTGGCGTTTATAAGAGCAAAACACTAAGAGGTAACTCGCCCCTCATTGAAATCATACACAATAACCCCATTTTTTCCCTACTGTTGCTATTCAAGAAAGTTTCTCAACTAATCAGTAATATTTCATGCGAATAGCGTAAATACCATACGACAAAACTACTACTTTCACTAGAACACCGAGAATTACCTCGCATCTCATTCGAAATCATGCACAATAACCCCAGTTTTCGTTTCTGTTATTTGGGAAACTTTCTCCGGATTTCTTTCATTTCGCTTCGCGTAAAAAGTTTATACAGTAACTACAAACTATTAGAAGAGCTTAGTAGGATCCACAAATAAAACAGAGTGCATGAAGTAGCTGGTGATCTTTTCAGCATTTTCAAGTTTTAACCGAACAGAAAAGCAGAGTTTACCATGTTCTGGGCATGAATGTCTCCCGGAAGTATGATCTTGAGGAAGCGGCTAGGTTCAGCATTGGCCGGAAAAACCGACGGCCGGACAGAGCGACGCCGGCGACGCGTCCATCGGGGACTCATCGGAAATGTAAGTGGCTCCGCGCAGTGTGAGCTTCAAGTAACAGTGTCTTCAGTTCCCTCCCTCACTCGGACTTCGTCCTCCCGTCAAGTGTCACTGTCAATCAAGTTTCCGGCTTCAAGTTTCAAGACATGACCTTTTATTTTCTTGTGTTTTCCAAGTATCGTTTTAATATTTATTTGAACTAAACCTGAATTGCATTTAATGGGGAACAAGAAAGAATTTATCTGTAAATAAATGCCCAACTTTACTAATATAGGATAGCAACATTCTTTTTTTAATATATCCTTATTTATTAAAAAAATAATAAGAGAGATAATTAATAGGAAAAAGATGATGAAATCGAGTGTGGCATATTTTTTTAAAAAAACATCAAATACAGCGGCTCTTATAATAAAATCATAACCCTCAGAAATTCGAATAATAAGTTCATAATACGTATGATTCACCGGGTCAAAAAAAGGCTTTATACAATTTGAGGTGAACTGTATTACTGTTATCAAGAATCATAAATTTAAGAGTTAAATTAATTTTTATGCTTTTCCCCATCTATTATTTTAGAGAGATCAATATAAAAATACTATTTAAATTTTAAAATTCTTTTGATAATAGTGATGAGATTAAGAATGATAAAGAAATCGAAAACTCATCTCATTTCCAATAATATTTTATTGGGATTCTCCCATTAATATTTTATTCCATTTTAATTTTTCTCCAAAACACATTCTATTGATGGTTTATGAATCTATTAAAATTTTAAATTTTTTATTATTGAGTTAAAATTTAGATATAACCTAGGACTCCTATGTTTTTTAGTACAGTTTACTAGGTGACGGCGTGACGCACACCTCTGCCCTCATATTAACTAGGGAGAGGATTTTCTCATAATCTTTTTTCTTCTTTTCTCTTATTGGTTTTATCTGGGTCATTGATTGGACATTGATTGGAAAGATGAGAGAGAGATTAAAGTTGTATTGTGATTGATTAGATGGATATGATTTAAAGATGATGAATGATAATGAGAAAAAGATGGGGAGAGAAACCTAACCCCATTAATTAAGCTTTTGACTTTGTCTTGGATTTTTTTTTTTTTTTTGCTAAGGGGCAAAAAATATGTGTGTTTCTCTAGTATCAAGTGGTTTTTTTTTTCTGGGTAGCAGTGAATATATAGTTATAAATTATGTGCAAAAATATTGTTGGACTTTAAGTTTGACTTTTTATACTAATTTAACAATGGCGTGGCTTTTAAAATGCAAAAATACACATGAGGTTTGTCCAAAAGAGCGTCCAACACCAAATAATTTTTTTAGGTGCAAAAATATTGTTTGACCATTAAGTTTGACTTTTTTTCATTTGGAAAAAATAGTACCAATCATTACCATGAAATATAGGATCTTGAAAAAATATTTTAAGATGCTGACTAGCATTAAAAAAAATATTTCATGATCTTAAAAAATTATTTTAAAATATTGAAAAAATATTTGGGTACTGCGGTATTAAAAGAATCTTCAAGATCGTGACCAGGTGCTACTAGTCGAAAAAATACTTCATGATCTTAAAAAATCATTTTAGGATCTTGGAAAGATATTCTAGGATCTTATTTGGTACTAAAACTACCATAATGACAATTTACTAAAAAGATACTTTAGGTATTGATTTGGTAATAACAAAAATTCTTCAAGATATTATTTGGTCTTAAAAAGATACTTCAAGATATTAAATGGTACTAAAAAAATACTTTCTAATATTGAAACAATATTTCAAGGTACTAGGTTGGTACTAAAAAAAATACTTGAAAGTCTTTTTGGTAATAAATAATAAATAGTTATTTAATAAATAGTTATTTTATTCCTTTTATTTAGTTTGTTGTAACTAATTATATCCTAATAATTAGATCAGTTGGTTAGCATCCGAGTAACTAGATTAGGTTGGTAGTTATTTAATAAATAGTTATTTTATTCCTTTTATTTAGTTTGTTGTAACTAATTATATCCTAATAATTAGATTAGGTTGGTTAACCCATTCTCTATTTATATAGAGACCCACTGTACATGAAAATCAATTAATAAGAATACAATATTTTTCTCTCAATATTTCCTTTTTCAGTTTCAAATCCCGTATCCGTATTATGGTAAGCGGTACTCAAAAAATACCTCGGACTTGGAAAATTATTTTATGATCTTGAAAAAATAATTCATAGTATTGTGGTACTAAAAAAATACTTCAAGATTAAAAAATATACTCACATAAATCATGACAAAACTTCTCCGTGCTTGTTTGGATCACTTTTGACATCCCCAGAAATATTTATTTATTTGAATTGAGACAAATCTAATCTTATATACTTACCTTATATATCATAAATCATTATTGAAAAGGTGCTTTTAAAAGTTCAAATCGCTATTTCAAATAAACAATTGCCTCACCCGTAAATTTTGTTAGAAAATGAGCTTTTAAATACACACACAAATGTAATGTATTCTCTGTACTTAAATATAAACTTTTTTAAATATTAATTTGTATTTATTGAAAAAAACAGTTAAAATTAGTTTAACAAAAAATAGAGCACTATAATTAAAATAAGATTTAAATAAATTTATAGTATTAATTTATACCCAAAAAAATTATAAGATTTAACCAGGTTAGCCCCGGTAAAAAATCTTGACTGGAGTAGACTGATTCCCCCGACTTTAACCAATTGACTCGGTTAGATTATTATCCTATCCTATTTCATAATTCATATTGATTTTTTTATATTACATGTATTAAATACATTTATGAAATTATCCATTTTTAAAGCCTGATCATCAAATGAAATAATGAATATCCAAGCAGATTGAGTAGAATGCTACAAATAATAATAAAAAAGGAATTTATCCAATGCTAAAATCTCAAAAAATAGGCTTCTAAGTTCTAACAAACAGAGTTGGCTTCTAAGATTTGTATCAAATTTAGTCAGCAAAATAATAGGAACCCAAACAAGTTGTTTGCCCCGCAGCAGCCTCAAGAGGGAAATATGGTTGTAACTTGAAACACAAAGCTCTTGTTCGTCTTGATAAGCTTAAACACACAAGTGTCCCCTTACTTCACATTGTTGGCCCTAGCAAACTCGATCCAGCCCTTTCCTATTCGGATACATGACCAAAGTTTATAATGATAACTGACCTCCCATTTTCGTCCCTTGCAATCCTGCAACTTCATAGGACGCATTCTTCCCATGTACTCCTTACAAAATGACCTCGGCAAATCCTGCAACACAATGAGCATCGCATTAACAAAGTGTGAAAGATTGACATTCATTCATACATTGGATCATTGAAATTCCTTACCATATAACGCCAATTCAGATTACTTGTCCTCACTAGTCACTACTGCAGCAAAGGATCGATTTGCTGCCTGTTTCAAATTCTAGGCTCGTTGCTTTTTACTCAAAGTTATCTGCTTCATTGTAATAATTCAGGCCATTAGTGCCCGCCGCCTTATTATCAAAAAAAAAATGTATGAGATGTTATTTACAAATGAATCTAGGCCACTCATCTAGAATATACAAGATTATGACACCTAGCCCTATTTACAATTTATAGGTCTATTACTAATTCTAACATTCCTAGACGAGAGGGTGTACGATACACTCTAAGTTTGTTTCTAAAATAAGAAAATTGAGAATATGACAAAGCTTTAGTAAGACAATCTACTATTTGATGAGAAGAAGGCACGTCTCCGACTCCAATAGCCCGGGTCATAATCTGATCACGAATAAAATGCACATCTATCTCAATATGTATACTCCTAGTATGATGAACACGATTAGAAGCAAGTGCTTAAGCACTAAGATTATCACACCAGATTATAGATGGTTGTCGAACAAAGAGCCCTATTTGTGTCATTAAAGAACTTAACCACTTAATTTCAGAAGCTCTATCAAACAAGGACCTGTATTCAGATTCTAAACTTGATCGAGAAACAACTTTTTGTTTCTTGGAACACCAAGACACAAGTGTTCCATCTAGATATACACAATAACCTCCAATGGACTTCCTATCATCAATATTTGTAGCCCAATCAGCATCTGTGAATGCTATCAAATGAAGAGACTTCACAAGTTTAATGTGTAGACCATAAAGATATTGCCCTTTAGATATCTTAGAATTCTCTTCACTCCTTGAAAATGTCCATCAGTAGGTTTAGCTAGGAATTGACTGAGCTTGTTGACTGAGTATGTTATATCAGGCCAAGAAGTGGTTAAATATTGCAGAGAACCTTTGGCCCTTCTGTACACCGAAGGATCAGACATTAGTTTCCCATCTGTATCGGAAAACTGGCGACCAGTGGCTATAGGCGTAGATACAAGGGCACTATCATACATGTTGAACTTTTTCAATAAACCCAAAATGTACTTAGTTTGATTAACAAAAATCCCATGTCTGTATATTTCAAGTCCCAGAAAATAATAGAGAGGACCAAGATCTTTGAGGGAAAACACATCATTTAACCGAACAATAAACTTCTGAACAAAATTGAAGTTATTCCTAGTAACAAGTATGTCATCAACATAGATTAAAACAAATACCGATTAAAACAAATACCAGAATATGCTTGGTTCGGAGGAAGAATAATGAAATATCACTGCAAGCATTCTGAAACCCCCAATTAAATAATGTATCGCAGAGCCTCTCAAACCAAGCCCGCGGGGCTTGCTTAAGACCATAGATGGCCTTTGTCAGTTTGCAGATGTAACATCCTAATTTTTATATTAGGATTTAATTACAGATAAGAAAAATTAATTAATCATGATATATGTATTTATCATGTAATTATCAAAATAAAGGTTTTTATTTAAAATATGATTTATAATAATAATGATGTGAAAATAATAATATTTCTTGTTATTGTTGTTAATTAAAAAAAAATAAAATGAAAAATGATTATGAAAATAGTTGGGCCTTTTTAGGTAATTTTCCCTTTTATAAAAAAAAGAAGAAGAAGAAGAGGCGGTGGAGTGCAGAAAAAGAATAAAAATAATTTTTTTTTAAAAAAAATACTTTTGAAGTGGGCAGCATGTGGCTGCCCACAATAGTCACATTTGAGGTTAATTATTAACCCTTAATCCCTTCTCTTGTATATCACTTTGGTCGTATTTATAAGTTCATTTTGATAAAAAATTTGGTCTTATTTATAAATAATTTTTGACCAAATAAATAAGATTGTGACAATTTTGCCCATATATTGTACCAATAAAAATATAGAGAGAATAAAGAGTTGAAAGGTACTCATTCATAAATGAGGGTAAAGTTGAAAATTTACCCCATAATCATTGGGCTACCTACTTCTCTTTGGTATATGTGATTTGGTTAAAATGGATTTATAAATAAGACCAGGTGTTATATATATATATGGTGTCAGGCAGTGGTGAAATTAAGAGAGAATTGAGAGTGAGAGTGAGGAGGAGAGGAGACGAGAGAAAAAGAGAAGAAAGAAAGAGTGTTGATTATATTTTAAGATATGTTATTTATCTTATAAGATTATTTTGTTAGTTAAACTAACTTCTTTTCAATAAACTTCCTTCATAGAAATTGTTTCAAATATTTTCTCTTTCTAATGAGAGTAATGTAGTCTTGATTAGTGAAAAATTTGGGATTAGAATTATGATAAAGTTTTGAGTTTTGATAATAGATGACTGTATATATCAAGAGAATGATTAATAAATAATTTTAATTGGTTTAGATTTATTAGTTGGTAGTTGTGGGAATTTAAATTTAATTTTCTATCTAAAAGAATTTAGGATTTATGCTTTATAGGATATTTCTACCGATTCAATGAAGTTTAAATTCTTTATTTGAATTACTGGAGGTATTGTTGTGGATTTAATCGGTTTAGTTTTGCTAAATCTTGAAGCGTATAAAATTATGAGTTGGGATTTGGAATTTAAATTAGAGTTTGATATGATTTTGGTTTTGGTTTTGTGGAGGTTTGAAGATTTTATTAAATAAATCGGATTGTGCTTATATAAGTTAGTATTAGGTTGAGAAATTGAGATATGTAATATTAGGTCTTTTACATCTGAATTTATAATTTATTGGAGATTATACTTGAGGGTTAGATGGATTGAATTTGGGGTTTACAATGAATAGGATTATTTAGGTGAAAATTATATTGTAGGAAATTGGTATTTTGGTTAAAATGATGATGTGGTGATATTTTGATTATCATAATTAGTGAGAAATGATTTATGAGGGAAGGAAATGAGATTGTAACAATGATTTGAGGAATAAATAAAATTATCAAATCTTTTAAGAAAATTAAATGAAAGAATTATAGTTGAATTAATTATTAATTATTGTATTTTTGTTAATTCTATTAACGTATAACTATATATTTATTTTTAGAGTGGACTTGATCTGTCAAGTTTAGTTCTTATGTCAAGAATTGGAGGTAACTATTTTCTACTCATTGTACTTACTTTTATGATGTTTGTGAGTAATTTTTAATATATGAGAACTATGTTGTTAATAAAGTTGCCTTGTGGGATTTTTTTTAAAAGTGTGATTGATGAGTTTGTATTATTGATTTAATATATCAATGAATATTTGAAATGGTTATTGAGACAGAAAATTATGCTATTACATGTTTTTGATAATGCACTTTTGTTATGATTTTGTGAGTTAAAATAGTATTATTATCTTAATGATTATTGAGACGATGTATTATTTTATAAATCATGTTTGGAATCTTATATATATACATGTCAAGATTATGATGATGTGGAGCGGTGATGGATGTGGAGTAATGATGAGAGTTATTGTGCATATAATACCACGTGGTATGCTACCACTCGGTGCACAGTGGATGACTTTGATATTTTTAGGGCCCTTGGTATCACCCTTTTCTTTTGGCCAGATTAAGGGTTAGCCCTTGGGACAGTGACACCTTTCTACATTTGAAATAAAGGGAACCCATGGTCCAATATAAGTTCTATAGCCTTTGGCCGGGCTATACCTCATTATTAGGAGAGCTTGGTGCAGCCTTGTCATAGAGACTAAACCTATTACGTTATAGTCCATGGGTTCTGTCAGCGGAAATAAGGGTAGGGGTGATAAGGATTGTTAGGGTATCAAGATGTTGCTTGACATGTTATATATGTGATTCATGATATGGAATTTGATATAGAAATTTTATTACAGAAATTGTGCTCTGATAATTTTTTAAATTTGATATCTAGCACTCGTTATTTGAAATGTTTCATTTGGCACCTGACGAGCACATATTAGCATTTATAATGAGCTGGATTGATGGTTACAAATATTTTTAGGTGATAGTTCTCGTGTGGGTCAATCAGGGAAAGCTTCGAAAACTTAAGTTACTTTTGCTAGTAGTAGTGCTTCCAGCTTTTTGGAACATGTTGAATTATTGTATATTGCCACGTCATTGAGCTCACTTGGCATATTCTAATATATTTTGGGTACTCTGGCAAATTCTAAAGCAATATTTAGTTTTAAAATAAGGGCCTAGTAAAATTCAAAACTTAACTGTCTACATAAAACATTTTAATAAATGGTTTAATCAAGCTAATAAATAATAAATTATCCTTTAAAATGGAGGATGTTACAACAGATGGCGTCTGGGTGTCTAGTATCTGGAAAACCTGGTGGCTGGCGCATAAATACTTATTCCTTGAGATATCCATTCGAAAAATGCATTATTGACATCCAATTGCCTGATTTCCCATTTGAACGTGGCAGCAAGAGTCAAGATGAGTCGAATGGTAGTAGGCTTCACAACTGGACTAATTGTTTCTCCATAGTCAATCCCAGCGTACTATTGAAACCCTTTAGCTACTAGATGAGCCTTATGCTTCAAGATGGAGCCATTAGGTTTGAACTTCATTTTGAGCACCCATTTACAGTCAACCAATCTCTGCCTTCGATGTAGTACCAGAATCCATGTTTGATTTCGACATAATGCATCATATTCAGTTTTCATGGCATGAAACCAGTGAGGCGATGCAAGAGCCTTTGGGAGTGAGCTAGGTTCGGTAGCATGAGAGATTTGGGAAGGTGTTTCGGTGGTAAGGAGACCCACAAAGGGGTATTTGGGTTTATGAATACCAGACTTGGCTTGGGTTACCATGGGGTGAGGTTGGGAAGAGATGAGGGTGAGACGGAGTTATCGGGAATAGAAGAGGAAGGTTGAGACAAGACAGGAGAAGAGGAACTGAAGCGTGTTGGGGAAGAGAAATCTGAGACGAGAGGGATAGGTGAGGTAGACGAAAAGGAAGGCGGATATGAAGATGGTGTGGGTTGGGCTAAGAGGGATCCGAGATGAGAGGGAGATAAGTGAGTGTTGGGTTGGGTTGGGAGGGATCCGAGACAAGAGGGTGAGGTAGGTGGATGAGAAGGTGTTGGTGAAGAGATATGGGCTATGGAGCAAGTGTTATTGGGCTGAGGGGCAAGGGTTGAGGAGGGAGCTCAAGAGATTGTGGGAGATGAAGTTGGGCTGGATTGAAAAGAAGGATTATCTAGGCTGAGAGTAGTGGGCTCTATATATTGGGAATAAGGAATAGAAATAGAAAATGGATCACATACCTCTTCAGTTGGGCTTGTTTTATGCAAAAAACCTGTATGAAAAGGAAAAGCACTAGTGTCAAAAATCACATGTCTTGAAATATAGATGCGTCCGCTTGGGCTTAGACATATTGAGCCCTTTTGACTGGGAGCTGAACTGAGATATACACATTTCTAACTATGATACTCCAATTTGTGTGAATTGTAGGGTTTTAAGCAGGGACAACATATACAACCAAAAGGTTTGAGAGAAGAGTAATCAGACTCTCTTTTGTATAGGCAAGCGAGAGGAGACTTTCCTTGTAACATGGGAGTAGGAAGCCTATTAATTAGATAGACCACCATTTGAAAAGCTTCAGTCCAATAAGCTAAGGGAATTTTAGCCTGAGCCAAAAGAGTTAATCTCATTTCAACAACATGTCTATGTTTTCTTTCAGCACGTCCATTCTGAGAGAAGGTGTAGGGACAAGTAAACCGCATTATTATACCGGAATTCTCAGCAATTGGAATGATGGGTTTATATTCTATGCCATTGTCACATTGTATGGATTTGATCTTGGTTTGAAATTGATTCTCAACCATTTGTTGAAAAATTTTGAAAGCGGTAACTGTTTCACCCTTGAGCTTTAGAGGATATAACCAAGTGTATCTACTAAAATCATCAACAAAATGAATATAGTATCGATAACCGTGAACATATTGTATTGGTGAGGGTCCCCATAAATCAGTATGAACAAGTTCAAAAGGTGAGGAAGCATGAGACAAAGACTTGGGAAAGGGTAATTTTTTTGATTTATCATACTAACAAGCTTCATAGACAAAATCATCATGAACAGAAATTTTGACATTACAATTGTTTAATATTTCCTTCAAAATCTTGTTACTAGGGTGACTAAGAGTGTAATGCCATTTTAGGAACTCTACATCATTCAGGGATGCTTCTGCAGTATTAGCTTTAAACTCCACTTTGCTCATTGGGTAGAGTCCTTCCTTTGGGGTGCTTCTCATTAGAAGACGGCTTGTTTGAGTGTCCTTTACAAGACATCCTTCATTAGTAAACAAAACTGAAACAGGATTGTGAGACACAAGCTGATGAACACTCAACAAATTTTTAGCAATACCAGGAACAAGCAAAACATCTTTAAGAGTTATATCAGACCCAGAACAGTAGAGAGAGGCAGAACCAATTCCCTGAATGTGAGTTTTAGAACCGGGATAGGAAATTAAATTGGCCTTACCAACAGGTTTCACTAAGTCAAGCTAAGAGGAATCACCAACAACATGATGATTTACGCCGCTATCCATATACCAATCAGGATCATCAACAATGTCAGGACTAGCATAATATGCTTGAGGAATAGAGTGAGAAGGAGGGCGAATTTTGTTGTCAAAACGCTTGAAGCAGTTAGGGGCTTTATGACCAGGCTTTTCACATAAATGAATATTTGAAGAGATCACAAAATGGGCGTCCAATAAGTGTGTTTTATTCAAAACAAAGAAAATAAAATAAAAAGAAAAGCTAGCTAGAATACCGAATGTGAGTTACCATTCGAGTGTCCCTAGAAAAAGCGTAATCCTAATAAACACAATTTATATGGCTCAAATATATTAATAAAATCAAATACGTAATCACATAGTGATTTAATCGCCGCCATATATATACACGCCACGACCACATCGCTAAGGCCTAAGAGTAGGATGACGATCAGAACCACAATCAGAGTCAGAGGGCTTAGTAGCGAAATGAGAATCAGGTTGAATTGAAAGAGAGGAAAATTGATTTAACTGGTCTAATACACTCTCAAAAGCAAGCAGAGCAGATTGTGTGTCCACCTAAGATAAGCCTTCTTGATTAATAAGTTTAACTATAATGGCGTTGTACTCACCATTTAATCCATTAATAGTGTAGAGAATGAGCTCATCAACGGAAATAGGAGCGAGGCAAAGCTAAACGGTGCGAGGTGGTCAAGATCACCTATCAAGATATAAAATTCGAGGTGCGTTTCATGCGTGACAAGTATTTGGTCATTGTAAGACCACTCTTTCGAGTGTTGTGAAGCTCAGATCTATAGACCATGATCCGAGACTTGGAGACGATGAGGTTAAAGCACGAGCTTCAGTCCATAGCTTGAGCGTCGTCCGACAAAGTAGCAACGTCTTGTGTCATGGTGTTTTTGAGCCAGCCCATGAGCATTCGATCTACTGAATACCATTCCTCAAAATCAGGATTAGGAATGATGGTAGTTGTATTCAGTAAAACGGTGGTGAAAGATGGAACAGAGATCTTAGCATCGATATGCTTCTGCAACCGATTTCCCTCTATCAAGGGTAAAACCACAGATTCCCAGACAAGGTAGTTTGAGCGATCCAACTTGATTGTAGAAGTCTGGCTTGAAGATGAAAAAGGGAGTAAGATTTGAAGTGATTTGAAATAGAAATGGCGTCATGTGAACCAGAGGAGCCGTTTGGGGAAGTCAAAGTCATTTCGGCGGAAAAGAGGAAAAAGCCAATTAGAAAAATAGGTCAAAAAGAAAGAAAAGGACCTTTGGCTCTGATGCTAAGAAAGAAACCGACAAAAAGAGAGAAATTGAAGGACTAATGGATAATACGCTCCTCTGGTCATTTGTCATTTATATAGAATAAATGTGTGTGAGATGTTATTTACAAAAGAATTTAGACCACTCATCTAGAATACACAAGATTATGACACCTAGCCCTATTTACAATTTATAGGTCTATTAGTAATTCTAACATGAGAAATTTCTAAATAAATACCATTTGAATTTGTAAAACCCCTGAAATACTGTCGAATTTGTAAAAAAGACCGAGAAGTACAAAGGATCTATGAGAGATATGTAAAGTCAGATGAAATTACTATTTTGCTCTTAGTTTTAAATAAATAAAATAAAATGCCCTCAAACACCCCCAATGGTGGGGGTGGCCGCTGGCCGCCATCGGGGAGGCGGCTTACCACACCCGCCACGGTGAGGGTATTATTTATTTATTTAAAATTAAGGGCAAAATGATAATTTCACTCGAAATTGCATATCCCTCATAGGTTATTTGTACTTCTAAGTCTTTTTACAAATTCGACGGACTTCTGGAGGTTTTACAAATTCAAATGGTATTTATTTGGAATTTTCCCTTCTAACATTTCCCTCATTTTTTTTTGGGGTCAAACTTTCCCCATGTCAAGGACAAAACGCTTTACCATTATTTCCCTCCTTTTAATATATTATCTGTAGTTTGAGGTAAAGTTTATAGTATAATTTATAAAATAAATTTTGTCTTATATTTAAGATTAAAAGGAGTAAGATATATTTATCTAATTTAATTAAGTTTAAAAATTTAATTGAATTAATTAATATAACATATATTTTCTAATAAAGATATATAAAATTACTAAAGCTCCTGGCCTTACAAATTCGGATTTCCTAGGGGTTTTACAAATTCAAATGGTATTTATTTAGAATTTTCCCTTCTAACATTTCCCTCATTTTTTTTGGGGTCAAACTTTCCCCATGTCAAGGACAAAACGCTTTACCATTATTTCCCTCCTTTTAATATATTATCTGTAGTTTGAGGTAAAGTTTATAGTATAATTTATAAAATAAATTTTGTCTTATATTTAAGATTAAAAGGAGTAAGATATATTTATCTAATTTAATTAAGTTTAAAAATTTAATTGAATTAATTAATATAACATATATTTTCTAATAAAGATATATAAAATTTTCCCTTCTATTTACATTTTCCTTCTAACATTTTTGTTTTTGGGGTCAAACTTTCCCCATGTCATGGACAAAACGCTTTACCATTATTTCCCTCCTTTTAATATATTATTTGTAGTTTGAGGTAAAATTTATAGTATAATTTATAAAATAAATTTTGTCTTATATTTAAGATTAAAAGGAGTAAGATATATTTATCTAATTTAATTAGGTTTAAAAATTTAATTGAATTAATTAATATAACATATATTTTCTAATAAAGATATATAAAATTACTAAAGCTCCGGTCAACTTTATTTATATCATATTATCAACTCTAGCCTACATATAGGAGGAACTTTTGCATGATAAATTTAAAAAAAAATATATGAGACCATTGAAGGTCCAATAAATAAAAATATGTGTATGCATACACACATACATCTGATGGCTAATCTTGAGATAAATGTTTGGGGAGCCAAATGCATATTCATTAACTAATTAAAAAAATATTTGGGTGACCAAATGTATAAATTTTTAGCCAAATATATAGATTATATAAAAAAAAATCCATTTTATATTAAATTTTTAGGACAATTTTTGCCAAAGTCTTTGAGAAGCTCTGCCACTACATGCATACACATCCATACATATATAACCTTAGCATTTGGAGGCTTTTGGTTGGGAATCTAAAAAACCATCCGAGACTACTGAAGCTTTGGCGACTCGTCATAGGTAAGACATTGACGTGCTAGTGTCGGAGCTCCAAAAGGCAACAAAAGGTGTAGAGATTTTTTTAAAAAAAATTAAAATATATTTTTAATCCTTTAAATATATAAGATATATTTTTAGTTCCTTTACCATATAAAATATACTTTTGTTTATTAAAAATCTTTGCCGATGCTAATGACGATCTACGAAAGGAAAAAAAAAAAAGTTTAGCACTAGTATTTTGAACGGCTAAGACCGATAGGAATACATCCTAGGACTTAAGCGGCTAATCGCGGGAGAAACCCTGAGTCCACCGGAGAGGAACGGCTTGCTGAGGCGTAACTATTCTTCAGAGTCTCCCGTTAAACCTAGACTTCATCATATTGCCTGCTTCTCTATTCAAGTTCTTGGACCTTGGTTGTAATCTCCAATGGAGGATGAAAATTTGGACACCCCCAAATCCATTCTTTATGAAACCCTGAGTCCCTTCAATCTTTCAACCCCCAACCAGTCTCCGGTTCCCGATGAACTAGAGCCCTATTCTGTTTTCCGGAACGAAATTTCTCTGTCGACCCTTCAATCTCCTTCGGCGGAGACTGCTGCCCCTGATTTCTTTTCTCTTGAAGTTGGTAATGATGATGCTTCTGAGCGAGGATCCCCCTCCTTCCCTTTGCCTGAACCAGTTGCAGCTTCTGAGCCGAAGACTCCGGCTCTTGTGCCTGAACCAAAGCTTGAGAGCAGTTGGTTTCGTGGAAACTGCAAGTTCAGGAGTCCCATGCTTCAGCTGCATAAAGGTAAGCAATTAGTTAGTTGTTTTTGTGTGGCTGCTTTAGCTTTTTTTCTCCGTAAGGGGAAAAGCAGTTCACGCTGACAGCATTTGCATTTTGCTTGGGATTATTACCATGATCTAATGCTTTGATTGTCGCCTTTCCATTGTGTTCTCATTTCTGTCACGTTTAGTAGTTTGTAGTTTTGTATCAGACAAATCAAAACTTTACCGAATTCTTTTTTATTCTGAGGACTAATTGGCGTTAAAGGTTGGAAAGTACTTGTATTTCCTTGTGCCAAACTAAGGGGAATTTCTAAATTGCAGATTATTCCCTCGAGGCTTGTCTAAAACTAATTTAGCCTCACTTAGGCCTTTTTAGTCGGGAACATGAATTCGGATGCAATCTTATCTTGGATGTGATGTTTGGTAGGAAAAAAAAAAAGTTGTGCAACTTGCAAAACTATACTCAGAAATATTACAAGGTCTTGTTCAGTTGAGTGTTGACTTCATTGACAGATATGGTTCAGTTTCGACTAATGTTTAACTTCTTCTTCGCGTTCATTCTTTTTCCCCCTTCTCCCTCTACTTTCTACACAAGGTGGTGACTGGTGAGTAATGTCCTCACTTTCTCTGAACTCCAGTTACTCAACGTCTCTACTACCTAGATATTCTAGGCTTTTTAACATATCAAGGGGTGGTTTAGTGCAATTTTTTTTCCCGTCTTTTATACTTTTATTAAAGTGAATACTCTGCCTACCAATATTTTTATTGATGAAGGTTAAAGAAGTAAAAACAATAATTAATGCTTCACTGAAATATTAATATATTTTGAAAAATCACAAAAATCTCCAAAGCGAAAATTTTTGGTGAACTATAGGGAGTATTATTCTATTAATGTTACAGTTAGCAGGTAAATATACATCTGAAAGTATGAAGATAATGTAATTTTTTGGCAAATGGTCTGAGTATAATGATGAGCCTTTAAATGTGAGTTGGCTTCAGCATCTGTAACTCCTGTGTTTGGTCATAGGTGTATGATAATTTGATAAGGCATGAAATGTTGAGAGGAAATTGTTTAGTGCAAAGTGTTAATAAAATTTTATTATATCCGATTTTCCAACATGTCTTGAAATATTTGGTGTACAGAGATAGTAGATTTTTGTGAATTTTTGTCACCTACTTTGGAAGAAAAAGCTGCACGTGACATGGCAATAGAATCTGTGTTTCAAGTTATAAAACATATATGGCCTCATTCCCAGGTATTGTTTCCTTTTGTCATATCCATTCATTGTCGTCATTATTTCAGAGTTTATTTTATTCTAGTGGACTATTTTGTGGTACTGAATTTGTGTATGATTTTTTACTGTCAGGTCGAAGTGTTTGGTTCTTTTCGGACTGGGCTATATCTTCCAACTAGTGATGTTGATGTAAGTTGCTTCGCTGGTAGTAAAATATTTATAACTTGTTCATATTTGATGTTTCTTTGTTGTAATCAAATTTCTTAGTTTAGTTCCTCATCAAATCCTTCAACGTAGGTTGTGATTTTGAAGACAGGGTTGCCAAGTCCACAGCTGGGCTTAAATGCACTTTCTCGGGCATTGTCACAAAGGGGCATGGCAAAAAATATCTTGGTCTGGCCTTCTTAGCTTAAATATCAGCGTTGTCATGGCTGAGAAGATATAATCAAAACTTTTTTAAAAAATTATATGCTCAATATGTTTCTTGCCAATCTCACACAGGTCCTCGGAAGGGCTCGAGTGCCAATTATTAAATTTGTTGAAAAGAAAAGTGGTCTTTCATTTGATATAAGGTACACCATACCGCTCACTATGCATAGTGTGACAAGTCATGCCCATATTGTCCTGTGACATAGATGCCTTGTTGTTTTATTTATAGATGCACGGTTGCCTCTGTTATCTTCATCGTGATTGTTATACGATTATTATGCACAGAATAGAAATTAAAATTCAAAATCCATTGTAATAATGTTTACTTATTAACTCTATACGCTGTGATTCAGTTTTGATGCGGACAATGGACCCAAGGCTGCAGATTATATTCAGGTTTGTTCACTATTTTTCACCTTCTGATCTGAATATGATTTTTGTTTATTCCATAGTTATCCAAATGGAGAGTATATGATAGTGTTTGATGTCTGTGCAAGAGGGTTGATTATTCCGTGTTATTGAACATTTTTTATATGTTTATTCATGTTGATTTATGGTTATGGTTGACCTTGCAGGAAGCAGTGGCTAGATGGCCACCACTCCGGCCTTTATGTTTGATTTTGAAAGTGTTCTTGCAGCAAAGAGAACTAAATGAAGTGTGTGGTCACTTAGATTTTTTTCCCCCTTTATTTACAATCTGTGTTCCAGTTTAGCTGATTGATTTCTTTTAATTATGCAGGTATATTCTGGTGGGATTGGTTCTTATGCTCTCCTTGTCATGCTTATGGCAATGCTACGAGTAAGTGATTCAAAAATATGCTTTTAATGTTCTCTTTGGTAGTTTGGTTCTAGTTTGCTTATTGGTGTTCAATTTGCAGCTACCTCATTCAACATATGATCTACCTAGGGCAATAGTAATTGATCATGAATTGGTCTTTTTTCTGGAATAATGCGGTGTCCTATTTAGCATTGCATAAGAAATGTGAAAATTCTTTTCTAAATGACTTATCCTTCTCTCATGCATGGTTGTTATTGTATGTCCTACAGAATGTCCGTGAGAGCCAAGTATCTGCAGAACACAACTTGGGAGTCCTTTTGGTGTGTATCATCTGAACAACAGATTGGTTTATTTGATTCATGAGTGGGAATGGATGTCTTGGGGATGCTTCCAATTTTTAGGATGCTTTATTTTAGTAATTGTTGCAATATTGCAAAATTTCTTAAAAAACATGAATTATAATCCTAATTTGAATCTGTGTTTAAAAGCCCCTTTGTGGGACACAATGTGAATAGTATATTTTAACACTCTTATTCACTTATGTTGATTTTTTCCTGGGTGGAAAATTAGGTGAACTTTTTTGATTTCTATGGACGCAAATTGAACACTGCAGATGTTGGTGTCTCTTGCAATGGGTCAGGCTCCTTTTTCTTGAAGAGCAAGAAAGGGTAATAATAAGCTTATACGTATCTTTGCAGTGTTAGTGTTCAGTTACATCTGACCATCTCTTGATTATAATGATAACCAAGTATTTACCATTTTCATTTCTCAGGTTTTTAAACAAGGGACGACCGAGTCTTTTGGCAATTGAAGATCCCCAGGTATTCATTGAAGATTGTTCTGCTTCATTTTTTTAAAGTCGAAACAGCTTTTTTGAATCAAAAAGTTCTGTCCAGTTCCTCCTCAATTTAATATTTGTTGGTGATGAGTATTTTAGTAAAGAAAGATTATAATTAGACTGAATTGCATATTTTGAAATTTTTAGGGAGGTCTGTGTGATTTAAGGAAAAATCTGTGAGGTCCCTGTAATTTAATCTAGTTTTATGGGTGGAATTTCCTCCTTTGTTAAAGCTTTTTATTTAAAAAAAATAAACAAACATAAATTAAAGATGTGCTGATGTGTGTGGCATTATTTTGAAAGAGTGAAAGACACTATTTGTTATCACTATATTCTGAAAATCAGACTGAACCAACCAAAACTGGTGAACTGATGCTAGAATTTGTCCGGAATAAAAAGGAAAACTGATTAGTCTAGTTTGACTGGTTCAAAATTTTAGTTTTAGTTTTTTGTATTTTTTTGTCAGTGCAAAATAGCATTATTTTTTGGCTATTTTCCCCTATTTTCAAATATTATATGAGCATTATTTTTGTATATAATTATTAATTACATATTTACTTAGTGAGTACTATAATGATGGATTGTTAGTTGACTGCTTTGAGTTAAATATATGATTATGGATTAATATAATCTTATTCAAATTTGAATATCAAGTCAAGAAATATTTTCGTAATAGTTTGTTTAATTTCCTTTTTAACATTTTCACTTGTAAAATTGAGATTTGAGACTATATTTAGTATATTCCTACAGTACAATCACAGTAGAAGCAGTGAACCTTGAACATTGGTTTTTATTATTGGTGTGGTTGGTTCACTAAAGCTGCACTTCTGTTTGAATCAGGCACCTGATAATGACATTGGGAAGAACTCGTTTAATTATTTCCAGGTTTGTTCCTTTTCTCATTTCTTGGTACATGGTGTGTGCGCTATTATCTTTAGAAAATAACTTTGGGGGGTTTAAAGGAGGGACTACATCCCAGACGTTGACTAATTCAAATAAGGGATTAAAGTCCCAGGTACATTTGAGAGAACAAGCGGACCCCACCTATTGGGATGAGGCTTTGTTGTGGTTGTTGTAGTACATGAGAGAACAAGAACTTCTACACAGACTGGGGCTTTTTTAGAAGATACTCCCTCCGGCCATTTTTATAAGAAACATTCTCTCTCATATGGGTGGTCCTTAATATAAGGAGCAAATCCATTGATTTTTCCAATTTTATCCTCATTAAATATAGAGTAAATACCCTTTCTGGTCCCTGAAAAAAACACGGACCCTATTTTCGTCCCTAGGGACTAAAATAGGACATTTTTATGGACTAAAAAAGGGTTTTTGGAAATTTTTGAGGGATCAAAATGTTCACCAATTAACCCTTATTTGTCCTTTTCGTGGACTAAAAAGGGGTTTTCTTTGTGTGAGGGACCAAAATGGGGTTCGCATTTTTTTTCAGGGACCAGAAAGGGTATTTACTCTTAAATATATGTCACTCATTGTCTTTCTGCTATAATTTTCACTCATTATATCTCATGCATCTCTTTCTAAACAAGGGTATGGTTGAAAAGAAAGGTACAAAAATGACATATTTATTTTTAACTAACATTTTGAACCATGATTTTAGTAGTTGTTTGACGGGAGGGAGTAATTTTCAATGCTATAATGGATTTTTCTGTTTTAAATGCCAGGATAGCATTGAGCTTTCTACTTCTTACCCTGGCTTATTTTGTTTCCCCTTATATTGCATAGTTCATTTTTTGATTCCTTGAAATATGGCAATCTTTTATGGAATTTGAAATTCATGTACTAATTAAAGGTGGTGTTGACTTTTTACACCCAAAAAAAAAAAAAAAAAAAAAAAAAAAAAAGGTGGTGTTGACTTGATATTTCTTGAACGGGACCTTATTTTTGCTCCACTTTTTCCTTTGATCATATCTCATTTGTTGGGTATCACATGTCCCTTCCTATTGCATTATCTATTTTACCCATGAATGCCAAAAAATACATTGATTTGCTGCTCAATTTTGTGAGGAATTTAGATGTTTAAGAATGGCTGGCACGTGGTTGCTTCAAACTGAATCTGCAAAGCTCTGTTCCTTTTTCTTATTGGTTTGAAGTTAACCTATTAAACCTATCTCTTTTCCTCCTCTTGACCCATCCGTTTTTACTGGATCAATATGTGTTTTGTTGATATACTTGCCGATTTTATCTCAAACTGAAATTTAGTTCTTTTGCAGGTTAGGTCGGCTTTTGCAATGGCTTTCAAAACACTGACCAATGCCCATATCATCATGAGCTTAGGCCCTAAAAGAAGTATTCTTGGAACTATAATTAGACCAGATCCTGCCTTGCTAGAGCGTAAAGGGGGTTCATATGGGGATGTGACTTTTAATGCCTTGCTTCCCGGAGCAGGCGAGCCATTACAAGTACACTATGGAGGCCAGGATATCTTATGTAATTGGGATTTTGATGATGATGAAGAACCCCTGCCTCGGGGAGGAGATTCTGCTGTGGTTAAAAGCACTTCAGGGAAGAAGAGAAAATCTCCATTTAAGGAAAATCCCAAAAAGAAGCTAAAGGAAAATGGGCATATGCGAATGATGAGGGATGGAGAGAATGTCTCGGGGAAAGAGAACAGTATTAAAAAGAAAAGTAGGAGAAAACAATGACTAAGCCATACTTCATTTTTGAAATTTTGACCGCAAGTGTTTTGAGATTTTTACTTGCAGAATGAGGCAGGTAGATTTCAATCTGGTCAGCGTAACAGAAGCTGGGAACAAGGCACACTTGTAAAGGCCAGTGTGTGCACTCAAGTCCCAAGTGGTTTCCAGATGATGTGAGCTTTCTGTTTTCACAGAGGCATCCACATCGACAATTTTTGAATTTTGATGATTTGTATTTATTAGATGTTGTCGTCATACGTCCGATTATTTAGAGCAGGTAGGGCATTTCTAGAAACAGAGTCAGACTTGAGGATATAAATCGAGGGCGAGAGTCATACTGTGGAGATGAATATGATGCTGTCCTTTAAGAATATTTTCTTGGACCAAAGCATTTTTATTTAACGTTGGTTATTATTGATATTGATATTGATGTTCATGGTATCTGGTGTTTTGTCGCATTCTGTTTGCACTGTGGAGGATTTTTATCTGGGTAATTGGGTAAGCATGGCCTTCAACACTGCTTCCGTTAAAACAGTTGAATAATGATTAAAGCATTGAAATATAATTAATTTTAATTCAATTCCATGATATTTCCTGACAAAATGAGTCAAAAACAAATGTTTCTCTCTTGTCAAAATGAATTTCAGCATTAAACACGTCACTTTATTCGAATGATTTGATTACAATCATGGCTCCAACTGTTACCGTATCACCTTGTCAATTATTCTATAGATTTGATATGGCCTCTTAAGATTTAACATATTCACCATGAGAAGCTCGTTTCTTGGTCAATAACTTGAAGCTTCGACGATTTTTTTTTTTTTTTTTGGTCAATAACTTGAAGCTTCGACGATTGAATTCGCATCAGCAATTCAATTTTTCAAGAGAATTTCTAATGAGTCATGTTCATTACATGGAGCTTAAAGATAAGCCGTTTCATAATTTATGATTTGTTTCACAGTTTCACTTTTGCCGTGACGAAAAAAGATAGGGAGTATGAAATATTTAATAAGGAAAATAATAAAATTAAGGTAATTAGCATAAAGGCAATTTTCATGAGGCCAGGCCAGATCTTAAATAACAAATTACCAAGCACACTAAGATAGTCTTGCTCCCTCTTCTTATCGATGAAGTAGAAAAAAGAAAAATCGTTCATCAATCAGACTAGCCGTAAGAGCCCATGGCTATTTGTTCATCACCTTCTTCTTCTTCTTCTTCATCGTCCTCGTCTTCTTCATCTGAGTCTTCCAACGGCGCTAAGCTATGGATCTTGCATGGCATTGCGGCTGGAGTGGCAATCGCAGCTGCTGTTGGTGCTCGCGCTTACTTCAATCAATTCAAGAAATTTCGTAGCCGCGTCGTTGGCATCATACCTGCCCGGTTCGCCTCTTCCCGGTTTCCGGGCAAACCTCTTGTTCATATCCTTGGAAAGCCCATGATCCAGGTATTCCCTTGCTTCCCCGTCTTTCTTATCTGTCCAGAAGACAATTTTTTTCTGACGCAAAAAATGTTTTGATATTTGGACTTTAGTCATAGGGAATGCAAGATTGTCAACGATCGCTTTTGTAAATCAATAGAAACTGTAGATTGTTTATTTTAAATTGACATTTCTTTGTTCCATCCTTTGGTAAAACTTACATCCGTCGATACAGAATTCGTTAAATTTGTTGTTAGGTCTTTCAACTATTTCACTTTTCATGATTTTTTTTTTTGGGAACAAGCTAACCACCTTGTTTGTGCATGACAAACTCATTGCCACTGACACACACACACACACTTGAGCAATCTCCACCCCATCTTGAACAGGGGGAGGTTGGTTAAAGATACAGAAGTTCTCTTCCAATCTATGAGAAGCTTTAGCTAAATGATCCGCTAATGTGAGGGTTTCCCTGTAACAAATAATTTCAGCACCCTTTTATGACCTTTACTATCTTCAGTGGTTTTCTCTCTGATCTGTTCTCAGTCAAAACTGATGCATCTGATCAATTGTCTTAATTTTACAGAGAACATGGGAAAGGGCAAAAATGGCTTCTACATTGGATCATGTTGGTAGGTCTACGTACATGACTAACTGTAATACGTCATAATTAGTTCTTAATGTATTAGAATGCCTACATGATTCCCTGAAAGTGGAAAAATGAATAAATTCCTTTGATTGAAACCCTACTGTCAATAGGTCTGATTTTTTGACACTATTAGTATCAATGTTCACTGATAGCTTAAACAAGATAAGTTGGTTTTTTTCCCTATTTGGTTTAAGGTATCATTCGGATCAAATTACATTATCATTTGCCTCTCCGGTATGTGTTGCATTTTAGGGACATGGAACAGAGACAAAATATGCTTTCACCCATCCTGGAATTGGATGGGCGAACATTTCATTTCAGTTGTCACTGTTTCTTCACTGGTTCATGTATATACTCTTGGTGGGCTTTTGAAGGCTAGTAGTTCATCAATGTTTCATCACTGCTTTGTTGCTTTTCTGGGTATTTTGGATCAATTTGACTAGAACTTTGTGTTGTTTTTTTATCTTCTGAGGACATGGTGGATACTTTCTTGGGCATGCTTGTGTTTTTCTTGCTCTTGATCTGATCAATAGTTTCTTCCCTGGTCTTAGTTGTGGCCACTGATGATGAAAAGATTGCCGATTGCTGTCGACAATTTGGAGCTGATGTCATAATGACATCAGAATCTTGTCGAAATGGTAATCAGATTAATTCCTTAATATGTTTTGCCATTTTAAGCCATGATATTTTGGGGCCATATTTCATACTTGTACTCTTAACAGGTACTGAACGCTGCAATGAAGCCCTTCAAAAGCTTGAGAAAAAATATGATCTTGTTGTCAACATTCAGGGCGATGAACCTCTTGTTGAGCCTGAGATAATAGATGGTATCGTAAAAGCATTACAGGTAAGACATTATTTTTCACTTACTTTTTGAAATGGGAGAAACAGAGATGTTTTATAATCGGAGGATTCATGTATTTTTGCCTTAGGTGATGATTATTATCTGTAATTCCCTTAATATAGAGTTTGGTACATCTTATCTTCGCATTGGAAGAACTTGTCATTACTGGATTGATTTTCCATGGTCACATTGAAGTTTATCATGTTTCCTGCAGGCAGCTCCAGATGCGGTGTTTAGCACTGCAGTCACATCTTTAAAACCTGAAGATGCAAATGATCCAAACCGTGTGAAATGTATTGTAGATAATCATGGTTATGCCATTTATTTTTCGCGAGGACTGATCCCATTCAACAAGTAAGTGAATAATTAACATCTTGATTTTCTCATCTCAATTTTTTTTTCGTTCACAATACATCTCTCTTTTCAAATTAATGTACAAATTTGTAGCAAAAATTATATTTTGAACAATAAGGATCATGTCTGTATATATGATGCAGGACAGGGAAGGTCAATCCACGGTTTCCCTATATGCTTCACCTTGGAATTCAGGTACCAAAATGGACACTCACAGGAAAAAAAGGGTCATCATAACATTGAATGCAACTTGTTTATTCATTACTTCTATTTTCTTCATTTTGAATTACTGATTTTCTGTCCACCCATTTGCCAGAGCTATGATGCGAAGTTTCTAAAAATATATTCAGATCTTCAGCCCACTCCATTGCAACTTGAGGAGGATCTGGAGCAACTTAAAGTCCTTGAGAATGGCTATAAGATGAAGGTACCAAAATTTGATACATATCAATGTTGATTTATCTTTACATCACTGAAAAATTCTGAATTCGTTTAATATGATCTCCTGGTGGAAGTCAAATGGAGTTAAAACTTAACAAGGTCAGGTCCAGTTTCCATTAAAATCTGTCAGGTGTCCTACACGGCTACACCATCTGATCCCCAAGCTTTCTGCATGCTCTATAAAACGCCTTAGATTTTTCAGCTGCCGACCAGGATAAGCTATTGAATACGGACAGGGTTCTTTTATTGTTGCTCTATTATGCGTGCACTTAACAGTAATGTGGAACGCAAACATTATAGCTTTTGTTAACTGCGTTGGTATTGTTGTTCAAAGATAGTAATGTATTTTGCATGGAGTTATTAAAAAGAGTTCCGCACTTGGGTTAAATGATGCAAGGTGAATGGCTATGATTTTGAAATGACTATTCATTTAATGCTGTTCTGGAAATTATAGGACATATAGGAAAGCTTACAATTAACCACCCCCCTTCTCCCCAAAAAACAAAAAAAAGGCGCAGAATTGATTTTCTTAGCTGTGATCATAACTCATAAGCATCTGATGGGGCTAGTTGTAATGAACACAAGCTCAAAGAGAGAGTCCAATCCTCAAAAGCTAGCCTATGAGAAGGGAGAACCCAATGGACTTATAAACCTTACTCTAAGAGCTAGGCTCTCCGTTATGGGACTTATAACATAGTCACCCTCTTAAGAGCCGACGTCCCCGGCGGCTCCACTCCACGGCACTTCACTTGGCCGTCAGAACCCTCCGTGGGTAGCCCTCTCCGAAACATCGACTCTCAATAAAAGCACCAATGTGATGAACACAAGCACAAAGGGAGAGCCTAATCCCCAAAAGCAAAGCTGCATGAGAAGGAGAAGCCGATGGACTTTATAAACCTCACTCTAAGAGCTTGGCTCCCCGATGTGGGACTCATAACACTAGTCACATGACATCATTTATTTTGCATATCACTTTTAGCAGATGTCTGTGTTAACTTTCATGATCTGTTGCAGGTAATAAAAGTGGACCACGAAGCTCACGGTGTTGACGCTCCAGAAGATGTGGACAAGATAGAATCTCTTATGCGTGAGAAAAACTTGTCTTGAACTCTCACATTCCGTGAGCTCATCCATATGCAGTTATTTTTGTAATTTTCCAACATAGTGCTAGTGTTCTGGGTTATAGATTATGTTGCACGATTAGCATCCTAGTTGGACTGACTAGGCTTTCATGTACTATTGTACTACAAGAACGGGAATCTCAACTTTTGATGCATACGTTGAGTTGGGGTATAGGAGATTGAGAATTACTTTCTTTTCTTCTGTAACTATCTTTCCGAACGCTTAGATCAACTAATTCTAGTGGGGGTTGTTCTCATGGTAAGGGGCTGGCCTGGGATATGTTTTATTATTATATTATGTTTATTTTTAGTGCAATCATAAATAACATTTAAATTTGCCTAATTTCCATGGGAAGGAAACTAGAGTATGACTGGAGTATCAAATTGAAATGCTTTACAAAATTGCTTGTGGTGAAAATCTAGTTTGTGATAGTTTATAGATTTTGAATTAGAGATGTCCCTGATTAGATTAGTAAATTATGCGTTTAGGCTGAACCAAGAATAATCTATGCTTGATGGAACTCGATAAAGAAGCCCGTCGTTTCTACCAAGAAGAACAAGAAAAGTAGAAAAGTTTCACCATCATTCATATTATGGGAGCATGATCAAATAGTTGGGTATGAGAGCTGAATTGTTTGAATTAACATTATAAAAGTATGTTGGTATACAAAATTTATTTTACATATTTATCTTATATACTAAAAATAACTTTTATTGTAAATCCAAACAATCCAAAATTAATGTGCACAATATGGAGTGAGGGGTCTCAGGTCGCAAAGGAAAACAAAGTTCTCTTTCTAATCTTAATTATAGAAACATTTTTATAATATAAATTACCCTACTTTTTAATTGCATCACAGGTGTTTCTAGGATGTAGTAATATATTGTATTGGTACTGATATATGGAGGATGATGATTACGCATATCTAAAATCACAGTTGGTGACGCGGCACCATCTTACTGGGTCACGTCAACAAATGAAGGGACCACCTGATCCATCCCTGCATCTCCTCGTCCACACAACACAACTGAGAAAATTCCGATATGTAACAAAAATCGTTCTTTCAAAGCCTCTCTCCCTGTACGCTTCACGCACTCACAGCTCTTCACTTCCAAGCCCCTGCTGGAGCTACGACCCTCTGCTTCAATGGCTACCATAATTGAACCGATCGCCGTTTCTCGCTCTTCTCCTCTTCCTTCTGCTACTTTCTCTCCCATCACAGCTTCTTCTATCTCTTCATTTTCCGGCCCTAGGACCTCAGCTAAGCTCCCGCACTACAGTGGCCTTAAGCTCAGACCCATCGCAACTACTCGCTCAACTGGCTCTCTGAGTTCCAGCTCCAGGATCGCTCGTCGCAGTGGACATGTCGTGTGTGAGGCTCAAGATACTGCTGTCGATGGTAAACTTGTTATTTTTGTTCACAGTTATCTGTTGATTTTGTCACTAATTGTTCCGGTTGATTGATTGTCGAAGTAATATGGAAAAAGATTAGTCTTGTGGAGGGTAGATTTTACTGTCAGGCACTTCTATGTGATACTTTATGCATACTCGATTACCTGCAAAAAGCTAGTGTTCGATTCCACGACTTATATTGGAATAAATCCGTGAGGTTTCTTGCAGTATTTGGAAGTAGATATCTGGTGTTTTTATTGATCATGGAAAACTTATTTTGAGGAATGGCCCATTTCATTAAATGTATATTACTGACACTAATTGTTCGAAGATTCTGGTGGGTAAAGTAAAAGTAATATGTTTAATAGGGTTTCGTAATTGATGTAGATGAGTTCTTGCTTCTTTATGGCACTTTGTGTGAGTTCATTTGCTGTGATAATTTCTCTGAATAGATTTCCTTTCTTTGTGTTTTTTGGTTAACTCTTTCCTTTTTTGTGGTACGTTTTCTATAAAACAATTTTGTGGAGAGACAAGGTGATAGATGGCACGCTTTTGAAGATTTTTTATGTTTGATGGGTTTTCTGTTAATTTAGAAATATAGTAGTTCTCTTGCAAGACTTTTTATGCGGAAATTACTGACATCTTTAGGCAACAGGATTGCATGTGCATTCCTGACCAGCGTGTAAAGTTCGTTTTCTTGAGTTCTGACACCTGCATGTTCCTTGGCCGGTTAAGATATGAAAAAGATGGTGATGTGTAGTTCGTGTTTCTAAATGGGTTTCTTTTATATATATATATATATATATTCCTGCATTCAATTTATCTCTTCAAGATCGTTATGGTTCAACCTGAGATTAAAAAGTTGGGTTCCTGTTCTCATTTGTAGAGTTCTTTATATATATATATATATATATATATATTCCTGCATTCAATTTATCTCTTCAAGATCGTTATGGTTCAACCTGAGATTAAAAAGTTGGGTTCCTGTTCTCATTTGTAGAGTTCTTTCCCTTTCTGTAACTTCGGAAGGACTGGGGTAGCTTGCCTTTAAGTTCCTTGATGTATATAAGTTCCCCGTCAATTTTTTATTACTACCTCCAATTTTAAATATAAGACTTTTAAGATTAAGCAAGCTAAATAAATTTTTTAAACTAATTATATTTATTGTTTTTCCTTCAAACTAATTTGTGTGACTCATAAACTAATACTCCCTCCGGTCCTAATTATAGGACATATTTAACCGATTTTGGGGAGATTAATGAGAGAAGTTAAATTAGTTAATTTTACTCATTTTCCTAAAATGCCCTTATATAAATTTAAAATGACATAAGTAAAAGTGAATTAACAACTCCTCTTACATACTTCTCCAACCTAAAATTTTTCTTTCTACACGCTTTCTAATTAAAATAATGGTTTTGATATATATATATATACATATATGTTCGTATATATATGTATATTATACACACACATATGTGTGTGTACATATATCTACACACACATATTTATATATACCTGTACACACACACATATATATTGACAAACACACACAAAGATATACATAAATACACACACATATAGATACACAAATATACATATACGTATAAACACACACGCACATATTTATGTATATGTACCTGTACACACACACATATATTGACGAACACACACAAAGATATACATATATGTACACACACATAGATACGCAAATATACATATATGTATAAACACACACACATATTTATATATATCTGTACGCACACACATATATATATTGACAAATACACACAAAGATATACATATATGTACACACACATAGATACACAAAAAATAATTATAATCAATTAATAAAAAATTAATAACATATTGTGGTATAGTATAAAATTAATAAAAATGTATCAAGAAAAATAAAATTAATAAAAATGAGGGAAACCATTTTGTGCGTACTTAAACTTGATCTTAATTTTTTTGGCAAAAAAAACACCCTTATCTTAATTTTAATTTGGTGCGTGTGTCTATATGTTTTTCTTTGTAATACTCCATCCGGTCCTAATTATAGGACATATTTAACTTTTGGAGAGATTAACGAGATGAGATAAATTAATTAATTTTACTCATTTTCCTAAAATGCCCTTATATAAATTTAAAATGACATAAGTAAAAGTGAATTAACAACCCCTACTTCATACCGCTCTAACTTAGAATTTTTCTTTTACATGCTTTCTAATTGAAATAATGGTCTTACTATATATACATATATATATGTGTATATGTGCGCACACACACACACAAACATATAGAGACACACATGCAAACACACACACACACACACATATTGACAAACACACACATAGATATACATATATGTACATACACAGATGTACATATATGTATAAACATTTGTCTCTGTGTGTGTGAGCTGATCGATAAATAAATTAAAATCCAACAATTTAAGAGTTTTACTGTATCCAACAGTGTGTGTGTTTATATGTACACACACATACACAGATGTACATATATGTATAAACATCGTGTGTGTGTGTGTCAAATTTGATCAATAAATAAATTAAAATCCAACAATTTAAAAGTTTTACTGTATCCAACAGTGTGTGTGTGTGTTTGAGCTGATCGATAAATAAATTAAAATCCAACAATTTAAAAGTTTTATTGTATCTTTGTGTGTGTGTGTGTGTGTGTCAGCTGATCGATAAATAAATTAAAATCCAACAATTTAAAAGTTTTAGTGACGGGAAGAGTCTACGTACCATATACATATACTCACCAAAAATCAAATATATTTGAGAGAATAAAATAGGGGTATTTTAGGAAGAAATTGACAAAAATTAAAATGTTGTCTTATAATTAAGACCAAAACTAACTCTCAAATGTTGTCTTATAATTAGGACCGGGAGGACTATATAATTAAATGATATACAACATATATTATGATTAAATCATTTATTTAGTTTCCTTAATCTCTTCAAAAAGAGTCAATTATGTTTATATTAAGTACTAGAGGGAGTATTGAACATGAGCTTAAGGTTATGGTTTTGTTGCTGAGCATCCCCTAGAGTTACCAACTGCGTAACTTTGACCCTGTCAGTGCTCTGTTTGATTGATGTTGATTAGGAATAATTGATTGTTGCACCTTAAATGGACTAGTTGTTACTACCTCCAGTACTAGATATAGGACCTAGTAATTACACTACAAACTAGTTCCTATGTTTAGGATTGGAGGTAGTATTTTATTGAGCAAATTATGTAGAACTTCTGGTATTTATGGTTTTATGATTTCATGATTAAATACTACACCGTACACACAATCTAGTTAGCATTTTCCTTGCAAAGAAAGATCTAAGCTTTCCAGAATTATGCCTTTCTTTCTCATCGCTTCAGTTATAAGGATTCGTGTAGATCCTAGTGATATCCTTCATCACACTTGCGAAGCTTTTTATCTCAGAAGAATCTAATTGAAGTCAAATATTTTCTGTTTTTCTGGTAACATGGCAGTGGCTCCTATCACTGATGCAAATTGGGAGTCCCTTGTTATTGGATCAGAGGCTCCTGTTTTGGTCGAATTCTGGGCCCCATGGTGTGGGCCCTGCCGTATGATCCACCCCATAATTGATGAGCTGGCAAAGCAATATGCTGGGAAGCTCAAGTGTTACAAACTTAATACTGATGAGAGTCCTTCAATTGCGACTCGGTGTGGTATTCGTAGCATCCCTACTGTGATGATTTTCAAGAACGGTGAGAAGAAAGATACAGTTATAGGCGCAGTGCCAAAATCAACATTGACCACAAGTATAGAGAAATTCTTGTGATGTGGTGATAAATAATGAAGGCCTTTACTGGAAGTAAAGCTATTTTTCATTTCAGCTTCTTATCACCTAAAGCCATGACGATGTCTCATGTTTGGGTTACTGAGATACCCACTTATGCCTCTGTATAGTGATCGGATTATTTTAATAAGATATAATCATTGTATTAGTTTTAAGTAAAATTGCCCTCAAATTGTAGTGCGCGTTTTAAATCTATTTTATATGTTTAGCTACTCTGTTTGTTTTTACCTTTTATTAAAGAATTCTTATGAATGATTGTGGAATTGTGGCGCGTATGCATCATTAAGGAACTGAAAAAATGCTCAGTCTCGTTATATAACGAAATAGATTATCACAATATAGTCATATTGCAACTACCTCCCGTCTTAAAAATGACTTATTTTATGGTGTAAATTACATTAAAATTTACATTCAGTGTCGGAGGCTGAGTATTCAAATTATGTGGAATTCAAAAATTTGGGATTGACTTTTGCTCCAAGCCTTTTCATTCTCTTAAATGCCTCCAAAGTTGTTACCGACTAATAAAGAAGAAACGAGTGATTGTGCAAGACTTTTGTCCTGCCTACATAGCGTAGTGTTGAGGCCTATGTGTGGGTGAAAAGTGTGTGCCCCTCCCTTCCTTGTAAGGAAAGCCTAGAATAGATGTATAAAAAAAGGACTGGGTAAGAATTTTTTTAACTAAAAAATAAAAATCTTGAATCATGACTTCAAATTATCATTCTCAAGAAGAAGGGAACAATGTGTGAATGTGTGATTGTATCTTTAACTGCTACCTTTGCACTAGATGGGTTAGACAACATTAGATGGGTTTTCTTGAATGAGAAACCTGATAAAGCTTGAGTTTCCAAACTTCAACTATTAGTTTTTGAAGTGTGGTTCTCTTAAAGACTTACGTCTGTTGAGAGGCCGGCTGAGTAAGGCTAGCTGACAATAAGTTGAGTGTTATGCCTATCACATACTATATATGATCTATTTAATAGTCTATGATTATTAATTGAGACACTAAATCTGAATCATATATATTTATATCTTAAAAATAAGATTATAATACTTGATTTATTATATACTAGAAACTGTGGCTATGCAGCTTTCGAAACTCGATCATACACTGTATTGAAGTTTTATTATAAACCAAAAGGAACGAAAAAGAGAACAAACTTGACTCCATTTTTCTCTTTAAGCCGTACAGCGTGGTCACAAGGAAATCTCTCACCATTTGGGTGTAACAAAAATGACTCATTTGAAACGATATTAAAGCAACATTCTAATATAAGAGGCTTGTCATCATGATACAATTCGTCAGATAATTATTAAACTTTTCAAGGTAATTAATTAAGAAAATCCCACACATGATGCCTTGAACATTTCATTTGAGTTCACGCGATCTCTACCTTAAATACGAGCTTCGTATGATATATATTCCATTGCCTTTTCATCACTTGATTGAAACTTTATTCTAAAATGATTAAAAATATCTCATTATTCCAAACGTATATAAGCAAGAGAGATTGAGGAAACATTCGCACATGCAGGTCATAACATGTGCTTTCTTATCTTGCTGTCTGAAATTTTCCTTCGTCCAGCGTACTTTGCCACTGTACTTGACAGTACAGAACGTGTAAAGAAAACGCGTTTCATTAAATCAAACTTGCTATATGTCTTTCGGAAATTCTATAGATCCATTTTTTATTATAATCACCGACAAACAGCCTCCTCAACCTATAAAGCAGGCCACTCCCTTGAAGCATTCCTTCATTCATACATACGTAGCCTCCTTTGATATATTTCCCAGTTCCAAGACATTTGAACGTAACAAGTAACCACATTTCTGTTTGTTTCCTCACAAACATGGGTCCTCTTATGATCATTCCTTCTCGTTTATTCTGCCTTATTTTCCTCGTGCTCTGTGCCTCCATACTCCACGTCCAAGCCTCAGCTTGGCTTCATGCTCATGCAACCTTCTATGGGACCGATCAAAGCCCCACCGCCTTGGGTAAGTCTTCGTGGCTACTGGGATTAAGTAATTTTATAAATACATGTACACAAGTTTTGATGATAATGAAGTGGTGTACTTTTGATTATATATGGGGCAGGAGGAGCATGTGGCTATGATAATACGTTTCATGCTGGGTTTGGAGTGAACACAGCAGCAGTGAGCACGATGCTGTTCAGAGGTGGACAGGTGTGCGGTGCATGCTACCGAGTTGTATGCGACTACCGGGCCGACCCTAAATGGTGCCTCCGGGGCCGCTCCGTCACCCTCACCGCCACCAACTTTTGCCCTCCCAACAACCACGGCGGGTGGTGCGACCCACCTCACCACCACTTCGACATGTCCATGCCTGCTTTCCTTCGCATTGCCCGACAAGGCAACGAAGGCATCGTCCCTGTCCTCTATACAAGGTAATACTCAGTTAAGTTTTTCTTTAGAGATCAAAGAGCTGAATAAATCAGTATTTATATTTATCCTTTTTATACCAAACTAATTAACTTATAAATAAACTGATAGACTGTAAACATTACGTGCATATACGGCTCACTTTACTACATAGGACGTCACTTTACATATACATACGTATAATAAAAATTGGACATGTTGTGTTGGTGCAGGGTGAGATGCAGGAGAAGAGGGGGGGTGAGGTTCACGTTGAAGGGGCAAGGGAACTTCAACATGGTGATGATTTCGAACGTAGGAGGGAGTGGGGAGGTGAAGAACGTGTGGGTCCGGGGTTCCAGGTCAGCAGAGTGGGCCCCAATGCACAGGAACTGGGGGGCCTATTGGCAAGCCAACATGGACCTTCGAAACCAAAACCTCTCCTTCAAGCTCATATTGTCTGATTCCAACTCTCTTCTCTTCCCCACTGTTGTCCCTTCCTCTTGGTCCTTCGGCCAGACCTTTTCTTCGCGCTCTCAGTTCTTCTAACACAAACACACACTTCACGAAAAAATAATACCAAACTTTCTCTCCTTCAAAAACCAGCCAACTTTTTTATGGCTGATGAGCTTTGATATATAGATATATATATATAATCTGGGTTTTATTGTTTTTCATATGATTCAATAAGTTGGGGGGACAATGTAATCACCTCTTGCTTTTAATTTATGTGCAAAATCAAGTGTATATCTATTCATGCTCCAAATGTTGGGAGCGTGATGAGTTGTTTTATTGTTAAATTATATATATATACTGCATGATGATGATGAATTCTCTTTCTGAATTATTTAGTGTACGGAAATCTGAGAATGGTATAATATAATCAAATAAATAGGTGAAAATGTGATTAGAATTAATTGCCAATGGTGCAATTTCAGATTTGGTTATGTGCAGTAATTGTACTTTTCATCGCCTTACTCACATCATATGAAATGAAAATCTCATTAATATACTACCTCTTATTCTAAATATAAGAAAGCTAATTTTGACCCCAAAAAAATTATAAGAAAACTAATTATATTACTTTATACTATTTACATTATTATTTTTTCTCCCAGTTGATTTGTCTAATTTATAAAATAATATATAATCTAATGATACTTAACATAAGATAAGATTAAATAACTTATTGAGTTTCTTTAATCTCCCAAAAAAAGTCAATTGGATCTATATCATGGAGTAATACACACAGACATATATAGTTATATATATACACACATACACAAATATATATCCTTATCCACAAAGAAAATATATTTATTGGCCAAGCTTATTAAGCTCAAATACTACTCGATGATCCTCACAGAATCTAATTTTATGAAGTTAAAATCACAATCTAATAATTAGCTTGTTAGGGAGAAAAAAAAATTCAACGCAGATCAGTAACTAGTAAAGACCAACAAGTTGAGTTTAAAAAAATGGGCTAAACATGAACCAAGCTTTTGGGCTTTGGCCCACTAATTTTGTTTTTAAATTTCTAAATTTAAAAAACACAAAGAAAGAAAGACCAACAAGTTGAGTTTAGCACACACAAGAACAAGTTGAGTTTAGTACCCCTTGTTCTTGGGTTCAACTAACAAAGAGATCGGACACTCTCACTAAAGGGAGGGGTTCGATCCTGGAGTTGTCAAGGCGTTGGGGAAGATATCCTAGCTTCTAAGTGCTTATGTTAACGCCTGAGAGTAATAGGCGGTATCACCTAAGAGGAAAGGAGATTTCGCCCTGTCCTTGGATTGTGAATGAACCCAACCCCTTTCTTAAAAATTTCTTATAAAAAAAAAAAAAAAAGTTGAGTCTAGTATGAAGAGTTAGTTCCCCATAATGTAATGAACTATGAGTTTGAATCCCCACATTTAGTATCCAACAATGTCTCAGAACATAATTTTCTCCAATAAGAGGATATATACTTGGCAGAAAAGGAGGAGGAGGAACACACCTCAATGTCAAAAGTTAGTTTTTGAATACTCAAATATTGTTATTTTACTGATGGGGATAAAATTTAGTTTGTTCAAATCGGCAAATAGGATTCAGTGTGATTACACAAAATGTTGCATTTTATGAGTAACTCTTTATAAATTAATAATGGGAAAAACTTTTCATGTTTTAATTACACAAAATGTTGCATTTTATGAGTAACTCTTTATAAATTAATAATGGGTCCCACCATTTCATGTATGTAGGAATCTTCTTCTTCTCATGCAACATGAGAAGTTTAAACCCCAGTAATTATTAAAACAATCTAGTGTAATCTATCTATCAATCGGTGAGGATTTAGAGTTTATGGGTATGCACAATTAGGGGGGGCGCGCCCGAATTTTTTTTTTTAAGGAAAGTTTTAAATGCATTAAGATTGTATTGTTGACATTTTCTGGAAAGAAAAAAGTTTGACAAAATGAAAGAACATGTTGCAACCTAATCTTCATGAAGCACATACTTAATAAGTTTGGCAAGCATTCATAGATAAATGAAAGAAACAACAATAAAACTAATTACCTTTTTCCCTTGCTTCCAAAATCGCCTAGTGAGCTTTTACAGTGATCCACTTTCCCTCCTTGCTTCCTAAGGAAGATGAGTTTGAGCCTTGCTTCCTAGAGTATATTATGTGCATCCTTAAATTCAATCAAACTCCTCTCACACATTTTTACAAACACCTTATGTGTATCCTAAGATCAAGTTACAATCAAGCATGAAATAGTCGATAAGTTTTCCTTTATATTATTTGGGCATGCAAATGAGTTAAGTTCGTGATATATGCCAATCACACGCATCAATAATCTAAAGTACAAAGCTCCAATTTGAAATGAATTGAAAATTAATTGAACAGAATGCTATAATTATGAGCCTCAGTGAAACAGATTCTTGCAGTTTTAACACCGAGAAAGTAAATTTTAACTACTTCAAGCATTAGGAGTGTAGGTGCTTCCAAGCACCACTTTCTCATTCTACATGTCAATTCACTTCACTGTGAAAAGGGAGTGTGCTTGAGGCGGCGGATTCAAGGATTAATGGTGAGTATGACGAGGGAGAGTGAAAGAAATGTTAACACAAGAAAGTAACCGTGTCCTATTGACAATTCAAAGCAAATCAAACACTAAATAGAAAGCTTAAACACCAATTCGAACCACCAAAAGCAAATCAAACACCGAACGAAGCAAATAGAAGAGGCACCGAACCAAATCGAACAAGCGAAGCAAATCAAGTAAAATCAACGAAGGTTAGGTTTGTCGGTGAGAATGAGGAGCAACAAACTCGAAACTTAACTTCGTCGGTGAGAACAAAGTCCGACCGAACAATGAACCCAGCGCGACGAAGCTTAGGCACCGTGAGAGCCTGAGAGTGAATGTGGCACCGTGAGAGTCGAGAGGTGGGGCTGGGGGGGGACGACGATTTGGGGTTGAGAAAAAAATAAAACACACCAGGGGGACGGCGATTTGGGGGTTGAGGAAAAAAATAAAACACAAGGGATGAGGGGATTCGAATGCAGCTTAGTGGGAAAGCCTTAACCAATTATCCCAATTAGATCAATTGCAATGAAAGTCCTTTACTAAATATATATTTTTAAAATTTTTTATAATTATTAAAACAATCTAGTGTAATCTATCTATCAACTATATAAAAAGAGGGACATTACTATTTGTCTTTGGCGTGTCATATCTTTACGAAAAACATCGTAACAATTAAAATAACAATACAAATAAATTATGCTAAAAAAATGAAGATAGATATTCGGAGATAGTTACAAATTATAAAATAAAATAGTTTAGGTTGAGCGTCACTCTCTCCTTCTGTTATAAATATCTTAACAATAAAAATAAAGATAAAAAAAAAAAATAAAATATGCCTTAAAAAATAAAAAAAGGATATCCTATAGCTAATTGCAAATTACAAAATGTTTTAAAATGCTAAAATATAAAATATTTTTTCAAAAAATAAATATATTAAAAATAGAAAAATAATGATGATCATTTCAAAATATTTCACCAAAATTTAGGTGTGACTTGTGAGTATAGTTCGAGAAATGAGCACGAGCGGAAAGGGGAAACCCCACCATAAAGCATAGTGTACTTGCGCTTTCTGGCTCGCTTGAGCTGTGAGCCGAAGGCCGCACACAAAGAACACTGAACATTTTTCTTATACACTGACTGCATTTCTGGAGATGACAACTACAAACTTCTTTACAAACCTGAAAATATCTCTGAATTGACAGCAAAATCTATAATTTCAAGACCGTTCTGCTCTGCAAGTGTGCAGCCTGCTACTTACAGAAGAAACCTCCCCTCTAGAATCATTCCTCTGGGAAACCCTTCAATCAGTTTAGTCCCCGTTCTTGATCAATGGGTCGAAGAAGGTAACCCCATCCATAACGTCGACTTCCGAAGCATCGTAAAAGATCTTCGTGCCCGCCTCCGCTTCAAGCAAGCCCTCGAGGTAAGCTTGCGTTTGGCCTTGGGATTTTCTTATCGCTGAGCGAAACAATAGGGTTTTTTATTTTAGGTAATTTATGAGGTATTTGTTGAAGAAACCAATTATATGGCTAAGCAGCCATACTCTGTTTTTATCTGATTGAGTATTCACGTTTTGCGGCGACATGATGTTCTGTTGCTGGTAAAGCGGCTAAAGTGAACCAGACCTTAAGTCATTAGGTTGTTTGATGTCATTTCGAGGTAAGAAATGGGGACTTCAATTTGATGGCATTTCAGGCTGGAATCTTCATCGGTTATTTGTAATATATGAGGAATAACGAGGATATGGATAAGCAGCATTTTTCTGTTTTAGTCTGAGAGCATCCATAAAACTGTAAATTAAGTTTGAGTTTTGTTATATCTCCTTGTTGGGATTGCTAGTCAAAAGAACAGTAAATGTAGTGTTTAATGGTGGTTTGAGCCATGAAGATGTGATAATTCCTGACTTTGTGGTTAGCGGTAGTGAAATTAGGAATGTGAAAAAAATGAACGGATGGAAATACAATATTTATATTCTCCAAATACAGTGTTAGTTTTCATCATCTCATTTTCACTCCTACCACACCCTTTTCCTGGACAAATAGTTTGTGCCGGGCTGTTTTGAGCAGTTTCTGAAACAAGATGTTCATTCTCCAATGTTTGTTCTGGTAACCCAGAGATGTGGCTATCTGTATTCAGTATACAGTACTAACCTATTTGCAAACAATATTCTTGGGGTTGGAAATTTCTTCTATATTCTTGGGTCCAGAGTACATTGACCACATTTTGAATGAAAGAAAAGTATGCATGGTATCATAGCAAGACCAAAGAATGACTGCTGAAGGAAATGGGAAATGGGAAATGGGAAAAGTGAAATTTCATTTTTCTTTTTTCAATGCATTCCCTTTATTCCTTGATATTTTATAATTACTGGGATATCTTCAACATATTGATCACATGGTTTTGTTACTTGATCTTATGGAGACTGTTGAAACTTTGATGTCTTAGGTTTCTGAGTGGATGAGAAGTAAAGGACTTTGCCCATTCTCACATGGTGACCAAGCCGTGCTGCTAGATCTTATTGGTAAAGTACGAGGCCTGGAGTTTGCTGAGAATTATTTTCAAGATCTGAGTGATGCAGACAAAACTGAGAAGCAATATGGTGCTCTTTTAAATTGTTATGTAAGGGACCGCTTAGTTGATAAGTCACTCTCCCTCATGCAGAAGATGAAAGAGCTGGGTTATGCTTCTGTTCTGGACTACAACAATATAATGTGCCTCTATATACACACAGGTCAACATGAGAAAGTCCCTGATGTTTTTGCACAAATCAAAGAGGCTGGCTTGTTTCCAAACGATTTTAGCTACAGGATTTGCATAACTTCGTATGGTGCCAGATCCGATCTTGGGAATATGGAGAAAGTATTGGAAGAAATGGAAAGGCAAAGCTACATTTCCAAAGGTTGGAATGTATATTCAATGGTGGCCAACTTCTTCATAAAAGCAGGTCAGAAGGAGGGAGCTCTGATTTACTTGAAGAAATGCGAGGATAAGGCTGGTAATGATGCGCTTGCTTATAATCATCTGATCACACACTATACAAGTCTTGGGAACAAAAGAGCAGTGTTGAGAATATGGGAACTGCTGAAAGCCAGATGTAAGAAGCAAATTAACAGGTATTATATCAACATGCTGGGTTCTCTGGCGAAGCTAGAAGATCTTGAAGAAGCTGAAAAGTTGCTCCAGGAGTGGGAATCATCGGGTAACTATTATGATTTCCGGGTGCCGAACATGCTTTTGATTGCGTATTCTCGGATGGGAATGATGGAAAAGGCTGAAACATTGCTCCAAAGCATGATAGGTAAAGGTAAGACTCCAACCCCCAATAGTTGGTCTATCATTGCTTCTGGATATGTGGCCAAGCAGGACATGGAGAAGGCCTTTCAGTGCATGAAGCAAGCTTTGGCTTTAAGGGCTGAGAATGAAGGTTGGAAGCCAAAGCTAGACCTCATTTCTGGCATATTGAGCTGGTCCTCTGATCATAAAAATATGGATGAAGTAGAAGAGTTTGTGAATTCTTTAAAAACTGTGATTCCCATGAATAGGGACATGTATCTCTCTTTGCTGAAGGTGCATGTTAGACGTGGGGATCAGGTGGATGAGATTTTAGAGAGAATGAAAGCTGATGGTGTGGTGGTGGATGAAGAAGTGGAGAGCATCCTTAGCTCAAAAGAGCAATAATTTTTTTGTTCTTTGTATTCTTAGCTCATTACTAGAGACTGTTTTGTATCAGCTGGATTTAGTTCTTAAATATAAGGAATGCGTTTAAAGGGGAAGAAAAAGAACTGAGCCGAGGACCTAAAATTTATTTATTATATTTTTTAATATATCTCTTATATATTTGTCCATTGAGTGCATGGACTAAACGTAAGGAATCAATATATTATCAGTATTTTTGTATCATTATCTAATAAAATTTTACAATTTCCGGTGAAGCCGGAGTGGGCAACAAAAAAAAAAAATTTACAGACATATTATTCACAACTATTAAGCTCATTCTTTAAAAATTCTCACAACAACAAAGAATGAACTGTCTAGGTTTTCTTTTAGTTCTTTTTAATAATATTTTTTGACAAGTACGTAATATGTGAATTTTTTTAAAAAAAATAATGAATTAATATTGTAATACTAATGAGTATATAAAGTAGTACATATTAATAATTTTATTTGGTATATTAAAATTGTTTTGGAATTGAATTCTTATTTTTATTCGAAATTTCCGTTGCAATCCTTGGGCTTGAGCCCAAATTCCTTCAATCGAAGCACCACTTTTAGCAGTTCATCGTCGCGTCCTCTCTTTCACCTCTCCCGAGTCCCAAGTTATAGACTCAACGTCTTCCGTCACTCGACTCACTTGGGCGCCTGAAGGCTGAAGCTTGGAGCCGGAAAAAATGTCTTCGGATAAAGATAAAGACGATGTTCCGAGTAAGAGGAAATCTAGCAAAGAGCAAGAAAATTCGGATATAGACTCGGAAGATGAGAGAAAGCACATCAATTATTCTAAAAGGAAAGGGCGTGAAAGCTCTGGTTCGGAGGGGGAACATGACAGAAAGCACAGGAAGAGCGATAGAAGAAAGAGGAAATCACGGGGTCGTTACAGTAGCGATGAATATTCTGATTCCAGTTCGGACTCTGAGGATGATGAGTCCGAGTATTCAGGTTCTGATTCGGAGTCGGGAAGCATGGGTTCTGACGAATCTGAGAGTGAGGAAGAGAGAAAAAGAAGGAAGAGGAAGGAGAGGAGAAGGAGGAAAGAGAAGGAGGAAGAGAGGGAGAGAAAGAGAAGAAGGAAAGAGAAGGAGAGAATGAAACGGAAGAAGGAAAAGGAGGAAAAACGGAAGAAAGAGAAGAAGAAAAAGAAGAAGGAAAAGAAAGAAAGGGGGAAGAAGGGTGCAGTCACGAATTTATGGGGAAAGTATGGTGTTATCAGAGAAACTGATATGTGGTAAGTGATTAAAAATTTTCTTTTATCAGCCTAAAACCTCCGATGCAAATGTTTGCTGCTTGTTGAACTTTATAAGATTGAAATATCATTTGTTTTCCTATGTCTGTGTTTTTGTTGGACTTGCGAGGCTGTGTGTGGTCAGTGAGGTTGCTTCATTGTTTTAAGGATGTGATCAAAACCACTTTAGAATCTGTTGGTCTGTGATCTTTTTCTTTGGGTTATATATTTGAATCATGCGACTGCTTGAGGATGGGACGATAATATTTGTTGATTTTGATGGAGCTTCAAAAGTTTTTAAGTTGTCTCTTGAATTTTTTTGTCAATTTAAACCATATGATGTTTGTGGCCTACTGATTGTGAATTTTGACTGGATCGTATGGTCCTGCTATCTTTTTTTCCTTGCGGAAAAGCTTTGTTTTTGCTTAGACTCTCATTTCATGGCATCAGTTACCAATGCTTCTCGCAAGATATTTTAGATTGACAAAGTTGAAAATGTTCGAATGAAGTAAATTAGCAGTCAAATTTTCTTGTCAAATCATTAATTAATATCAATAGTAGTGGTTATTTCTTGGAAATTAAGGCTTCCATCATCTGTTCTCTGATTGATTTTCTGAATATTACAGGAACAAACGACCAGAGTTCACTGCATGGTTGGCCGAAGTAAAGCAGGTGTTTATTTTGTTCTTCTTAACTCTGAATAACAAATGTGATATTCCCTCTTACCTGTTTGTTATTTGTGGTCCTTTATCCATTTCATGAGAAATTAGAAATGTTATTTTTCTAACATTATCTTGGAAAGCTTTTCCTTTTTCTTCCCATGAAATATTGTTATTGTTTCCTTGATGGTGTTGATGATGAAAATTGTACATCTCAGCAAATTGGACCACGTTCCTGTCGTTGTTTTTACCAGTGCTTTCCTTATCTTCTAAATCTGTTGCAATTAGTCTTTTGCCCTTCTATTGTTTTTGTTATTTACATTTCTGTCATGTTTGTATGGAATATCTTATATGATTGCTGGCGTTTCTTAATAGGTTAATCTGGAGAGCCTCTCTAACTGGGAGGAAAAGCAGATGTTCAAAGAGTAAGGGCATAAACTTTCTGTCTGTTCTCCGTACATGAACTTGTGTAAAAATGAATATCAAGATGCATCCTTTCTTTTTTCACTCTTGCTTTAATTGGATTATTCATTTTGTATGCACGTATTTCAACACAATGTTAAGTTGATTGTTTGTTTTATGTCTGATTGCTGATATGCAGGTTCATGGAGGACCACAACACAGCTACCTTCCCCTCAAAAAAGTATGGATCTTTACCATTAGTTAAGCTTATTCGAATTGATTTTTGCATAATTTTGTGCTCCCTTTTATTCACCTTTGGTTCTAGCCTGTGAATTTTTTTGGTCATCTGATATTTTTTGCATTCATCAATGTAAACTCCACCCATAAAAGAAATTGTGCATGTTGTGTGGTGCATAAATGGATTCAAGATTCAATATCTTAAACTAGTTCATGCATTTTTTAGGTTTGACAAATGCTCTGATTTCTGTATGGCAGGTACTACAACCTTGATGCTTATCACAGGCTTCAGATGGAAAAAGAGATGAAAAGGGGTTTTAAGAAGATTGGGGCAACAGAGCGTACTGTTTTTAACGATGAAGAGCAACGAAGGTATGCCTTGCCAATGTTTGTTTTATTAATTTTAATTTAAATTGGTTCTATTGTTGCCGTCTTTTTTCCCAAGTAACATATGTTATTTTGATCTGTCTGCTGAAGAAAGCAGCAATGTTGCTACTCTTGTTACAATTTCGCGTTTTCATGATTCTACTGTGTATTAAAGGTCTTGAAATGGATAATGAGACATATTAAGGATGTGACTGATGTGCATATGTCTAACTGTGTGCCAATTAGTTCTATATTACCTGGGCCCCATTCTATGCCGGGGCCTAAGGAATAATGGGTGATTATTTTTGTTTTTGTGCGCCTATCTTCATGCAAGTTATTAATTAACATAGAAGACTTAGTCCCCATGCCAGTCAAACAGTTCCTCTTGGTAACACCAAGATTGTCTCTGATGATCATGATTTCATTGATTGATTCTTGGCTTTAATCATCGATTTCATTGCACTTGCAGACTAGAATTGCAGCAAGCACGTGAAAAGCACAAGGAAGAACAAGTGATAGCTTTAAAACGCTCTATGCAGAGTGGAATGGTTTGTTTTCACAAAGTTGCTTTTAAGCTGATTTCCAGTCACTTGGTTGATCCTTTGCTAAGTCATCTTTCCAAAATTCTTATGCCATGAATTACAGGCACAGGCAATGAAAGAGCAAGCACAACTCAGGGAGGAGATGGCTTACCAGTACAAGCTTGGAAATTTTGAGGTAAGTAGTTCAGCCTAAGTTCTATTTGAGTTTTATTTATCTGCCTTTGAAAGGCTGTCATACTCAGCTGCGATTGTTTTATCTATTACAGGCTGCTGCTGCCATTCAGAGAAGATTGGACCCTGATGCCGCCATGTAATAGTAATTGAGTTATGTACTTGAAATCAAAGGTTTTAGATGATATGCCCACGCTCATATGAGTATTATGAGATGTCTCTTTAATTATTCGGCTTTGGGAATTGCATCCGTTGAGGATGTGTTATATTTATGGCAACAGATGAGTTGTAATTTCAATGCAACGGTTTGATGGGGCTCATTGTGTCTCTCTCTGCTCGGAAAGCCATGCTCATTTCTATTTTACGTAATTTAGATTTTTGCATTTCACATTGATGAATTTGCGTCAGGATCTACCAAGAGAAGTGAAATCAGCTCATTACTCGCGATAAATCCCCTATCGGATGATTCGGATCAATGATGAACCTCCCTTTTTCTTTTATAACTTCAAGTAGACCCTGTTTTGAGGGGATAACCTCTTTAATGTAGACTTTTTCATTTATTTACAAGATTTGAGCCATGAGTTTTGTTTATAAGGAATCAAATCTCTAATTAGTAATTTGGTATCGTTGATTTTGATTTTAAAAGTTCATGATATATGTTACTGAAATTGTAATACAAAATTCAGTCATTTGTATATAGTATAGGAGTAAAATATTTTGCTTCGAAAACATATTGATAGAATAATATACTGATAAATATGTGGTATTTATAAATCATTCATAAATCCTCGAACTTTATCCGTACTGAAAGAATAAGTTCCCCACAAACTATATTTTCAGCCCCAAAAAATAAACAAACAAAATTTTGAACTGAAGATCTGTGCGGTAAAACAAAAAGAAATGAAAAAATCTAACTGGATTTCACCATCAACAGGCTTTCATAGCTCAGTTGGTTAGAGCACCCGTTTAGTAAGCGGGAGGTCTTGAGTTCGACTCTCAATGAAAGCAAAAGGTTGATAGATTATTATTACAGCTTTTTGCCACTTTCTAGAAACATGATTCCCTCATGACAGGCCCATTACTGTGTTAGGCTTAGGCCCCAAAAATCACACACAGAGGCAGAGACCATTCTCACTGTCATCTCTAATTTCGTTGTTTTTATCCCCAAGTGACTCGTCAGTCAGTATCCACTTTCATTCAATATTTTCCTTATTACTCAAACGAGCTTTTACTTTCTTCGTGCGTTGTACGGATGATAGTATTTTATAGGTTACTCAAACATATTTTACTTTTAAAGTGATGCAATTTTTTTGTCTTTAAAAAATATTAAGACATCACTATCAATAAATTACTACCGATTAGAAATAAAACCTCAACAATATTAATTAATAATATCCTCAAATCGATTCAGAGTACATATTATAAATGAAAAGTGGGGTAGTTGGATAGATGAGGCTTTCACAAAATGAAAGCCCTTTAACCGTGAGGCTTTCATCTATTCCGAATACATTATAGCGCTTCAACCATGAGGCTTCCATTTGAATCTTTTTTTTTTTTCTATGCGACGAAAATGAAGACTTGATTGATCTTTCTTGTCAGATAGTCCCATTGAATGCAACGTCTTCCTCCTATTTGGAATTTCTTCCTCCTATTTGGAATTTTGATTCTGGCCTGATAACAATTGCCCAATTTACCACTAACAATGATGATAATACTTTACAGACTACTCAAACATATTTTGCTTCTTAAGGGATATTTAAACATAACTATCAATAAATGACAATATATTAGAAATAAAACCTCAACAATGGTAAACAACAATACCCTAAAAGTAATTTCGTAAGAACTTCATAAGGAAAAGACAACCGTGAGAGGCTTCAAATATGAAATACTTTTCTACAGTGGAGTGTAATGCTCCCTCCATTTCTATACATCTCCATATATAAGAGTCTTTTTCTTTTAATAGGCTTATCCCTTAATGTAAAATCGTTTCCGAATTTGTTTTAATAATAAATGTACTTTTCTCTCTTTTTCCATCAATTAATTTTTATACTACATACACTCTCTTTCATTATTACTCTCTATCACTCATTCATAAATAGGGGCATTTTTAGAAAAGAAAAAGGTTAAATTTTCTACATAATTATTATATTTAACTACTTTTAAGTGGTTTTTAAATTCTCTCAATATGGTTGAAAGCTCTTATGACATGTTGAAATCATCTTTTTTTTTTAATGACAAAAAATAGGGAAAATCACGTGCAGGTCCCAAGGACAAAAAATAAATACAATGAGGTCCCTTGAAATCACCAAATTACACAGAAGTCCCTAGGAACTTTTTTGATATTATTTGTATTAATAACAGGAAGTGTCATATTTACAACAGAAAATATTATATTTACAACAAAATTTAAAAGCCTGACCATTTATAACAAAAAAAAAGCCATATTTACAACAGAAAGTGCCATATTTACAACAACATTTAAACACTTGGATTTTGTTTCAAACTCAAGTCGATAAACGTACAGAGGTCATTTACAACATAAAAATGTTATATTTACAACAAAAATTTAAAATCTGGCCATTTACAATAAAAAAAAAAGCCATATTTACAACAGGGAGTATCATATTTACAACAAAATTTAAAATCCTTGATTTTGTTTCCATACAAATAATATGTGTGCTACAGAATACAAAGCAGGCTCAAGGAAGAGATGATAATGAATGACTTGATGCTTTCCCTGCTGCATAGAGCCAACAAACACCAGGCTTCAAAAAAAGTCTTGCATAGATGAGGCAATTAGAATGACCATTGGGGATGAAGAGAACGTTGACACTGTTAATGAGAACAAAAATTTACTAAATACCAAAACCTTTGTAGTATGTATAACTTTATTGATTGTTGAGTCTTGTTCAAGATAAAGGGCAGGTTTGTCAATGAACATGTGAAGCCTTTGTCAATTGTATTATCAGTCAAAGATGTTTCAAAATAAAATATGGGTAAAAAAAGAACATACACCATAAAAGGTGAAGATCTTTACATTGAGCATAAAACAATAAGAGAAGTTGCATAAAAAAAGATACAGTTGCTGCAAAGGCTAAACAATGAACATATTTTGAAAATGTAGCACATGCCTTATAGATGGCACAACTCTGGCAAGACAGTTGGTTCAGACTCACAACCACTCCATTGTAATTCCATTTCAAAGATGCAATTTACAGAGTTTTCCAACAAAGGAAATGACCAATAACTCAGTCAAGGCACAAAATTAAAACTACATTAAACTTTACAGAGCCAATTGAAACTACATTAAACTTGACTGTTGACCGTTTTTCACTTGAGATTACATGTCAAGAAAATAAGAACCATTCCAACAGACAAAAATTATTTGTCCGTTCCTCGTTAATAAACTTACAAAAAAGATTACAGCTATTCTTCAAAACCTATATGGCTATATGTAAAATCTAAAAGATTGTTTCAGGACAAAAAAAAAAAGACTTCATAGACTGCTGCCCACCACAGTATAGCTATTCTTCAAAATCTGTATGGCTACATGTCAAACATTTTATGTTCTCTTCAACATAAAATATTAGATAAAAGAGGCAACAAAACATAAGAACAAATGAAACATGCAGGACCGACTGGCATACCAATGAATAACATAGACCACAAAATCATTCACACGAGTGCTCTCTCTCTCTCTCTCTCTTTGCCCCACATACAAAGAAAACAAATGTGGGTTTGAAAACTCTACGTTACAATAATCCCAAAACTGATACCCGAAAACAAACAATAATCAAATGTGCATTCAAGTAGTCAAGTAGTATATTTTGTCCATTCAGACACAATAAAAGCCTTAAGGAATCTCGCTTCCCTATAGTCATCCAGAAAAAATTGTGCATGCTCCTTTCTTTCCTAGAGTAAATACAAAATCATAAATTTTACTTTTATCACTGAAAGGTTTCAGCAAACAGGAAATGATGATTAAAAACAATGAAACAAAATTAATCATTGCTGAGTAATATAACAGAATATTGGGCAAAAACAGCCTATTATGTCAAAGTGTTGTACATTGAGACACCTTACATGTTTGAAGATGGAGCCAACACAAATAGCAGTCACGATAGGTGACAAGAGAGTCCTTATGACGCGTTTCTAATCTCTGCTTTTCATTGACTCTAAACCAATAGGTGACAATTAAAGAAAAGACTACAAATAATTTTATAAGTTCCAACCAACATGTTAAGACATATTGTACTAAACTTTTTTTTTTTTTTTAAAAGCTCACCTATTGTTTTCAGAATCAATCACAATAAACCAGGATAGATAATAGTAAAATATATAACTTATTTCAGAATCATAACCTGAAAAAACAAAACTAATAACAGTTTTTAATATAATATATCATGGAAAAGATAATAGTAAGAGTGAAAGAATATATTGATCAATCACAATAAACCCATTGAAGAAAGTTAGGAGTGTTCTAAAAGAAACTCAAAAATTCAAAACACAAATAAACCATATTGTTGAGTTGAGTTTTTGCATATCCTGACTTATGAGCAGTTTATCTTTTAACTAATGAAGACATCTTCATTCAGTTTTCAGCAAACTAAATGAGTAATGTACTATATCATTCTTGAAAGTGTCAACTTGAACTGATCGGGCTAAATTGCCAGCAGAGGCCAGAAATTCTACCTACCTACATGAATCCAGAGGAGTTCATAAACTCTGTTTGCATGTTCAGCAAAGATTTGTCTATTTATGCCTAATAAATTTGCTCGCTCCATTCCAACACTATAAACGTGGTACAACCCCAAGCTTGCCATGATTGTTGAGTCTTGATTTGATGTGTCAGATGATACACAACAAAATATTTTTATCATTCAATCAATGATTCAGCCGCATAAATAACAAACAAACATGAAAAACAAAGATTTTTTATCGAGAGATTAGCGGCCGTACCTTTCGCTTTTTGTGTTTTCTTAAGGCTATCAGGTTTCTTCAATGCTGCTCAAGATCTATGTTTCACCTGCATACAAGCAAAGGTCCTTTTAAAGATCATAAAATAAGTTAATTAAACACAAGTTAGTCAACAGTTGTCTTTCGCCTTTCTTAATCTAATGCATGGTCCTTTTAAAAATCATAAAATACAAAAGCAGCAATATATGAGGAATAACACATAACCCAGACGACCAAAAACTCTTCAAATATACATAATAATATTTAGTTTCAATTATGAATTAATGATTCTAAATTATGTTTTCCAAATATCAGCAGATATGACATTTTAACACTAAAGAATCATATAAAATGCAATTGCATGTGTACAGAAAAATGCATATTGAAGAAGTGTTTTACCGAAAATTGAAATATCTACTTCACCTTAACCTGTCCTGCTCTCATGTTGTATAACCCCAAGCTTCCCATGATTGGAAGCTATCATGTTTTACCATTCAATCAAACACTATAAACGTGGTAGAACCCCAAGCTTCCCATAATTGTTGAGTCTTGCTTTGATGTGTCAGATGGTCACCAGCAAATGACCCTCCAACCGTAAAAGTGTTCTCATTTGTGGAAAACCTTCTACCTTCTATTGATTTATCGTACAGCAGAACTTTTCTTTGATTGGTTTAGATGATGTACATATGATGCTTTAATTTCAATATGATACTAAAGTGGTAATGGAAACCTTTGGGAAAAAGAAAAAAAAAAGAGTCCAGAAAAATCACAAAAACATGCTCCAATAGCAGCTGAAGCATACCTGGTAATGGAAATCTCTGGACATGGTATAACACTTGTGAACTTTGAGAGAAAAATATAATTCTTATTTAATCTCTAATTCTGAAAGAGTACATATAAGCCTTTATATAGGCAAACCTAGAGCTAAACCTAGAATCTCATAAAATCTAATCAAATCAAAGTAAATCAAACTAATTGAGATATAATAGGAAATATCCTAAGATAGAAATATACCTATATCTAATCATAATAATAAGATAATAATCATAATAAATGCATAATATTCTCATCATCATGTCCAACCCCTCAAGGTTGTTGGATCATAGATTTTAATCATGTCGTAAGATTCAAATGAAAAATGATATTGTATAATTATAATATGATACAACAAATTTTTTTAAAAAATATCCAAATTTAAGTAATCAAATCTTTTACGATGAATAAAAACACTTCCCCTCTAGGCTTGTACTTTTTGAGTCTGGAGGCCCATCGAGATGAGTTTCAAATGGATGGATGAAATCATACTCTCTAGACCGATTGTAACGTCCTTCAAACTTACCTAACATAATAACGAATTAAGGGTTCATAAGAACTAAGTAATGAGTACCAAAATGAGGAGCACGTATGCAAAACGAGCCCTAAGGAACTACCACCAACGATGATGTTGATGAAGAATGGGAACTATCGCTGGAAAAATGTGGTAACCATCAATCCAACTCATTAAGAATACTAATATGTCTAGTGAGGACGTGGAACAATTTATATAACAAAGTATTTTAGAAAAATAATATATATAATTTGCGAATATCCACATCACAAAATTTCATATAAGCCGAACGAGAGACCAGAATCACGATGATTTCCTCCGAGGAACTACCACCAACGATGATGTTGATGAAGAATTAAACAATTGGGCAGGTCCCTCAAACAACGACAATACGGACATGCATCAATGGAGGCCTCACCACGTGGTGGAATATACATTTCCTCCCAATTCAACCCTTCCCATAATTATCATAATAAATATCATAATATCAAAACTCTCAATTCTTATACATAAATAAATGAATATGATGCAGTTTATATTAAAAATATTCATAATGATTTCACAAAATACGGCATAACAAGTGGAAATGATGACAATTAATAATTCTTCTAAAAATCTACATAATTAAAAGTATACAAATTTTTAATAATATATTAGGAAAGCTTGAAGTGGGTAAACTACCACCAACAATGATGTTATTAATTAACTCCCTTTTCTATTTATTATTTATTAATAATACCCCTCTTTTATTTAAAAATAATAATATTATTTAAGAACTAAAGGCATATACCTCAAATCCGTATACAAGTATATACTTTTGTATACTAGCGGTTGAACCCGGTAAGCTTCTAGTGATATCGATATATATGTATTAAACATTAAGCTTTAGTCACTACTTTAATATTCAAAACCTGCAACAACGTGCTTTTGATACCATTTGAACTTTGAGATCAAAAATATAATTATTATTTAATTTCTAAATCACATATAAATACCTTAGAGCATAGTTAAGCAATTATTTGAACTATAGGTGGCATATAAGCCTTTATATTTATATAGAGTTAAACCTTTTAATCCTTAAAGAAAGCTAAACCTAAAGAATCTCATAAAATCTAATCAAATCAAAGTAAATCAAACTAATTGAGATATAATAGGAAATATCCTAAGATAGAAATATACCTATATCTAATCATAATAATAAGATAATAATAATAAATAAATGCATAATATTCTCACAGGTCTTTCCCCCCCTTTTTTTTTTTCAAGTTGGATCATAGATTTTAATCATTTGTACCCCAACTTGCTTATACAACTTTATACTACCGACACTCCCCCGATATATTATACATATAAGGCTTTACATTTTTGAGTCTCGAGGCCCATCGAGATGAGTTTAGGATCTCTTTCTCTCTCGATCGGCCCTCTCAGACTGCGTGTTTTGTCTTCTTTCTACGCCTTTGGGGTGGCGCGTTTATCGAATGAGTTGAGGGCAAGAGGGAGCATGAGTAGCCGAAAGTGATTTGCGTGTCTACCACCAACGTGATGATAAGGGTTTTGGAACGAGATACCACCAATCGATGATGGGTTGAAATTGTTTGTTTTTGTGTTTTGTGTTTCTTTCTCTTTTTTTTTTTTTTTTTTCCATGATCTCTTTCTGCCACGTATTGGGCTTGGTGGTATTTTATATTTTGGTGTTGGCTGATATGAATGATTCATGGATCAGGAGGAGCATTGTCTTCGCATGTGCACATAGGCACGTGGCTTATTGGGCCAAAATTCCTAATTTCATAATTTTTAAGCCTAAATCATTCTTTCTAATTTTAGCCATTAAACTTCAATAATTCTTTTCCTAAAAATTTATGGAAAATAGGCCTTAAATCCTAGTAATTTTTTTTTTCATAATTAATTTCCATATAATATTCCTATACAATATTTCTAATTCGAATACCAAAATTTGGGATGTTACACCGATGGTCTCGATCTCGCAAGAGATGGGAACTACCACCAACGATGATGTTGATGAAGAATTACGAAGCAAAAACGACTCCCACGACTCTTGGTTTTCTAAACAACGACGGACGTACGATTTCACGATTCGGATGAGATGAGCGGCATCGGATGATGATCGCGTAGAGGAACTACCACCAACAATGATGTTGATGAAGAATGACGGACCGTGCCTCAAACGTTACTAGGGTTGAACCCGAGAAACTACCACAAAACCTATGGCTTTGATACCATTTGAACTTTGAGAGAAAAATATAATTATTATTTAATTTCTAAATCTGAAAGAGTACATATAAGCCTTTATATAGACAAATCTAGAGCTAAACCTAGAATCTCATAAAATCTAATCAAATCAAAGTAAATCAAACTAATTGAGATATAATAGAAAATATCCTAAGATAGAAATATACCTATATCTAATCATAATAATAAGATAATAATCATAATAAATGCATAATATTCTCACAACACTGAAGCAAAATTACTCTTCAATTAAAATACGAGGGAGGAACCTCAGATAGCTTGAAACAAAGAATTGGAAAGCTGAGGGAGGAAAGAAATGAAAGAAAGACTAGGCTTTAAAACCAATATATAGAGCAAACTAACAGCAACATACAGATTTTATATTGTGTGCAACCTCTCATTGTAGAAAATAATTATCTAAGCTATTGCCAACCAAAACTAACAGTAACAATAATTTTGATCTTATTTTTTGATTTAATATCAATTTAAAAACTAACCCGGATTGGCTTAAAGGAGTATCACCCATAATGAAAAGTGTGAGATAGAGGAATTCAAAAGAATATATAACAATTACCATTTCCAAAAACGTGAGTACTGTGAATCTGTATTTATGGGAATACAAATGGTTGTCGTGTGCTTAGCGTCAATTCCAACTCCTGATGTCTCGTGAATGCTGTGAATCTGCATGTAACAACCTATTATAATTAAGAAAATAAGAAGGGAAAATTGAAAAACAAAAGTAAGAAAATTATGGGGAAAAAAGAATATTCTATAATGTTAATATAATATTATTATACATTATATTGAAATCAACATGGGGAGGGGGAGGGGGAGGCTGAGCGTGTTTTCAGGGAAAAAATGTAATATAATATAATATAAAAATGGACAGTGGGATGAGTACGAAGCAAATGCAGGAGTCTGAATGGCAGCCGAACTTGAGGAAGGCTCCAAGAGGAGGGAGGATGATGGGTAGAAGAATGTCGATGCAGTTTGCCTCACCTTCTACTGCCATTTCTTCTTCTGGTTTTTGAGACATTGAAGGTTTCCAGAGGACGGCGTTGGAGAAAGAACCGACTTTGGGAAGCGACGGTAAAAGTTGACAATCCTGGGAGTTTTGGAGGAAGATGGTGGTGACTGGGTCTGTCCAATTTCCTCTCCCTCTTCTCTTGTTCGAATGTAGTTTCCAGCGATGGTGGTTGACGGTAGTAAAGAGAGAAAGTGACGGTGGTCTATCCCCTCACCTCTGGCTCGTTCGAATCTAGCTCTCTGGCTCTTCTCGAAGCTTCCATCTTCTTCCCTTCCCTCTCAAGCTCTCTCGCAGTTTGATCTCAAACTCCAGTCTGTCAAAGCTCTTCCTCCTCCTCCAATCTCCCTCTCTCTATTGTTCTTTGCTCCACAAGCGTGGCCTTGAAGCTCTGGCTCTCTCGAAAATGGCTCTCTTGATGCAATGGTGACTGTTTTCACAGGAATTTTAGGGTGATGTTTTTTGGTGATTATATATTGGAATATTTAAATTTGAAATTTGAATTTGAATTGGAAAAATGGAGGGATAAAGAAAAGCTCCGGGAAAAGGGGGGAAAGAGAGGAAGGGGTTGCGTCTTCATCTCCTAAAGAATGAGGTTGAGTGACAGGAAGGCAGGAAGAGAGACAAGAAAAAGAAGCCGCCTCCGAGCCGAATTGTGAATATTATATTGTGAAAAAAATCAGAACGGCTTATCTACAGTAGAATGTGAGGGGAGCCAATGCTAAGCCATTTTTTGAATCGGCTGAAGGGATGACATTTTATATAGGCTAAAATACCCGTTTAGTCTTTTATGTTTACTTCAATATCCATTTAGTCCCTTAAATTTATAAAGTGCTCGTTTGGTCCTTAAAGTTAACAGTTAGCGAGACTTAACGGAAAATACTAACTCGACAATTTTAAACGATGAGCGTAATGTGCACTTAAATGCGTAAAGCAAGCTTACATGTTACTTTTTTAATAAATTAATATTTTAAATCTTGTAAATTGAAATTTATTTAAGCAAACTTTGGGTGTATATTCTTCATGCGAGGCATTTAAGTGCGCGGTCATCGTTTAAAATTTCAATTTACGAGGATTTAAAATATTAATTTATTAAAAAAGTAACATGTAAGTTTGCTTTGTCATCATTTAAGTGCACAAATCATCGTTTAAAATTCTTTGAGTTAGAATTTTCTATTAAAGTCGCTTAACGGTGTTAACTTTAAAGCGACCAAATAAAGACTTTTACAAACTTAAGGATTTAAATGGATCTGAAGAAACATAAAAGTTAATTTAAATAGATTTACTTTAGCCTTTTATATATATATTGATGCTCTTCCTTCCTTATATCTGAAAAAAAAAAAAAAAAAAAAAAAAAAAAAAAATCCCTTCCTTCCCTTCCCATCACATCAAATCATCTGTTCTCCAACAACACTTTGGAGCTGTTGTACCTACCATATTAAAAAAAGCTACAAAGCCTTTAAAAAAATAGTTTATTCAATCATGGGTTTAAGGGCAATTCATCTCGAGAAATAAATAAATTATTAAGCATAATAAGAGGAAATATAGTTTAAAACATTTTACAGTAATGATTAATAATATTTCATTTTTTTATAAAATAATATTTTTTGCTGTGAAAATAACAGAAAATATTAGTAAAATGATTAATAAGGTAATATCATATGTGATCTTTTTGTACAAGTATTTAAATATAAATAACACATGTTTCCTTTCAATTCTTTAAAGCCATAATAAATAAGTTGTATTATGTTATTATTTATTATCTATAAATCATAGATATCGCATTTTTCTTAAAATACTTTTAACTTCATCCTACAGTTCATTATTAGCCGACAATACGTCATATGGTTACATGCATATTTTATGAAACCCTATTTTTTAATGTCCTATTTTTTTTTTAAAAAAAAAAATGAATGATAGTTAAGGTGGTATTAAAATACACGAAACGTGATCAGTAAACAAACAAAAGAACCAGGTAAGTAACAATAAATAAAACAAATAATCTAAACTTAGTAGCCCATATGATTTTGAAACTGACCTGTTAGAGATTTGTCCATTAAGTGGTTGGAAATCCTACTCCATTTTGAAACTAATAATAATAATAATAATAATTTGATTTATTGACATTATTTTCAGCTCGGTGCTTCTTTACTCGTATTATCAGCGACTGAGGCCTTTCTTTTCTTACTGAGTGTCGGTGTTTATCTCATACTATATAAGGAGGCAAGAAAGCCAGATCTGTGTGGGGATCTGAATCTGCAATCAAATCCATGGCTTCCAAGCTCGTAATGATCATAGTCCTCATCTTTGACTTGATCGCTTTTGCTCTTGCTATTGCAGCTGAACAAAGAAGAAGCAAGGTGAGCAGTTTTAACATTTCGATCTCACTGTTTTCTTCCTTCTTCACTACTACTGATTCTTTTCTTTATCCGTTCGAAGTAGTTATCAGGGTCAATTTTCAATGATGTTTCCCTGGGTTTGTAAAATAGTATGGAATTGCTCTCTGGGAAATATCATGGACTGTTTTGTTTGATTGCCGAGAAAAATGCGGAAGGAAATTAAGGAAACCTCATCTCGAAACTTTCTTTCTTTCGTATCGATTTGATTGGGGAAATTTAATGTTGAGTGCCTAATGTGATTCAGCTGATGCTCCCAAGAATCTGTCATCTATTTGTGGGTTAGCTCTCAGTTCTCGATGAAATATGATTTGTTTGACCAGAGTTGCATATAGATCTCCACACAAAAAATTATGCATATAGTCCTCCAGATTGTAGAAGAAATGCTTGTACCCTAGAGGAAATGCTCTGATGTAAAACGTCATATGACTTTCCTGTTACTCTTTCTGTCTCTGACTCTCTGAGGGACTTATATGCGTATGCACTAAATCGGTTTATCATTTCTGTGTCATTGAAGCCAAAGATCTAGTTTCTTAAATGCTGCATTGAATGCTTGTGATGTCATAAATCGTATGGTGATCTCAATTCTTCTGAATAAACGAATAAATCTGATACTATGTCTGGGATGCCATTGATTTTGAGTTTCTTGGCTCCTTTTTAGTACAATAATTTCATCTTTTTCTTTCTTTCTTCTTTGTCGGCAGGCCAAGGTTGTTCATGATCAGGATTACAATTATGATTACTGTCGCTATGATTCTGATGTAGCAACCGGTTTCGGTGCGGGTGCATTTGTGTTCCTTCTGCTTAGTCAAATCTTCATAATGGTGGCCAGCCGTTGCTTCTGTTGTGGGAAGTCTCTGAATCCCGGAGGTTCAAGGGCCTGTGCAATTATCCTTTTCTTAATCTGCTGGTATATGACCATTCTTCACTAATACTGGGAATACTGATACAACTGATCTCCAGCCTCAATCAAATTTAATCTAGAAAATTCAGTGTTACATACCTGAGTTATCCATTTCCTGCCATCTTTTGTTGTATTGAGCTGATTGTTCTTATTTTGCAACTATGTCTCAGGTTGTGTTTCTTCATAGCCGAGATATGCTTGTTGGCAGGATCAGTGAGGAATGCTTATCACACAAGGTACCATACTTTTACAGACGTGGACCCGATTTCTTGTGCAACACTTCGGAAGGGAGTTTTTGCTGCAGGTGCTGCCTTCATCTTCCTCACTGCCATAGTCTCTGAGTTCTATTATGTGAGCTATTCAAAAGCCGGGGACAGCTTCCAGCCATATGCTGGCCGTGAGGCTGGTGTGGGTTTGGGAACCTACAAGTAAAGCTTGTTATTGATTGATACAGCAATAGATATGATGACACCGTCTGGATTTTAGACTCTAATATTTGTTCATTCCATTCGAAAACTCAGCTGTTTGAAAGGTTTTAGTTTAGTGAGTGTCCTAGATAAGGCTTGTATTTTAGGATTCCACGTTGTCGATTGTTGTTGTTGTTGTTTTGGGCTTTTGAGACCCTTCGTACCTCTGTTACATATGCTTTCGTTCTTGGTCACATGCCTATAAATAAGAGAAATTTGTTTTTTTTTTTTTTTTTTTTTTTTTTTAGCAAACAAAAAGATAGAGGGAGAGAGAGAAATTTGTTTTTTAATCCCTGCACAATCATATTGCAGCAAGGACAGCCCATATAAAAGCCCATGGGGGTAACTGCAGCCACACAAAAAAAATGATTTCTATTTTCTAATATATATTTAACAATATTAACCTTTTCTTCTATACCAACTCAACCTATGGTACACAAATATTGCATAGAAATCCCATGTTATTGTATGTAATACATGGAGATTGAACGGAAGTTGCATAGAAAATTTTTTCCACAGCACAAAGTGCGGGAAAATTCAATTGTACAATGGAACAAATCGTCAATGTAAATGGTAACTATGAAAAAATCTTAGTATTTGCATATCATGAGAAAGCTTTTGATGGATTGAACAAAAAAAGAAAGAAAGCTTTTGATGGTGTTTAAAATGGTAATAGCCCGCTTCTTAATATACAACTTAATTATAAGGTTGATATTAGCCATCATATCATATAAGAATTATCTTTCATATTTGTTAATATTTTTCTAATTTACCCATATTAATATTTTTTAATCATAATCAAGTAAAAGAGATATGAAAGTAATTAAAGAATATTATTAGGCTGTTAACTTCTTTAATATAATCATATTAGTTAAATAGATTTCATATTAAGGATTGAAAGGAGAAATTAATATTTTAAAAATATAAAAAATCATAAAGGACAGCTATGATATTGCAACATTCAGGTTGTTAATAGTAGCATGTTAAAATGTTACAGCTATGTATAAAAATATGCTTCCCCCATAGTGTGGAACTTTTATAGGTATAATTAAAAATTTGTTTGAGTTATCTTTAAAAAAAACAAGTTTATATAAATTAAGATAAAACTTTTCTCATAAATTTATTTATTTTTTAATCAAATTTACGTAAACAAATATGAAGGGAATGACTTTTTGCTAGTCCGTCAGAATCCCCACAGGTGACCTTTACTTTTGTTGTTATATTATTAAGATTGTTTCTGTTTGCTTTTTTTATGTGAAGGGGAGAGAAGACAGGGCACATCAAATGGAATCACTTTAAGGTAAGAGTGAGGAACAAAGTACACACAATGGGACAGCCTCAGAATATGAAAGATGTACGAAGAGGTAAAAGCTAAATCACATTATTGGACCCTCTCATCTCCCAGTAGACCCTTAGCCCCATAGCATAGGCCTGCTGTCCTTATTTCCCTTCAAGAATCAATACCGCCTTCAACAAAACCTTATGTTAGATACCAGGATTTATTAATTATTCCTCTATAACTAAGTTGTATAAATATTTAAAAAAAGTTACTTGAGTTAATTTTTCATAAAACATTCGGTGCTAATTTATTTTGTAAAATGGTAAAGGTGCAAAAATACATATGTGTTTTATCCTCAGGAGCGCTCAGCACCATATGCTTTTTTGGGTGCAAAAATACTCATGTGGTTACCATTTTGGAGCAAAAGTCACGTCCACGAGTTAATTCGGATAACGTCCGTTATAGTCTCTCCGTTCACCCGCACCGTGTTGGGTCCAACGATATATATATATGCTCGCTCCTAAGCGAGAAGAAAAGCGGCGATTTCCTCGTCAAGCGCTTTGCCGATAGTACTCGAGATGCCCGATTAAAATCAACTCTTGCCATTTCTTGTTCGGAGTTAAAAGTGCACCTGAAGTATGAGCATTTCCTTGTCACCAAAGAGCTTCGTGCTTCTTATGATTAATCGTCAATGCCTCCTCCGGCTTCAAAATAGAATGCAACAATCAAGTCAAGCATCCTAAAATCGATTATATAAAAGCGGAGATGCATCAACAACTACGCATATTCCCATAAAATTTCGTAATCACCGCAATTCAACAGTCATTATATTAACTTAAAGCTTTGCCGTTAAAAAAATGAATAAAAGGACAACAAAGTAGCACCTTGAACCATCTTCTTTGCATCGGAATTACTGCTCAAACCGAGACAACTCTAGTAAAATGCCACCCTATCTTGTCAAGTTCTACGTGGATTAGAAAAATTGAAAAACGAACTCATTGGGGCCATTCTCCACGCAATAAATAGAGAAAAATTGAAAGCTTGGCTATTCAATAAGTGCGGCTTAAATCTAATTCCATTTCAAGTATTTCACTATATTTGTCTGCAATGGCGGTTTTAGTTGAACAGGGACATCATTTCATTGTGTGCTAGTAGTAGCAAAGCTTTTATATCAAATTCTCATAATGATTTTTTTTTTTTTTTTTTTTGTACGGTTAAAAAAGAAGCTCTGTTTTATACGGTTAAAAACAGAGCATGGTGAGAATAGGGTTTGGATTTATATCAACCAATAAATTGTCAATAACTTTGCGTTAAATATATACCTCAAAAGCTCTAGAAATTTTTTTTTTCCTTTTTCTTTTTTATCAACAAAGCATCATTAAAAACTAACTAACAAAGCATAGTACTCAGATGCCCGATTATAACCTTTTCTTTTTTATCAACAAAGCATCATTAAAAACTAACTAACAAAGCATAGTACTCAGATGCCCGATTATAATATGATTTTAGGATCGACTTGATTGTTGCATATTCTATTTCAAAGTTTGGAGGGAGGCATTGACGATTAATAATAAGAAGCACAAAGCTCTTTGGTGCCAAGTAAATGCTCATACTTCACGTGCACTTTTAACTCCGGAACAAGAAATAGCAAGAGTTGATTTTAATCGAGTATCTTAGTACTATCAGCAAGCAATTGACGAGGAAATCACCAGTTTTCTTCTCAGTTAGGAGCGAGCATATATACACACATATATAAATATCGTTGGACCCAACACGGTGCAGGTTAACGGAGAGACTATAACGGACGTTATCTGAATTAACTGTGGGCGTGACTTTTGCTCCAAAATTCTAACCACATGAGTATTTTTGCACCCAAAAAAAGCATATGGTGCTGAGCGCTCCTAAGGGTAAAGCACATGTGTATTTTTGCACCTCTACCCTTTGTAAAATACCTTTTTTAATTATCATTTATGTTGAGACTTCGTGTCTGTTTGAATTAACGATATAAGTTATTTTTTTAACATGATTTATGGCATATGAGAAAAATTTTGTCTCGACTTAAGTGAACGTACTTTTCCAACATGATCTACAATATACAAGGTAAGTTTGTGAGAAGAATTTTGTCTCAACTTACAGGAACATGTTTTTATACCGCCAACCTAAACAGGTCCTACATATTGATAGAAAATGCACTCTTTGGTGCTTGATATATTGGTAATATTTACTTCTATTGATCCATAATATAAGGTACTTTAACTAATTCACTAGAAATAATAAGTCACAGTTAATTCATTAAATATGTCATAAATTATTATTATTTTTCACTTTTATCCTTATTGAAAAATGTGTTTAAAAAATTAATGAATGGAAATTAAGGAAATGAGCACTAATTATAGAAACAAAACTGCAAAATTAATATATTAATTATCTTACAAATGATGTATACTCACTCTGGTTCACAATATAAAGAGCACTTCAACTATATCATAGAAAACAAGAAATGAAAGTTATGTCATTTAATATGTCTTAAAATATAATTTTTTTTCACTTTTATCCTTTCTTGAGAAATGTGTTTAATTACATTGAGAATGCTATTTCAAAAAGAGATGTGATATAATGAGTGGGCAAAAGTTGGAAAGTGAGGCAGAACAGAAAAAAGAGTATTAATTAAACTATAGATTACTTATATTCTTAATCATGCCTTTCTTCTAAAAGTGTTTTATATTATGGACCAAAGAGAGTATTTTGGACAAAGCTATTATTCTATAAGCGTTGTCTATTGTGGACCGGAGAGAGTAGCTTGTAATGCAATCCTTCTATATCTTATATTAGAGGCAAAAGATAGTATAAATTTGGAAGAAAATTGATCGAAGTTTTATATATATTTAGAATCAAAACAAATCTTATAATTAACTCGTATATTTAGTAGGAAAGGAGGAGTAACTTTTAGGCTAATTATCTTTAAGCTAATAAATACTCATTAATTAAGCAATGTGGTGGCCAAAGCCAATATTGGAGTTAATTTTGTGATGAATGAGGAGAGTGTGAAGAAGGGCAGCCCCCATGTATCGCATTAACGTTGGTGTCTGTCTGTTTCTTTGGGTTGTGAATTGAATGGCCGAGAAGAAACAGATAGTACAGTGCACATGCATGCTTTGAAGAAGGCTTTGCCTGATTAATACAAGCTTGTCCTCTTATACACTTAGAGTAGCTTCATAATATTAATAAGCACCACGCACACTCCCACACATGCCCTAGAAACCGTCTTGGTGTCTATCTTTTGAATAGACATTATTTGTCTATCCCACCTAGGTATAGAAATAGGTCAGGTCGGTCAGGCTTTGACTAAATAGGCTTGAGAATAATGCAAGCGAAAGTCAGTCGAATTCGGGCTTTTTTTCTAGGCGATTTTCGAGCCTTCATAAGGCCAGTCGAGCGCAAAGCCTTTTTAAAGGCCTACTTACAATGTAAGCCTTTAAAAGGCCTCATATTGCAGGCTTTGGAGGCTATAAATAGACTTTATATACTTTAAGCCTATCAAAACTTATGTAAATATATCTTGAAATTATAATATAAGAATGAAAAACAATAAATATTATCTTATTTATAGGATATAAATATAATTATATTTACTTAATATTTAAACAGTCCCTTAACAAAATAGGCTTGGCCTATTTACCTATTCAGCCTTTAAATGACCTTGGCCTGGCCTTTTTAACAAACAGGTCAGGCCTAACCAGGCCCTAAATAGGCCAGGCTGTAGGCCGCCTGATAGAAGTTTGACTTATTCCCACCCCTAATTTCATCTAGACGATATAGATTTGATTTTTTTAAGCGATAATTTTTAAATTAAAAAAATCATTTTTTGAAAAAATATTAGTTAAGAGATTATTTTTATTTTAGATTTTCTATCTATTAAAATAATTTTTTTAAAAAAAATAGAAAGTAAAAAAATGAAATCTGTACCGTCAATATGAGAAAGGCAAATGGTGCCTCCCACATGCCCTCCCCTTAATGTATATCACTCTGAATTTTTTTATAAATGACCTGTATTCAAAAAAATTTACTTAAAATATAAGTCACTTGTATAGTAATAAATGAAGTTTAATCAATTTTACTCATATTCATTGTTGAGTAAACATGTGGGAAAAAGAGAAGAGAGACATGTGTAAATACATAAAGATAAAAGGGTTAAGGTCCATATTTACCAATAAATTATTACAAATAGAGCATCGGCACAAACATTTAATGATGGTATCTTAAATACAAAAGAACAATTAAAATCTTGTAAAAAACACAGCGCCGTTAGTTTTGTTTTTTCAGGGAGGTTAAGCTCATGGGATATGATGATATGGCGAAGATAATTGATGAAGTGGCAAGATTGTGTCGGAAAAAATTGACTCGACTTATTTTTCTTCGGGCCAAAATGAAAACGCCTTCTCGGAAAGAACGGACTTTGTGATTATCGATGTTACGAACCTATCCAATGTTATATATCCCAAAATTCATATTCATGTTTCTTTTGAATTTCGGTCATCCGACTTCTTTCATGTTCAATTATTAATTGTTATTCGGCACAAAAAATCATCAGTTCTTTCAATTGATAATCTTAGCGATCGAATTCAAAATCCCTAAATTTGGATCAAAGCATCCGGAGGAAGGAATAGAAGGTAGAGAGTATGAGAAGAAAGCCGGAATTGGAGGATTACAAAATAATGCTGCTGCTGCTGCGAGGAATCAATTTCACTTGGTGGGTGAAAACGTGGCCAAGGTTAAAACCGATATGATGAGGGGGGCTTGCGATGTTCCGATCCCAGCTTGAGGAGTTCGCTTGCAAGCATAAGGTCTGTCTTTTTCTCACTTTCTTGTAATTTACCTGGACTTGAAGAGTTCAGTTTTTTATTTTGGGGTTTGCAGAAACTTACATTCGTTGCGCCAAATAGCTGGTTTTAGTTCAATATCAATATTTTTGTTGGTTTCTGATGTATTTACTTGATTTTAACACAAATGAATTGTTGCTCTGTAAGATCGATTTTGATTATGGGATGCTTACCGTTTTTTTAAACAATTTAATGGAAAATTGATAATATGCATGCATCATGTCCGGATTGATTCGGTTTCATTCTTTCCATTCTTATTCTCGTTGCCCCTATAGATCAGTTGATTCTTTTGTATTTGCTTCTTTGAGCGAAGCATTTTGCACTAACTATTGCAGTATATAACCTTATGTTGTTAAATTGTCTACTTCAATTCTGCAAATCGCCATTGCCTTTACCTCCGATGGGTTTCGCCGTAATGCCTTTCTTTCTTTCTTTTTCTCAGCTTGCTCTGCTTTTCCGAGATAGCGTTTTCCTTCTGGCCTTTGCTTCCTTCTTCCTCGAGAGCCCTAAGCAAAAATAAGTCGATTCAATTTTTTCGATGCAATCTTGCGACTTCATCAATTATCTTCGCCACATCATCATATCCCATGAGCTTAACCTCCGTGAAAAAACAAAACTAACGGCTTTGTGTTTTTTGCAACATTTTAATTGTTCTTTTGTATTTAAGGTACCATCATTAAATGTTTGTGCCAGATGCTCTTTTTATAATAGTTTGTTGGTAAATATGGACCTTAACCCAAGATAAAAAGATATGAGAGAAAATATGCACCTTTCATAAATAAGGGCAAATATGAATATATATATATATATATATGGGTTTATCGTTTGTCATGTCACTTGACATAAAGTTATGTCAAGTTACCCTAAAACTACGTTGTTTTGAGAGTTAAGGAAATTAATAAAGGGTGTTTTGTATTTTTTGTTTTTGTATTTATTATATGAATTTTATCAAAAGATCCTTTATTAATTGTCCTAAACCCAAAACTACGTCGTTTTGAGAGTTCATTAATTCCTCTAACCCCAAAACGACGTAATTTTGAGGTGACTTAACATAACATTATGTCAAGTGACATGACAAACGATAAACCCTATATATATATATATAGGGCAAATCATTTGTGCGATCTTTGCACCTAACCTTATATCCTGTGAATAGAATACGACGTCATTTTGTCCACGGAAGAAGCTCGTGAGCGCAACATCAACTTGATCGGTGGTCCCAACATTTTTAACTCCGGATATTCCTAAACCCAGAGGAGATAAAAAAAGGCGTTGGTTTCCCCGGTAACAAATAGGACAATTTCTTTTCAAAGCCAAATAATTGAAGCTCCAAGTAAGCGTAAATTCGAATTCTCGTCATTTCTTTTAGTGATTCCAAGTACATCCATCTTTGAGCTAAAACCCTAAGTTATCGAGATCTCAAACGAAGTATACCATTCCCCACTTCCCCAAAACCTCCTACGAAGTTAATAGAAAAAGCTTTCATTCTCCTTTTTTTTAAAAAAAAAAAGAAGAAAAATAACGGGGCTGTATGCATTCATCCGAAGTGGTTCAGCTAAGTATAAATATGAAAGCGTAAAGCTAAAATCACCTGAATTCTTCCGAGAACTGGAGAAGATTTCTTCAACTTGCGGTCAAGGAAGTCTGAAAGCGAGACAGGGTTGCTCTTGTGTTGTTTTCCCTCATTGCCTTTAAGATCGTTGGAACTAGTTGAACTAAGAGTTTCACAAAAGGGGAAAGAAAGGGTAAAGACGGGGGAAACAAATAACCTATTAGATGGAAGAGAGTGGGGTTTGTTGTGCTTACGAATCGAAGGGAGTTTACGGAATGTTGAATCGATTGATCGCGGCCAAAGACCCTAATCGGTTCCTGTGGCTTCGAGATCATATTCGGGACTACGATTGGAATGCAAACCGCTTTGTTCTCTGTCTAGTTGTGGTGAAACGACGTCGTATTCTATTCACGGTATATAAGGTTAGGTGCGGTGGATCGCACAAATGATTTGCCCATATATATATATATATATATATATCCATTCAATGTTTTTATTAGTTAATGAGAATAAGGGACAAATGACTTATAAAAAATGCACAGAGTAGTATCTAGTTGACATCTCACCCTTTGTTCTTCCTAATTAATTTCAACATCCCTTTAGCTATATATTATTTTCGGTCCTAATTATAGGAATAATTTTGTACTACAAAAATTGTTCCTATAATTAGGACGAGGGAAGTTCAAAGTAAGCATTTGATTCAGAAAATATCATATGGTAGTAATCTAAAAATGTGCCTTGTTTAGGGACACATAATGTTTTGATCATGGCCAAAAAAGAAAAAAGGTCCAATGTTTTCTTTTACCAAAGCTTCCAAGAAAGTTCTTACGCGTTGCGCTTTTTTTAATGAATTAATTATCAAAATTTGACAAATCCAAATATAATTAATGACCGTGTCTATATATAGTGGTGTCATTAAAGCAAGTAAAACATTTATCTTCAATTATTTCGTGCATACTTTTCCCACTATTGAAAAGGTGTTACTCTTCATTAATTTTTTTTAACCCGAGTTGGTATTTTTTAAGTTAAATTATTGTTACTAGTCTATTAATTAAGCTGTGGCGTCCGCATTGGTTTCTCAAAAGAACGATCTGTAATGCAGAGCATTTAGCCAAACCTGCACGCTTCAATATCTTGCAAATATTCTTGCATTTGTGTGCTTGTGCTGTTGTGCATGTGTGACGCACACACGCACATGCGCCAATAATTTGATTATAATTAATTATAATATTTATCGGACATATTTAGGAAAACTACTCTTGAAAACTTAAATTTTATATACTTGTCATGTGAGCATGTCATTAGTTCGTTCGAGAGAAGTTAAATGTATACAGAGTGCTTGGCATGAAACAGTGAACCAAATTTTTGGCTCATTTAATGTTTAGTAATTTTGTAAACAGTAGTTTCAAGTTTATTGGCACGGTAAAGGCGACATTAATTTCTAAGAAAACCAGAGGTTGAAGACTTTAAATTATGCTCGTAGATTGTATATACCGGCAAGATTGGCCGGTTTGATCAGAAATCAGCATGTGGTTTGGTTCAGATATCCACCAAAATTAGGTAAAAAAGTGAATCGGTCAAAAACCGGTAAAAACCCGACAGAACTTATTTTTCTTTTCCTTTTATCTCTTAACAAACTAAAACTATGTTATTGTGTTTATAATTTTTTTAATCTCTTTTGCATGGTTTTTCTTCAGGCTATGATAAAAAAAAAAAAAAAAAATTACCACTTTTAAAAGTTTTCCCTCTTCTTATTCCCACCCCCAAATTTTCTTTCAATTCTTAGATAAGGTTTGTGTTAATAATGATTTATTGACAGTTTTGAGCTTCTGATAAAGCTTTTGCCAATGTAGTTGGACAATTTGTAGGACATATATAAAAAAATATGTTTATGTAGATTAACATCACATTTAACTCTTTAAATATGCCTTATATTAAGGATTCAAGAAAGTATATTAGTTTGACTTATATGTACATGACTAGTATGAGTATTTGGACATGTATGACAATATATGAATAAAATTTCTATTTCAAAAATGTTATCCTAATTGATATCGGCCTTAGCACAGTTTAGTGAATCAATATATCGAGTTTTGACAATATTGATATTGGGTATGTTAGATATTATATTCAATATGATAATATTATATATACTTAGATTATATCTAGATATATTTACTAATTGATCATAAAAGGGATATTCTATATATTACTGGTTTATTATTTTAATCAAAATTAAATGTCATAGATATTATTTGATTATTGTTTTTGTGTAAAAGACTTTTTGATTGTATCTTGCCCATAATTTGGATAGAGATTTTGTTTAGGATTATTTGTGCGTTAAACTATTTCAAGTCTTGATGGAGGGCTATAAATGTCAAGTCAAAGCAATAATATAAAATATACTCCCTTCGGTCCTAATTATAAGATTTAGTTGACTTTTTTGAAAAGATTAAGGAACGTAATTAAATTATTTTAGTGTATTTTTTTTTTTCATACTAATTAATTTGACTAATGAATTAATATTTAATCTAAAATAAATGAAATGATTCACTAACTTATTTAGCTTTTTTAATCTCTTTAAAAAAAATCAACTAAATATTGTAATTAAGAGTTGGTATATACTTGTTCTCTCACAGTCCCTGATAAATAACTTCTATTCTTAAGCCCCGATCCATTTTTATTCTTTCTTCCTCTTTACCGTTTTCAAGTGAGAGATCCTTTTTTCTCTTAGCTTTGTCTTTCTCTATCAGTTTCCAGGTTTGAGACACTACGGGCAGGATCACTACGATGACAATATAACAGGGTATAGAAATAAAGGAACAGATTTTAAGTTTTCTCACTTTTTTTAAAATAAAAAGAGTCATATATATATATATATATATATACACCTTCTAGGAAGCAACCCATTAATTAATTAAATAGTGAACTTAAAAGAGGTAGCCTGGAACACATGAAAGGATTACACAACTAAAGTACACCAAATTATGAGCAACTTGCTCAATCAACACACAGCCTCCCTTTGCGAAGTCTTGTTATTTCAACGATATATACTCGTCCCAATAATTAAGCGTTGGATCTTAATTATAATTAGGGCCAACTTTTGATGCATATTGCATTATATTAATATAATAACACCCTCCTTACTTTACTCAAACAGGCTGTTTAGAATCGAATGAAAAAATCTGTGGTGGGTTGGATTTTCAGCTCTCACTCAGTTATATCGTGACAATTAATCAAACCATTAATTATCACAAACCCGGGGTGATAATAATAATAATAATAAGGTATTTTTGGTTGGGCCAAGTGCAAGTGTCAATACGAAATCACTAATCTAAAACAGTAAAACTTGATTTTGCTTTTAACCTCAAAGAACATAATTGGTTACGCTGTGTTACACAAAACCATAGAAATTGCAACAACCTATGGCATTGGGATCATCTCTTACCCTTCACAATATTTGAACACCGACCATGACCTCTGATGTCTTTTTTTTTTTTTTTTTTTTTTTTTTTTTTTTGCAATCAACCCCAAAAGGATAATAAAATAGATTCACGTTTAGATTTCCTATGTTGTGGATAGGTGATATACTGCTCCTTCTTCCAGATCAATTATCTGGATTTTCTGTTTCCCATTATCTTATATCTATACATATCCTTCGCGACCTTCGTAATAAAGTAACCATTTTTAACCATTTAGATTTTAAAAATATTTGAATTTATTTGATAATCTTATGAAACTTTCTTAAAATGCTAGAATATTATTGGCCTTTGTTTTGTTTCCACGTGGGTGGGGAAATATGGATGGTATCACGTGTGTTTGACTTAATTCGTTTAAATGCATCGTTTATGGTCTATGATCTAATATGTGAATAATTTAATTTATTATAATAATAATATTTTCATTTTTTGGTCATAAATTATACACCTTTTATATTAAATGGAGGATTTAATCAGAGTCTCACACTTTTAATTAGGAGTATTATAAAAATACATGTAATAACAAAAAGGGTTACAAATTTTCTGGCAAAAAAAGGGTTACAAATTCAGGAATGAGGCCGGTGTCTCATGCCCATGGATCACTTGAAGTCTAGAACTATAGTTTTGCATCAATTTCCAAAGTTTTTTTTTTTTTATTTATTTAGAAAAAATTATTCTCCATGTCTTTTTTTGTTTTTAATACACAATGGTGGCAAGTGTGTGCAACCATTCAGGGTTCTCGTTGTAAGGACGATCCTCCTAACAATAGTGGTATTTTCCATACAAGACGGATTATGAGTGGTTTTTACCACACCTCGAACCCTAAACTTCTTAAAAGAATCCCAAGATCACGTCCATTCATTTTGGACCAACCACATGTTGGTGTCTTTTTTTTTTTTTTAAAAAAAAAGGTGATGGCGCTAGAACCATGAAACAGTCCAAGTCTCCGACTTTGACTTGCCACCAAATTCACACTAAAATACAATGGTATCCAGCCATGGTTTTTTCTTTGACCCAGTCTAATAATCCTATGTTCCGCCTCAATTTCCTATTTAAAAAGGTAATTTTTTGTGTGTCTGAATTTCTTCAAGTTTAAACTTGCAAAACAGTATAGTTTTAAACAAATAAAAATGTGAGCAAAAAATAAACAATTGAAATGTTTAATAAATCAAGTTTTTATTTTAAGATTACAATTTGAAAAAAATTCCTCCATTGGAGGCTTACATTTCATGAACCAGCGTTTGCTAGAAGCGGTGTAGGATTCTCTCTCTCTCTCTCTCTCTCTCTTTTGTTTTTTTTTTTTAAAATTAAAAAAAGACTATAACTTCATCAAGTGGGGAAGTTAAAAAAAAAAAAAAAAAAAAGTGAAAGAGAAGGAGATAGCGTGTGAGGAATGCAAGGTAAGGTGAAGTTTTGACCAAAACCAAAAGAGGAAGTCAATGATTGGATAACAAATGGGAAGGAATGTCACGATTGGGATAATAATATTCTATGCGTTTCCTTTCATCAATTACCACTAAAAACCTTGGACAAGTGACCTTACCTTGTTGCCTTTTTTCTCAGACATGTTTCCACCTGCTTTTTAGTTCTCCCATTTTAATACTATTATTCTTGTTCCCTCCAATCCACTACCATCCCACCTTCCACCTTAATTATTACCACCCAAATTCACCCCAACACACGTTTAATTTTTTCAAACATTACAACATCTTTCACAAATAAACATGCCACATATCATTAATCTCATCACAAAGCTTTCAAATTGAGTAATTGACAAAACCATGCCCATCACAAATCTTACCTATTTACTTATAACAAGTGGAAGATGCATTAATCACGCCTTGATTGCTCTTTACATATTCATGAGTATTTGAATTTGGATTACACACTATATAAAACAACTTTTTAATTGTGGCTCACAAGTTATAAATTTAAGTTATAAGATGACTTTTGTTTCAGTTTGTGTAAACACAATTATGATAATCAACCTCAAGCAAACATTTATATTTGGGAGAGGAGTGTCTGCCTTTTATTTTGGACAAAGTGAGTATACGACACTATGGGTTCTATTTAATTCTTAATTAATGAATAATATGCTATAATTAAGATGCTAGTTGGAAAAGGCCATTTGCATAATGCCATTTGAATGATCATGATAAATTGATTTGATCTGTCTCTTGTAAAATTTATCATAAACATGACTTTTTTACACTGCAAAGCCTTGCTATTTCTTAAATCTCCATAGTTTCTCTTACAATGGCACGTCTCCATCCTCCATCGTGATTTTTTTAAAATTCAAAATGAAAGTTACTACTAGCCACTATGTCAAAGGTAATTTTAAAAAAATAAAAAATTAAGGGCTTTTTTGTTTTGGAAATTGTCATGGAGTGACAAGTATGGGGGACAAGTTTTGTCACAAAAGTTTTAAATCTAGCCTGATTTTACTCTGGCCATTATCCAAGTTTCGTTCATGTATATTTGTGAGTGTTAGTTTTCATAATCACCATCAATAGCAAGGTTAAGTCCCATTTTTGCAACTGAAATATTTTCTCGTATGTATTTAAGACTCTAAAACATGTTTTTGAGGTGCATCTAATCTTTTAAAATGCTTTTGTGTGCATCCAACACTCTTTGGAGCATTTTTTTCATATGTGTCTAGCACCTTAAAATATTTTTTTGGTGCCTCTATCACTAAGGCTAAAAAATATAGAAAAAAGATAGGAAAATGACACTCAAAATTCTAAATCAGTGATTTTTTTATTAAAATTAGTTGTCAATTATTATACTCTTATAGTTAATACATACACTCTTATGGTTAAATAGACTAATTTAAAATTTTAAAATTTTACTAAAAAAACAAACCCTTTTTTATGGTTAAAGGATCAAAATGTTTATCAATAATTCGTTCTTTTTAAAAATAGGTTTTTTCTTTTTCGAGGGGACCAAAAAATTAGTGTTTTTTTAAATAGGATATTTTTTTTTTTTTTAAAAAAAATATTTTAGGATGCTGAAAACATTGGTAGCTATTGTTTATATTTTGAAAATAAAATATAATTCCTGGCTGGATTCACCGTACAAACTAGTTACTTTTTACCCCAGAAGTTTCTAACCACAAGTTATGTTGTAAAGACGAGAATCGGTTAAAGTTCCGTTGCAAGTCCTCTGAACCAGTGAGAACTTGTAAGCCAAGCATAACAATAAATTAAATTTGTAATTGCAATTGGCAATTTGGCAGTGGCAATAAAATATGAGGAATTTGAGTCATGTAAAGAAATTATCAAACAAATTACTACTCGTCCTTGTTTATTTTATTTTTGATCTTCATCCGAAGAACCAGAAGAAATTTCGTTTCCAGTTTCTCAGACATTTTGGAATTTGGAAAGAAGAGGACGACGGCCTTCACATTCTCTCTCATCAGCAACAACAACAAAACAATGTTTGGCGAACTCCAGTTCCCCAACACCAGCACAACCCGGCATAGGGCTTCGTTCCAGTCCCTCGTCCCTTGCTCTCATTGGATCTGATATCTAATCCAAAACCTCGCCTAGATTCACGCTCCTCTTTGTCTGATCCCCTCGGTTTTCCATCTACGTTCTCCAAATTCAGCTTGAGCAATATTGTTCTGAGGAATAATATCACCTTGAGAAATCCCGGTTCGACCCGATTGATTTCTGGGCATTTTCATGGAAATGGGAATGCCCAATAAACAATGAGCAAAGCCAAGGACGAAACAGACGAAGAAGAGCGCTTCTACGAGTCTAATGACCGTCTAGTTTCGTCCTCTTGCTCCTGCTCCACTTCCAACTCCGATGACGACAATGGCTCCAGTCCCAACTCTCCCAATTATGGTTCGGACCAACCCTTCCCCATACCCAAATTCCCAGCGGCCATGTGCAAGTACGATGTTTGGATCTCTGAACCTTCATCGGTGTCTGAACGCCGGACCCGTCTTCTTCGTGAGATGGGTCTCGCCGGCGACCCGTCATTGTCCAGGGGGAAGGCTGCTTCTGCCGATTATCTTAGAGAAATGGCCAATGGAGAGTTTGGCCGATCGGCTTCTACCGATCACTTGAGTCGCCAACAACAGGGTGAAACTTCTGGTTGCACCGCCGGCATATCCCGATCGAAATCAGATGGTGGAGAGGATCTTGGCGACTTGCAGGTGTGTCCTGGTCAGTCTCGTTGTCGTCACAAAAAGTCTACTTCTTCGGTTTGTTCTTCAATTCTTTCTGTTCACTCGGTCGCTTCAGATAACGGCTCATTTGTAAATAGCCGTAATCAAGTTATTAAGTCGAGGTGCGGCAATGACAATGGATCCCCGATTGCTAATGCCGCCTTCCCCAATAAGCCGCCTTCGGGGAAAAATTGCAGAAGGTTAGATGAAATCCGAAGTGGCTCCTCGAACTTGAGTGTGGATTTCGGCCATTTATCGGTGGAACCAGTTTTGGAGAATGCAGGTGGGGAAGTGGAGGAGGTTGCGAACTGTAATGGACTTGACAGGGCTGATGAACAAGTGTGCACCATAAGAGATCTTGATAATGGGAAAGAATTTGTTGTCAAGGAGATTAAGGAAGACGGAACGTGGAAGAAATTAAAGGAAGTGGGAACTGGAAGGCAGTTGACCTTGGAGGAGTTTGAGATGACAGTTGGACACTCACCAATTGTTCAAGAATTGATGAGACGACAAAATTTCGAGGAGGGTAACAAGGGCAATGTAGATTCAAATGCAAATATAACTGCCAGTGACGGTACTGGAGGTGGTACCAAGGTAAAGAAGAAAGGGGGTTGGTTTAAGAGTATAAAGAGTGTTGCCAGCACCATGACGGGTTATAAGGACAGACGGAGTAGTGATGAAAGGGATACCTCGTCAGAAAGGGGTGGGCGGAGGTCAAGTTCTGCTACAGATGAAAGCCAAGATGCTTGTTTACATGGACCTGAAAGAGTACGGGTTAGGCAGTATGGAAAGTCATGTAAAGAGTTCACTGCACTCTATAAGAGCCAGGAGGTACAGGCTCATAATGGATCAATATGGAGCATTAAGTTTAGTTTGGACGGGAAATATCTTGCTAGTGCAGGTGAGGATCGTGTAATTCATGTGTGGCAAGTTGTGGAGTCAGAGAGGAAGGCGGAGCTGCTATTGGAGAAACCAGGCTATGGGAATATGAATACGTTATTGTTTATGAATGGATACACTGAGCCAACCTTGTTGTCCCCTAGCCATCCGGAGACGAGGAGAAGGGGGAGGTCATCCATCAGCAGAAAATCATTGAGCTTGGATCAGTTAGTTGTGCCAGAAACTATGTTTGCACTAACCGAAAAACCTATTTGCACATTCCAGGGTCATCTTGATGATGTGCTTGATCTATCGTGGTCCAAATCTCAGGTTAGCTGATATGGTGACTGTAAATTCCAACCATGTGTTCGATATCTGTATATTTCTTAAATCTATTCAGTCTTGTATGAAATTAGTTGATGAATCAGACATTTTATATACTCATAAAATTTCATAAGATATATATATATATATATATATATTTATTTATGTCCTACTGTCTAGTTGCACTTTTTTCATGTTAATACTGAAATAAATTCACTAAAACTTACTATAGACAAGGGTTTGATTGAGACTATTGCCCTTATCACAGTGCCGTTTAGTCTGCTGTTATTGCTAAATTTGACGATATGGATGGTATCTGTACGAAATGTAGCACTGCTGCTTCGGTCGTTGTTGTCATGATAGTCCAGGTTTTTTTTTTTTTTTTTTTTTCCTTTGCAGTCTGAATAATTTTTTCTTCGATACAATTGCATTCTTAAGTCTTAATGGTAATATACGAATTGTAGGAAAAATGTCTTGAGAAGATTTCTGGATTTGGTCTCCCCAAGATGATTGAAAAGTATACTCCCTTATTAATAGCAGTAGGAAGATATTTTTTCCCCAGGGATTGGCATCTTCTAGGAAAGGTTTTATCAATCCCTGATTGATAGTGCCTTATTATGACACTTTAGTTGTTTGTATTTTATGTTATATTATTATTAATTAATAATGTTGATAGTGAAACCATATGGATATTTCCTGATTATCAGCTGTTTAGTTAGTGAATGGCTTGATATAGTTATAAGAAAAAAATTGAACTGAATGTTGCTACTATAAAATGGAAAGTCCTCAGCTTAATATATCTTTTTCTCTGGATGCTTCTGTTTGTAACTCAGCATTATGATCAATTGGTTGATGCCTTTATAGTGACCAAATTGGAGTTGGCTATGACCTTGTTTGAAGCTTAATAGTAAGCATACCTAAACACATGATTGTGGTACTGTTCATTGGCTGATCTCCATTCATCTTGTAAGACGTTGTCAGAAATGAGTTGATTCTCAACTTTAGAATTTTCAGTTTAAAGAGGGACACATTTGGGGAATTACCTCTCTGGGAGTCTGATTTGGTTTCAAGTTCAATATCATGTCCTAATGTGAGAACAGTCTTTTCTAATGTCGAATTCGAACAACTTTGACATGTTCACCACCTTAAAATTACACCCCTGCTCGTGTGTATGGTGACTGGGATGAGGGTCTTTTAGTGTGATAATCTAGTTCAATATCAAATCTAGTTGAATTCTGAAGATCTCATTAAAAATCTTAAAATGAGATCTATCTCCGTGTTTATTTAGATGCTGAGTTGTAGCTGTTGAATTATCTTAGATTTGAGTTATTATCATAAAGTGGTGTGTTTTTCTTCTCTTGCTCAGCACTTGCTTTCCTCTTCAATGGATAAAACGGTGCGGCTGTGGCATTTATCAAGCAAGTCTTGTTTGAGAGTTTTTAAGCATAGTGACTATGGTGAGTACACTCAGTTATCACTTCTTAAAATGCTATCGTCTCTCTAAAATAGTTGGTCGTACTTTTTAAAAATAGGACATTTTGTTATAGTTCTTTCTTGAGTAAAGGAGTGTTAATTTTAGCAATAGAAGCTATTCTGTTTTCCATATCTTATTCCTTTCTAATCATTTGTTTTGCCGCAATCTGTTTTCTGCTGGACACAGTAACTTGCATCCAGTTTAATCCCATCGATGATAGATACTTCATTAGCGGGTCTTTGGATTCTAAGGTTCGCATATGGAGTGTTCCTGATCATCAAGTTGTTGATTGGGTTGATTTGCATGAGATGGTCACTGCTGCTTGCTACACACCTGATGGTCAGGTTGGTCCAAGGTTAATATGCACCATATTGGCGATCTAAGAAGTTCAATCAGTGCATTGTTATTCAATGATATTTGTTGGTTTTTTGCAGGCTGCACTGGTTGGTTCATGTAAGGGCAGCTGCCATTTGTATAATACATCTGGTACAGTCAGTAGAGCTTTCTTTTTTACTGTATTGGTAATCTATGCTTACTTCTAATGATTTTATGGCCATTGATTATCATTTTAATTTTCGTTCAGAAAATAAGTTGCAACGGAAGAGTGAGATTATGCTGCAGAACAAGAAAAAGAAGTCAAATCTCAAGAAAATTACTGGTTTCCAGGTAATTTAATGAATAAACAGCTGTTGATGGTTTGTCCTGTTTGTTGGTGTCCCATCCAAAAAATTAAAGAGGAATATATGATAATGAGTGGAGGTTGTCCCCGATCATGGTTTATCCGCATTGACCAGTAACCATGCTTACAATTTCTAACTTGTTTTTCCTATCAGTTTGCTCCAGGAAGTTCATCAGAATTACTCATAACATCTGCTGATTCTCGAATTCGATTGGTTGATGGTGTTGATCTGGTTCATAAGTTCAAAGGTTAGACTAATAACTTGAGGAGACAGTTTGTCTAGAAGAATGATGTATAAAGTGAATACGACATTTCTGCAAACTGCTTTCTCTCAATCCTACCGTATTGACTTTACCTTATATTAGGTGGACATGATGTGAAAAAATGGCACATTTTTTTTTTTGGTAATACATTGGCAAGCCAAAAAGCTTGAGTTTTACAAAAAGTCTAATACTAGACTACATTCCCTGATGTCCGTGACATTCCACAACACTCAAAATTATCTAAGTTAACAACACATTCAACAGGTTGTGATGAGATTATTCCAAGATCTTGATTCATTCCTTGAGCCGATCGGGCTAGATAATCAGCACATCTTAATGCTTCTCTGTGGGTATGAATAATTTGTAGATCCTCGTGTGAAATGATAAGGGATCTTACCTCTTATTTCTCCTCTCTCATAGGATGACCCTGTCCACAATCAAATAATAACAAATGAATAACATCCAATGAATCCATATGGAGCATAACTTTCTTAAAATCCAGTTGTTTAATGTCTACTTGCATGAAGCTTACTTATTTCCATTTTAAGGGATCTTACCTCTTGTATCTCCTCTCTCATAGGATGACCCTGTCCACAATCAAATAATAACAAATGAATAACATCCAATGAATCCATATGGAGCATAACTTTCTTAAAATCCAGTTGTTTAATGTCTACTTGCATGAAGCTTACTTATTTCCATTTTAACTGATGCAAGTTTTATGCAGGGTTTCGCAACACAAATAGCCAGATTTTAGCCTCGTTCACAGCAAATGGAAAATATATAGTCTCAGCAAGTGAGGATTCCCATGTGTATGTGTGGAAAAATGAAGCTAATTACAGGCCCAACAGAACCAAAGGTGTCACCGTCACTCAGTCATATGAACATTTTCATTGTAGAGATGTGTCGGTGGCTATTCCTTGGCCTGGTATGGGTGATGCATGGGAAATGCAAGATCCTTTATCTGGAGAACAAACTGGGGCTGATAGTGTCCCTGACGAGGTCTCATCGGCGAATCATCCCCCAACCCCAGTAGACGAATGTTTTGGTAATGAGGCATTAGGGGCCAACAATGGTTCACTCCATGGAACTATAGCTGGTGCGACGAACAGTTATTTTTTTGACAGAATATCCGCAACATGGCCAGAGGAAAAACTTGTTCTTGCTGCCAGGAGACGAAGCCCTCGAGTTAGTGTGGATATCTCCGACGGGGTTCATCAAAACATGTCAGCCTGGGGACTCGTGATGGTAACTGCTGGCCTTCGAGGGGAAATCCGAGCTTTTCAGAATTTTGGATTGCCAATGCGGATTTAAGAACAATTGTACAGAGAGATCTGGGGAGAGATTTGTAATATTGGCAGGGGGTTCCACTATATTTTTTTTTTTTTTTTAAATGTTCTTGTGCTTGTCGGATGAGTTAGGTCACCATCTGATCAGGCATTGAGCAGAAAATAGAAAAATAAAGAGTTAACCAAAGATAAAAAGAAAAGAAAAAGGTTTACGTCAGAAATTTAGAATCCGATGAATGTGTAGTCAGGAAATGTAGAGCAACGAGCAAGGTAAACGGTTATTAATTACAGGTGAAGATTCTTTTACACCCACTTTGAGTCTAGTTATGAAATTCAATTTGTTGTTTATTTGTTCGGCCGAAGGAGAACAGTCTCTTTTTTTTTTTTTTTTTTTTTTTTTTTTTTTTTTTTTTTTTTTTTTTTTTTTTTTTTTTTTTGATAAAAGGGTGGCATAAAGCCTACATAACTAAAAACAAATTACATAGAATGGGAATTTAATCCCAAAGACTCTTGGACAAGCCAAACCCGCAAATCAACTGGGCACTTATCCAATAGGCAAGACTCAGCAATACCCCTCTTGGCCAGCGCATCAACTAGCCTATTGAAATCCCTGGAAATCACCCTTGCATCCACCTGCCAAATTAAGTTTAAAAGATCTCTAGCTTTTAGAATTAAACTACTACAAGTATCACAGGAAGAATCTAGCAAAAGATTAATAACACCATCGGCATCAGACTCTAGAATAATCTTCTTATATCCCAAGTCCCACAACACCCATTCCTCCGCTGAAGACGAGTTACAAATACCAATGGATCTGCAAAAGCCAACAATCCAATTACCGTAAGAGTCCCTAATCAGCCCCCCACATCCTGCATTCCTCGAATGAAGTGTAGAGGATCCATCAACATTAACTTTGACCAACCACTAGGCGGTCTCTCCCATTTAAGCACCTGATCCTCACGGTTGATTTACATGAAGCAATACAAGAAGAATAAAGTGACATATTTAGGCCATAGTAAAGATACAATCACCCGGGTTACTAGGTTTGACATAATTACTATAAAAAATATCTTGATTTCTCCACTCCCACAACCTCCAAATAGCAACACCAAAGAACATACTCCAACACCCCTCCCAACAGCCTACTGAAATTAAGCATAAGCCAATCACGCAAACCAGCAGAGAAGAAAGAGGAAACGTATCGGGGTTTAATCAAATCCAACCACATTTGCTTAGCATAAATACAATTACGCAAGATATGTAGAATATCCTCTACACCTGCATTACACATACCACACACTGCAGAACTATCTGACCAAGAACTACGCCATAAGTTAGTGGCCAGTTTGTTGAGAGCCACCTTCCACATGAACACTCTGATACGTTCAACGCCATTCCATCTCCAAATATGTTTGAAGACTTTATCCCTAAGATGTAAGGGATTAGCCACAATGAGGAAGTACGCACTCCTAATTGAGAATTGCCCATCCACCGTTAGCCCCAAATCAAGCTATCGGGGCTTGCTTCAACTCTAGGAGGAAGTACGGCTAGCACTCTTCCCAAACCTCTTTGGATTAATGATGGATGCGATCTTAGAGATATCCCATACTCCTGCTTCCACCCAATCTGCCACCACAGATTCTTCCTCTTCCACAGATAAAGGTCGAATGGTAAAATCAGCAAGCTTTACGCCATCCCCCACCCAGCAATCATGTAAAAAATTAATCACCAAACCATTACGAACTACCCATTTAGAGCCTTGGTCCACAACCTCACGTTGTTCACAAATAAATTTCCATATCTTGGAATCCCCAATCCGGTAAGATAAGAGTGACTTTGTGTCCCTCAACATGTATCGATGACAGAGAATTTCAGCCCATAGCCCCTTTGCTCCACTAACTAGCTTCCATGCCAACTTAGCACCACAAGCCTAATTAACAAAACATGGTCTTCTAATACCCAGCCCACCACAATCCTTGGGTTGAGTAATTTGTTCCCAACCGATTGAATGGAAGCGTCTCTCTCCACCATCATGCCTCCATATAAAATTCCCGTAGTCGCTCAATTTCCTTGCAAACGGTCACTTAGGAAGTTGAGCAACCAAAGCATCGTATACATAGGAACTGCACTAATAACAGACTTCGCAAGGGTTATACGATCGGCCATGGAGAGACTACTAGCTTTCCAGACACTCAATTTCGCCTTGACCCTATCAACGACAAATTGGAACTTCTCAATTGGCCTCCTGTTTCGGGATAAGGGAAATCCCAAATACCTACCAATCTCACTGGAGATGTTCATTTGAGTGATCCCCTTAATGTTCATCTTAGTGTGAAGTGGCACCCTAGGAGAAAAGAAAATGGATGGTTTATTAACATTAACCTTTCCCCCAGAGGCTGCCATGAACTCCTGTACACAATCCATCATACACCTGGCTTGCCTCTCCGAAGCAACTCCAAACAATAGCAAATCATCCGCAAACATGAGATGAGATACACTAGGCCCTCCTCTCTTCACATAGATAGGTTGCCACCTACCATCCTCCACCGCATCGCATATTAAATGGGATAACCTGTCCATACACAACACAAACAAAATAGGTGAAAGCGGGTCGCCTTGCCTAATCCCCCTCAAAGGGGTAAAGTTTTCGGTTTTAGACCCATTCCATAAAACATTAAAGGAAACCGATGTAACACAATCCATTACAAGGTTTACAAAATCCTCACCAAGGGTATCATTAAGGACCTTCCTCAAAAAATCCCAACCTGATCCTATCGTATGCCTTCTCCATATCGATTTTAATAGCCATAAGCCCCTTCTTGCTCCTATTTCTCCCCATAATGTGAAGAATCTCCTGTCCCACAATAATATTGTCCTGAATGCACCGCCCCTTAACGAAGCTAGACTGGAACGGGGAAATCAGATCGTTCATGTAACCTCTCAGCCTTATAGCTAGGATCTTGGTTATGCACTTAAAGTGAACGGTGCATAGGGAAATCGGTCTGAAATGAGTCACTAACTCAATGTTATCTCTCTTGGGAATCAAGGCAATTAGGGTGCGATTTGCTTCCACAAGCAAAACTTCCCTTCTAAATGCACTCTTGACAAAATTACAGAGAGCAGGCCCCACTGTGTCCCAATTAGCTTTGTAAAACAAGGGGGGAAATCCATCTATGCCAGGAGCCTTGTAGCTGCCCATGGAAAACAGAGCAGCCTTTATCTCCTCATCAGATGGAACAGCCGCTATGCTAACAACCTCCTGTTGCTCCAAAACTGGGAAAAGAGCACGAGTAACCAGCTCATTGCCAACCGAGGAACTGGAACAATAGATATTCTTGAAATGAGTAAGAACTAAACACTTTAGATCATCCTCATTATCCACCCAAGAACCCCTGTCATCTTTTAGCATCAATATTCTATTCCGTCTACCACGTATCTTCGCTTTAAGGTGATAGAACTTGGTATTTCTGTCACCTCCCGAGATCCAGTCACTCCTAGATTTCTGAAACCATTTTATCTCCTCTAACTGCATAATCCTCTCCAAGTCCTTCTGCAACTCAATTTCCAAATTGCACAAAAACTCAGAATTCGGATACCCATACGCACACCGAATGCCATTGAGCCTATTCAAGACGTTGCTTTTTTGCTCCACCATCCCAAACACTTCCTTATTCCAAGAATCAAGAAGTGGCTGGAGAGAGTCCAACGATTGATCTAAATTACCAGTAGCAACCCAAGAATTACGCAAAAATTCTGAAAAATCATCATGCCATAGCCACATGCTTTCAAATCTGAATGGCCGATTTAATGTTCCAGAACCAGAACCAACCGTACACCTCAAACACAAGGGGTTGTAATCAGAGAAAGAAGAACGAGGTAATACCTACACAGTTGAATCCGAGAAGGCCGAGATGAAATCCGTGTTGGCTATCACCCGATCCAGTCTTTCAAAGAGTCTTCGTCCACCCCCCAGCTTGGGCCCCTTCCAAGTGAACTTAGATCCCACAGCTCCAAGATCCACCAAGTTACATTCACGGACCCTATCTGTAAACATAGTGCATCGAGCCACTTGTGACCCCAGTCCTCCCGACCTCTCCGACGCACATGCTATATCGTTAAAATCGCCCATAACCGCCCATGGGTTGACCATAGAGGAGGCAAAATTTCGCAGCTCCGCCCACAGAACCTGCTTAAATCGATAGTCGGGCACCTATATATCGCCGTTATGAAGAAGACATCACCACGAGGAAACCTACATCTGCAGTGGAAGAGTTGGCGACTCTGAATGATAATATCCACACTAATTTTATCGGACCTCCATGCCGCAAAAAGGCCCCCAGACCTACCGATGCTTGGTATACAGGTGGAACGGTCGAAGCCGAGCTTAGAGACACACTTTAGCTTTTCATCAGTCTCACACTTGGTTTCTGATAGAAACAGAAGGCAGGGGCGAGTTCTGGAAAACGCTAGACGCATATTCTGAAAAAAATTTGGGCCACATGCCCCTCTGACATTCCAATAACAGATATTATTATCCATTAATATTATAAGTATAAAATGAACTACTAACACCTCACAGCCCAGCTAGGATTGAGCTTTCAGCCCAACACCCAAAAGCTCCTCTATAGTCTCTGCGATCATCTCCTGGTCTGGGTCCATTGTGGCTGCACTGGCCCAAAACTTACCGCCCAAGCCCGACAATTTCTCAGGTTCTCCCGGATCAGGCGGAGTGGCCGACAACATAGGATCATCCAGGCCCACTACCTCGTCCAACCCCATTCCTCCCACATCCGGAGTGGGCCCGCCCTCTGAACTACTCTGCCCCTGTTTGACTTCATAGCATATTAGCCCCATGGATTTTTGACCTACCACCTCACCCTGAACACAATCCCTAGTCCTTTTCTCTGGTCTCTGCGCACCCTGTCCACCTAACACCCTGTCGTCCTTCCTCATTAAATGCCTATCCTTGGCCCGCTTTTTCAATTTTCTGCCGGATTTCTCCTTCCCTTTCACAGAGACTATACTCTTTCGTTTCTCCACAACAATCGGCTCATTAATGTTCTCGGGCTGCACCATACCCGCCGCACTTCCGTCCTTCCCGACGTCACCGTCATTCTTTTCTTCCTCAGCTAACACCCCGAATCTCGAGCCTCCCGACGTCGATGGATCTTTGGCCTTGGTTTCTTTGTTTCCCTTTTTTTTCCTTAGGGGGTTATGAACTACTTTCCAGGTGTCTTGCTCGTTACACCCATCCATCTCCTTCACACCATCTTCAGTAGCTGCAACTTCAACACCAGAACTCGTCTCTGCCCCTGAACCCCCCCATGCTCACGTGTCTTACAACGTTCCGCATGGCTCCCATAGACACCACACATTGTACATAAGCCATGCAAACCCTCATACTCTAAGTAGTATTGCCTACCCTCTAAAGTGAACCCAGACATGAGCTGCTTACTCAAATCCACCAGTACGTAGATTCTCGCCAAATGGCCTCGAAGATGATCAGACGTATTCAAATCAATTTTAAGTATTTTCCCTATCCTATTACCAATCCAAGCAAGAGCCTGACGGTCATAAAATTCCAGTGAAACGCTGGGCATTCTCACCCAAACCGCAACTTTATATATCGTAGCTGACCATGGATGGAACAATGGCTCCCATGGCCTCACTGTAAGATAATGATCAAAGATCATCCACGGCCCTCCAGTCAATGCATGTTGATAGTCCTCTTTATTTGATAATTTAACCACAAAGTAACCATTTCCCACATTAATCAAACTAATAATCCCTCTCTTTGCCCATAGCTTTTGCAAGATGTAAAGTAAGAGCTTATATCCTATATTTTTGCGAAGCAACTTTACAATCACAGCTTCTTCATTTTCTTAGAGAAGGAAAATTCCTGTCCTTCGCCTCAGATATACAACACAACGGTTCAAAATCATCACAATCTGAATCCTTAGAAATAGTATCATTAGACAAAGCATGTTCAGTATCCATCTGTCCATCCTTAATAATGGCTTGGTTAATACCCTGTAGCTTCTCCGCGAAAGACATTCCTGGTGCATTGAGTTTCTTTCCCCATGCACCCAACTTCGGCCACTCATCTACACTCGGTTGACCATCTACATTCTTCGGTTTCTTAGAGCTCCTATTGATTAAATCCTCTTCTTCACTTGACACCGGAACAAGCGCAGAGCATCTCTCCATCTCTTGATCCGGACCTTGTGCAATATTGGAACGATCCACAATAGAAATAGACCATTTCTGCCAATGGTGGCATGAAAATTGAAAGTTTTTGTTATAAAAAAAATTGATTTTTTTTTTATAACAAAAAGTTTAGGTGGGTTTGGCACCGGTCCCCCACCAAGGCCAGGGCACGGCCCCGAGGCTCTTTGAGCACTTACAGGGGTTCTTACATGATTGCCTACCGAAAGAGCCCTCACAATGGCAGCGAGAATCGAACCCTCGCCCTTTTGGGACTTGGCCCCGTTTCTTACCATCTATGCCAACTCTCATCGGCATGAAAATTGAAAGTTCCTAGGTAAGTGAGAGTAATCTCGTACAGTTTGTATCTGTCCCTCTAATTTATGTTTGAATTAGCTTTTAGAAAATATTTTTTATAGTTTACGGGGTAGGCATGTGCCATGTGATGAAGGCGTTTTGTAGAGACCATGGGGGGCCATTGCCCCCCAAAAGAGAAAAATTTATCCTAAATATTTAATGTAAATTGGATTTTTTTTTTTTGTCCCAAAATTTATGCATTTGGCCCCTCAATTTTTTTCTTAATTAGTTAATAAGTATACATTTGACCTCTCAAATATTTATACTAAGGTCTGCCACTCTAAGCATGTAAGAAATTTTGTCTCAGCTTGTAGAAAAAGGTAAAAACCACGGCTTCAGAATTATCTAAACACGAATTTAATCTAGTGCTCTCCTCTATACGGTGTTTGTTTGCTAAAGTGTCAATTCATTCTTTTTATTCTGACCAAAAGATATATTTCATTGGAAGCACCAGGAATGTAACACTATGAAGTTAGAATGGGGTCAAATTTTTAGTGCTCCCTTTAGCCCTATATATAAGATCATGTTGATTATTTTCGGAGGACTAGGAAACTAAATAAGATCTTAATCATATCAAATGTTTGTATTATTATATTATATATCAATTTATAAGTTAGTAAAATTAATTTGGAGAAAAAAAATAAAAATACTTTAAAGTAATTCAATTAACTTCCTTAATCTATTTAAAAAAGTCAATTAGATTTTATATTTAATATTTGAGGTAGTATGGTTTTTTAATCAACAAAATTTGAATGCAAGACATCCCTTAAGAGCTGGAAATGTTTGGTTACTTGGTTTTGAAGTCATTTTTAAGTCGAGACAAAACTCCTCTCACATACTTAATTTCTAAATCTAAATTCCAAAAGCTATTCTCCAACAAGCTAACCAAACACACACCAGTCTTCTATACATGTGGGTCTTAGACCAGGGTTGACCACGTTGCCATGCCACCTAGACATGGGCTGCCCTTGAGCTGATTGGGTTGACCCCTTCATCACCTAGACATGGGCTGCTCTTGACCAGAGTTGACCAAGTTGCAACTTGCTTAGTTGCATACAAGAACGTTGAATTCTTCAAGAGGAAGGATTGGGAGCTGCAGTTTAGGCATGTGCCTAGAGATATTAATCGGATTACGGAAGCCTTAGCCAAGATGGGAATCTTTAGTTCAGATATATTTGAGGATTGCCCAGTTCATTTGAGAAATTTGGTTGATCGGAGTGTTTGAGATTTATTTTCCCTTTATCTTAGTTCATTTAATGTAATTTTGGCATTTGCCTTCTGTTATATATATATATATAGAGAACGTTGAATTCCGAACTTCGAGCATGTTCTGTGAAAATAAATAATCAATAAAACTATTTTAGAAATTTTCAAACATTTATTGTGAAGTGCAGCTGTTAAAAATTTGTACTGGTTTGAAAATCAGAATGCCTCTATCTATCTATAAGGCTTTTTTTAACAAAGAACTGTAGGATTTTTTATTATTTTTGGCACGGTAAAAGTACTGTAGAATTCAAAGTCAATTCACCCACCTTGCAATCTCGGTGGTTTGGGTAATTGAAATTTCAAGTAAGAATATAAGCTCACTTGTACGTTACTTTTGGGCGCTCACAATCTTACTTGTTCTCCGATGAGACAATTTTAAATATTCTCTCAAATTCTTTGTTATTGGGTTCAACTTGACTGAATTTTCTCATTAAAAGGAAGTAGGTTCGATCCTAGAGTTAGTCGCGGTATTGGGGGATGTATCTTAGGGATCTAGAAAGTAATGAAAACACCGAGAAGAGGTGGATGCGGGTATACTTTTTAATCCAATATATCTCGAGGGGAGGCTCCAAGCGCCCTACTAAAATTTTTATATATATATAAAAAATATTCTCTCAAATATTTTATTTTAAAAATACTAAGTTCTGAAACCTTTTTTTTTTTTTTTTAATGGATTTATTAAACATGAACCTGTTATTGAACCGGTTTAGGTAGTGGGGTAAATTAGAGTTAATCTAAGGCTATACTAGTGAGGAAGTGAACTTGAAAAATAATGTTTTATGTAATAGTATTAGAACTTGATAATTTTTTAGAATCAAATGAAAATATTTGTTAGTGATTCTTTTTGTATTAGAAAGTAGATATCTTAAGCTTTCTATATAGTCTTAATTTATAATTTCTGGGTAGAATTATATACTATTAGTTTTTAAAATCAGAAATTTTTTAAATAAATATTGAACCGCTTAAACCAATCAGACTGGACTTACTAGATGACCGGTTTGATAATTTCTGGGTACAACTGACCGGTCCAATCCGGTTGACGTAAAACCGAAGCTTCTAGCTTGTTCTCGAAGCAGAAAGGAAGACTTGATCATGGAATATGAGGCAGGAGGTTTGTCCGTAGCACCGGAATGTCCCGCCACGGATCCGGTTTCTCTCATATACAATTTTCTGCCCATCTCTCATAAGCTCTCAATCTTAGCCATCCATTCAATCTAACTGCCCAGATAACACCACGTCATACAGCTTTTAATTCGGCCAAAAAAACACACACACACACACTCAAAAGTCGATTGAGAGTGACCGCTGAAGCAAATTCATACGTCGGAGAAAACATGGCCGAATCAATCTCTTCGACGCCTAAGCAACCCTTACAGAATGTGATGATTCGCATTCTGTTGCTACTACTGCGAAAAGCGTGTGTCCGTAGAGACGCATCCTGAGGGCCCGGACATTCTCCGCCGCGAGTTCAAGCATAGGTTCGTCGAATCGATTCCTTCGACGTCTTTGGCTATGGAGTCTATACTGGCGAGGGCATTGGAGTACACTCTGAAGTATTGGCTCAAATCCTTCCCTAGAGATCAATTCAAGTTGCAAGGTCGGACCGCTCAGCTGAACGAATCTAGGTGAATTTTGAATTTTGTTGTTGCCATGCTCGATTTGGTTCATTTTCTCGATCAGATTGTCTTGGTTAGGTGTTGATGGTGTCTGGTCTTGTTTTCATTTTCATCAGATTTAAATGGCGATGCTTTACATTCGAGTGTTGGATTGCTGCCTGCTCTGAATGTTGCGACGGCGAAAGTGGGGAAACTGGAGGTTGGTCTTTTTGTTTTTCAATTCCTGGTTTTTGGATAGGTTGGTCTTTGTAAATTCATGCTAACCTGGTAAAGCTTGATTTTTGGGTAGGTTGGTCTTTCCCAAGCAAGAAGGCTAGCCCAAGGTAAAGTCATTAGAATACACTCATCAAGTCCTTTCCCTGTTCAAATTGACGGAGAGCCATTTATCAAACAACCCGATTGCATAGAAATATCTCATCTTGGGCAGGTATGACATGCTTTCAAGTGATATAAACAATTTTATTTTAATATTCTTTGACCTTATGTATGCTCGTGTTTAGTTTTATATACACAATTTTCCGCTATTAAGTTTGATAAGCACTAAACTGACTGCTACTGCATCAATCAAATTTAGTGCATATTCATATATTGGGTTGGAAATCGTGAACTTCATCCAGTGTTGTTTTAACTTCTAACATCAGAAAAATTTTGCGTGGTCACTTTCATGTCATATGATTGATCTGATTTACAAGGGGATATTCTGTTTGTCCCTCCTGCAATGTGTTAATGTTGAGATGGGAATTGATTCTGTGTTGTTTGGATTTGTCATGTTTAGATGTTCATGTTGAGGAGGATTTCAGAGGACGAGCCTAGAGGGCACGCTGCGGCAATAATGACAGATGTCATATTGGATGCTGAGTGTAAGGGCATCAGTAATCTCTGAATCCTGCGGTGGTATAATCTTGATGTTTTTGAGACTAGATGTGTGAATGAACATATTTATCACAATCTTCAGACTATGATATGCACAATTTCAGCTATATACAATCTAAATTGCAGGTTTTTTTTTTTTTTTTTTTTTTTTTTTTTTTTACTTGTTCCCCTGTAATAAAGATAGCAATAATAATATTGTTTTCATTGTTGTTTCTGGGAAGATGCTTGGACTAATACTGGTTACCAAACAAACTAGCCCTCACGGAAAACTTGTCAGCCAGGTTTAGCATTTATTCAGTGACTCTATCTTTAAATGTGCTAGCTCTTTTACTATGCATTCATATGGCCACCATATTTGTCTGCTAAAGCAAGGCTCTGGCCCTTGCCTTTTGTGGTATTGGTAACATTTGCTTGAATAGTCTGGGATTTTCGATGGCGAGTTAAGCTGTTTTTTCTGAACTCAATAGATCTACTTGTTATGTGTCAATGTAACATTTGTAAGTTTGTACTTGAACTTACGAGACGGAGGATGACATGGTGCTTTCAATTTTTCAAATGATACTTTATAGATATATCTCAATGTACTACATTGGATTAATTTATTTCAATGATGAGAAAGGGGTTCATTGCTTTGGGAAGACTTCACTGTTTGACATGTAATTCTCTAATTTACACAGGTTGGTTTACTTGTGTGAAAAGATGTCACTCTTTTTTTTTTTTTAATCAGATCATCATTTTGTTTGCCTGGAACAGTAATTATGTTCTTCCTTCTTTGATTCCTTTGTTCCTTTACTTCTTTTTATCAGAATTCACTGTAATGGGTTGAACAAAATTAGGTCAGCAAAACAATGGAAAGGCTTCCATATTGTCTAAAGCCACCAAGCTATCAAAATAGACGGAAAAAAAAAAGCAGCTTCTGATTGCTGCCATACTAAACAAAATACAGCTTTCTATCATATTGAATAATAACCAGTTTTACCATACAAAAGGAAATTAAACTCAAGAAAATGAGAGATATTTCATTCTTCATAGATCTATTTTGTTTGAGCTGAGTATCAAAAGAAACTTCAACTATATTGAATGGTTGAATTGTTGGATATTGAATTGTCATTTCAGGTAGCAGCTGATTTATCCTTCATGTTGGTTGAATACTAGTGAAGCCATAGAAGATGGACCTTCGCCTACTTGAAATGGACTGGACATTGTTGAAGCTGTTATAGAAGATAGACCATCACCTAATAAGAAGAAAGAAGATAGAAAAGCAGTGTTAATCTTAGTATAGGGTAATAAAAAAGAGTTTCGATGCAATATTTTGTACATAATAGAGAGTTTATTAGATAATGACAGTTGTATTTAGCATCATACACTTTGCCATTTTGCTGTGATATACTCATTGATTTGAATAAAGTTGACATTCTCTCTTGTGCTTATTTCTATCTTTGTTTTTTCTATACCAGACAACAAAAACTCTTCTATTGGGAGTCTATAAATCATTACAAAGAAAAAGTGTGAATATTATCAACATGAAAAGGCATTACACAAACGACACCAACTCATCCAACCAAATCAAGTTGAACAAATTATTGGCGAACCAAAATTAATCAAATAAATCAACGCTTCCAAAACAATTAACACGTAGTAAAGTGAAAATCTCAGCTCAGAATCCTTATCTTCACTTGGATGGAGATCTCCTTCAGTAGGAGGGGGTCCATGAGAAGCTTTCTTGATATGTTGCATTTTGTGCTGAGAACTGTGAACGAATTTGTGCATGCTAATCGCCAAATATACAAAATTACTAGTCAGCAAAGTATAGTGGCCACATTATGGAAGTAGAATCAAAACAAAATTTAACAAAATAAAGATAACTAGTCGTTCTTTCAAGTAGACTAACATTCAATTTTACTCTAAGTGACTGCTAAATTACAATTACTCCAAGTGAGAAGTAAAAGATGTCACATTTCATAAAAAATACGTAACATTGCCTGAAGTGGTTTTATTTACTTTTAGATGCATTAGACTCTCAAAATTAACAGATTAGATCTACAAACCCCTAATAGTTTACCCCCTAACCCATTTTGAATCGGTCAAGAAATAATAAAAAGAGTCAAAGCATAAACAGCAACAAAGAATCTCGTTTTCTGGGTTCAACAACACCATGAATATTGAAAATGAAATGTTCATAAAAAACCACGCTTCAATCAATGGACGAAAGAATGACAGCAAAAACATTATGCAAGAATCCATCAAAACCATGCCCCGATCAAAAAACCAACTCGTCCAACCAAATCAACTTGAACAAATTATTGGCAAACCAAAATCAATCAAATAAATCAACGCTTCCAAAACAATTAACATGTGGTAAAGTAAATTAAATGATGAGCACCTGAGATTACGCCGTCACATTCTACAAGAAGCGGTGAGAAATCGATGCGAGGGCAAGGGAAAGCGAACTGTGATTGCAGCTGAGGTGAGTGAAGTTCCAGCAATGAAACCAAGTGGTCAGCTGCGTCGCCATATTGCTCCTCATGATTTGCTCTGTGGCTGAGTACAAACTGCATCAGAAGAAGAAGAGAAACAAAAGCTTTCAGGATTCTGTCGGCACAACGGGTTCGGCTTTGAGGGGGTTGGGAATGTTTGAGAAATTAAGTGGACGGTCAAGATTAAATCAAATGAACGGTGTAGATGTGACTGTGAGAGATTATGAGAAAAGTCGCTGATGAGAGAATCCGCTCCCGTCGTGCCACTACCCTATCTTATTCTGCATTCTGATATTTCCGGCCCATATCTCCGCAGTGGACCAAAATAACCCTTCTCACCAAACTCCAATAAAATATACTCTCACAAAAAAAAAAAAAAAAAAATACTCTCACAAAATATCAGAAATCTAAGACTCGGTTCCTTATTGGTTGGTTTGAATTGATGTGTCAGGGGGCCATGCTGTAGACAATCTTATCCACATATCGCAAACAGGCACTTCACTGTATAAATTCACCTCCTCATCTGGTAGAATATCATAGATTGTTCGGGAGAATACTGTAAAACACTCGGTCTAATAAAATTTGAGCCCGAAGTTCCATGGCTCTCCAGGCTGCTGCTTCCCTGATTCCTGCTGCTTTCTCCATTCCTAAAGAGGTCTTTCTTCAAATTCCCACTTGAAAGCTTATCTTTTTTCCAAGTGTTCATAGAACTGAGTTTTTGAGAATTGAGTTGTGTTTTCAGGGAAAATCTGGTGTTTCTCTCAAGGACTCTGCCTTTTTTGGACTTTCATTATCAGATAATCTCAGAGCTGACTTCAGCTCTTCTGCATTGAGATGCAAGGTACTGCAACATAATTTTTCCATTAAAACGTTTTGAATTTATTTCCACTTATAATTTGAATTCCATAGTTAATTCGACCTGAAAGTGTTTTGTTTTTAAGCTCTATATGTCTCTGAGGCTTCTAGTATAATATATTATTGGGTCAAATCTCAAAACACAAGCTTTGTCGACACTCCTGGCAACACCAGGACTTGTACAGAGGAATGTAATGGGATTGGAATCCTCTTGTTTTGAACAAAGTTGTACTGTTAATTATGAAGAAAGAGATAATGTGGGTCCACCTCTTACATGGTGGACTCCCTAATATCTTGAATCTGGGTCCAGATAACCGTGCAAGTTTCTCTAAAACATAAGTGAATTCAAATATGGGATCATTATGAATAACTCTGCATCAGTTTTTGGGCTTTGGTACAAAGTAATCTGAATATCCCCTGTCAATTATTTGGACAATGTTCTAACATATTTTCTATGTGAGAGGATTCCAGCAAAAACCAGGAGCTGTGAGGGCCCAGATTGTGGCTCCTACAACTCCAGCAGTTAACAAGGCTACACCTGAAGGCAAGAAAACGCTGAGGAAGGGAAGCGTTGTCATAACTGGTGCCTCCTCTGGATTGGGTCTGGCTACTGCCAAGGCTTTGGCTGAAGCAGGAAAATGGCATGTGATTATGGCCTGCAGGGACTTCCTCAAAGCCGAAAGAGCCGCCAAATCAGCTGGCATGTCTAAGGAAAACTACACCATTATGCACTTAGACCTTGCCTCACTTGACAGTGTTCGTCAATTTGTTGATAACTTCAAGCAATCGGGCAGACCCCTCGATGTTCTGGTCTGCAATGCCGCAGTCTACTTGCCAACTGCTAAGGAACCTACATTTACTGCTGAAGGATTTGAGCTCAGTGTTGGGACAAACCATCTGGGGCATTTTCTCCTTTCACGTTTGCTGCTTGAGGACTTGAACAAATCTGATTATCCTTCAAAGCGCTTGATCATTGTGGGCTCAATCACAGGTCTAATCTTTTGACAGTTGATATATATAGTCAGTATCATTGTTTGATGTATTTTGGTTCTGATTCGTGTAAATTTAACAGGAAACACAAACACATTGGCCGGAAACGTGCCTCCCAAGGCAAACCTTGGTGACTTGAGGGGACTTGCCGGTGGATTGAATGGACTTAATAGTTCAGCTATGATTGATGGTGGAGACTTTGATGGCGCCAAGGCGTACAAGGACAGCAAAGTCTGCAATATGCTCACCATGCAAGAGTTCCACCGAAGATACCATGAGGAAACTGGAGTCACATTTGCTTCCCTTTACCCTGGTTGCATAGCCACAACCGGCTTGTTCAGAGAACACATTCCATTGTTCAGACTTTTGTTTCCTCCATTCCAAAAGTACATAACCAAGGGCTATGTCTCAGAAGATGAAGCAGGAAAGAGACTTGCTCAGGTGATATTAACAGTTAGACCAAGGGATTCTAGGTTGAATGGGTTGAAAAGTATTTTTTTTCTTATGGACTTACATTGTGATTTTATACCAGGTTGTGAGTGATCCAAGCCTGACAAAATCTGGTGTTTACTGGAGCTGGAATAAGGCCTCTGCTTCATTTGAAAACCAGCTGTCACAAGAGGCCAGTGATCCAGAGAAGGCTCGCAGGATGTGGGAGATTAGTGAGAAACTTGTTGGTTTGGCTTAGCTTAAGCGGGAGCCTCCAATTGCATTTTGTTTCAAAACCTCTCGCTGGAGGAAAAATGAAGTCCCATAAGAGTGAAGAATATGGTCTGATAAATTGCGGTAGAATTGCTTGTGACGGCCTAGAGCTCTTTTTGCTCTGTGAATATAGTCTAGAATTCTTCGACTTATGTGAATCGAATCTGCTAATAAAACGTTTAATTGTTTGGTTAAGTGCATGTTGCTTCTTGAGAACACTTCGCTGTGCATAGTTGAATACAATTATTAAGTGTGAAATATTCCTCCTTGCCTATATTAAGCCAGCATCTGAAATCTGTCTTTTTCATTTTTGGTACTTAAGAGGGTAAGTGAACTTCAGACAAAATGTGTTAACGCAGCATTATCCCACTCATAGGATCTTGTGTTGAGTAAACGTGCAGGCCATTATGCAGGGAAGGGCATTCATTTCTAGGTCTTGTAACGTTAATCTCTTGCGAGATGAAAGCTTCAAATGGTTTGATATTTCAATAAATACCAAGGGAGAGATAAAAGAAGTAATTAATAAGAGGAATTTTCTAGTCCTATATTAGTTACTACCTCCGGTCCTAATTATAGGATAAAATTTATAATACAAATTGCACTATAAATTTTCGAGAGGGAGTATATGCTTTCCTGTCTGAAGAGAGCGTAGGTCCAGGTGGAGGAGATTCCTTTGCAGAAGCTGTCAGGTAACTAGTCGAATTGATTTGAGTCTACAAGTAACCGTTTTAAATAAACCCCTAAACCCCTACTTAAACGTAAAACTAAGGACAAGTTTTAAATAAAGCGATGGCATTTGATCCCTTGCTTAGCTTGCACTTCAAAGTCACAGTTACTCAGTTAGTTACAAATTCTTCTCATATTTATAGAGCGGGTCATCGTATACGTCTACATCAACCTCAGGTTTTTATCCTGTTCTGCCATTCAACAATATACATAAGCATCGAGGAATTTAAAGTTCGTAGGCTGGGAATTTGGCCACTTTAGGATCGATCATGTCTAGAAAGATATAAGCCATTCCTCCAAGACCTTCAAACAAAGAATAAGGGCGATCTCCTCCATGCATCTTTCCTTCCAATATCAGTTTTTGCGCTCTATCAAGTAGAAAACAAGCAAATGCTTTAGCCTTGTACAAGTACTCCGGATTCCCTGTTAACCGGTACAGAGAAAGAAAGATGTAGGTGTTCCCACTGATGCCGTGGCAGATCCCAACTCGCTTAAGCAAACCCCTATTCGACACTACTTCCCCTGCATCTTTTGCTGCCTGCACAAATTCCTTGTCCCCAAAAACCTGATGATTTTTATAAAGAATTTATTGAAAAGATCTTCAGAATGTTATATTTCTGATAAACAGATTTAAGCATCCATGCATATAATCTATTCTATGGAAACAAGATAAGTTGCAGCAAAAAACGGAACCAGAAGGCCATAACTACCTCATTTGGGACTTACGAGAACTGCACCTTCTGTGGGAAATAAATTGTATGCTCCAAAAAATGAATAATTCACTTCAACTACTAAATGAAGTCGCATTGAGCATTTTTGTCCCCAATTTCAATTCCATATATCTACTTAGTACTACTAGTCATCCAATATTGCAATCAAATCAAAAGAAGCAAACACTGGCAACTGGAGAAATGATTAGTTTTTTCCTCTTCACAGACCATTAGATGCAACTAATAGTGAATATGATAAGCTAAGAAACATTACCTCAGCTGCTTTTACAAGAGTAAGAGTGATTCCAGGAGCACCATGACACCAATGCACAAGACGGTCTGAATTGTTTTCTTCACTTGAGCGATAGTTGCCACTAAGGAAACGATTTTTAATCATATAACGTAGTGTACCCTTGACATCTTCTACCTCATCCGGCTTTAGTCCCAAGTCCATTAAAACATACATTATTCCAGCTAGCCCATGTGCAGCACCCCAGTATTTCTTCCCGTGCCATTCATACATCAGAGGACATCTTCCACCGTGGGCCAATTGTCTGCCAGCTGCAATAACTTCATCCACGATTGGTTTCTACGACAGACTAAGCCATTTTAACACCAAGCAAAAGCTGATATTGCTATAATAAATTCCAAAGGAACTATGTCATGAGGCGTATGTGCCTTACCATGTCCGTAGTAGGTACTGTATCTTTACCAATATGCTTGTTTAAGAACGAACAGGCCCATAAATAACCTGCTCGGCCATACAGTAGCTCATAGGGCAAATCATGTGGTAGTCTGATCTGTTGTCAAAGCGAAAAATCATTAAAAGCAGTTTAAAATCTGGACATCAAGTTAAAATTTAAAAATATCATTACGGTCTGATAATAAATTACAAAATAATACCTTTTTGAACTGTCCTAAGTAGTTGTTAAGGAGCCTTTCATCCCCAATATGCTTAGCTACGACAGCACCAAGAGCACAAACACCAGCGCGCCCACATAAGAATGTGATTCGGCTACACCTCATAAATTACCAGATTAAACTAAACTCAATTTATCGCTAATAATGGACTAAAATTGCTACCATTAAGCTCTTTCCTATTGACCATTAAGCTTATTGAAGTATTGACTATTGAACTCGTTGCAGTAGCATTTAACAAAACAGGTCACTCAGAGTCAGAGATTGTGAAAATATTACTTCTAAGGAATAAAAAATATAACAATTCATGCATGCCTCGTGTCAAAAGGTTTGCTCAAAAGTTCACCTGAAAGCCACACACACACACACACATCCATCCAGATAGAGAGAGTACCTAGAATCTATTGAAGCAGAATCACATGCCTTAATGATCTGCGAGCATAAATTAAGATCATTGCCATTCTTCGTAACTTGGTAAGCTTTAAATAGTAGGTACGCTGTCCCTAGTGCCCCCGTGTACAGAGTATAATCCTTCACGCGTTTTCCACTCGATCCCCAAGTCTCCCTCACAACCTGAACAAAACAAGAGCATAAGCATCTAGTGAACATTTCTCAGAACTCACAATTCACAATACCATATCGCCTCAACCTGCAGCTGCACAGAGGAAAAGGACTGTAGGTTGCCTATTTAAAATCGAACAAAAAACACAGACATTTGATGATGGCGTAAAATAATACACCAAATTCTATGAAACCTAAAGTAAAAGGCTAGCGTTATGAATACTGATTCTTTCAAGTCCAAGGCTGCTTTCTGGAGCTTCGTAGAGAATGCTGGGTAAGGAAAGAGAGGAGATTCGTGAGCGAGTCTCTTGCTTCTTGAGAGGAAGTTCCCCCAACAGCTGTCTCTGCTACGAAGTTTGGCATTTCGTTAGGAAAGAAACGATCGACCATGGTGGCACCACCGCCACAGGACGAGACTCGGAATGGTACTCTCTGGAGTGTCTGGGGAGAGCCAATTTTACAAGCTGCCAGGTACACCTATGATACTTTATTCTAATGAACTGTACAAGTTAGCGTTCATACAGTTGGTGCTTTTATTTATTTATTTATTTTTCAGGTAACATCCAGGGCAAAAGCCCGTTAATCATTTTATTATCCTCATTAATATCAATATACTCATATTAACTAATTTTGTATATTTTTTTTTTATACAATTGATGTTATATTTAGAATTAAAATCAACTTTCCAAATATTTTTTATACTAAGGATCGGGAGGGGATGATTAATATTAATTGTTCTATATAAACAAAATTTCCATCTCCAATTTTTTTTCAGAAGTTGGATTATACATGGGAATTTATGTAAAAAATTTAACTGATGTTATAAATATGTTAAAATATGGATGTCCATTCTCTCCATTCCAATGCATCACAATGTATACAGGTATATAGATGGTTACCGACTAATAGCCCACAATAGCCCTCAATTAGGAAAGTAGATTGCATTGAGTATCCTCTGCTTCCATTAATGCCTGGGCGGTTGTGCAGCTGGACATATAATTTATGTTGTAAATAAATGAGGTGTGTGTTTCCTAAAGGCTATAAATAGCCATTCTCCCGTCATTCATTTGGTTGGACTGATTGTACAAGAGAAGAGAAGTGAATAATAGTTGCTCAGTTTTCTCTTGATTCATTTGCTTCTTACATCATATATTTACTTAAGTTTTATAATAACTGAATCATTAGACTCATCTTATTAGTCATTTGAACCCAAAGGACATTATTTTCAATAATCATTCCCCTGTTCCACCAAAAATCTTAGAATCACATTAACATTAGCATAATTCATAATCGTGATCATTCTTTATGTCATCTCCCACAGAGGGAGGAAAAAAATAAAAAGACTGAAAAATAAAAGAAAAATCATCATATTAAAGGTAATCACATTTCACCCCAAAAAGAGGTAATCATATTTCCTAGTACAGATTTAGATATTGGTTCCCCACTAGGGAATTAGTCTCTTCCACAAGAGTCAAGCTCCATTGATAAGCTTGAGAAACATAGTTAATCCCCATAATTATGTCTCACATTAATTTCTGATACTAAGAGGCCCTTCTGATTTCATTTTTAACACCTACTCACATCTTCTCATTTTAATTGAATTCACTCCAGTACTCCACAAAGACGCAGACCTTTCACATTCCTCCATGCATAAACTGTGGTTTTATGAGGGACAATCTAGAAAAATTGTCTTAAATCAATGCTTCTTGAATTCTGTCGTTTTGCTTATTAAAATAACAGAGAACCATATGGAAGTTTGACTTGTATATAAAAAAAGGAGTAAATGGAATGGTAAATAAAGCAATATGCTTCCGCCAACCATATATAAGGTTTATTGTTTACAACCCTTAATACAGCAAACAATTGGGGAAAAACACACACAGACAATGAATTCGTGGGACATAGAACTAACCGGAGTTATCCAACAAACTGCGTTCAAAACTTAAAATGTTCAACCTTCAAATATTCCCACACAACCAATCAGAAACACACTAGTATGATCGTAAAATGAAAAAGAACTATTCCTCTGGCAATTTGTCCTTCAAATATTTCAAAACAGCTTTCGTTCCTCTATCCAAAATAGTCCTCCGAATGCTGAAATGTAAGCAAAACAAAATTCAAAATGAACATGAGGTTGGCCAAACAAAATGATAGAGATGTTAACTGTTATTTGATCATCGGTTAATTAAGTTTCTGATAAAAGATTCTGTTAAACTGTTTACCATTCTGTTTGAAAAAGATCTGCATTTTAAAAGAAGGGGGTTCTGTCTTACCTTCTGAGAGGATTTCCATCAAGTCTCAATGCCTGAAGGCTTGATTCCAGCAAACCCTGATCAGATCAATTTCTTAAAATTAATAGATCAAGTCTGGCAAAACAAGCCATGGGCTAAGCTAATGCACATGACCAACAGCAAAGTATTAATTGGAGAATCAGTTCAAAATCATTCATGAAAAGGGGGAGAAATAGAAAAGGGATAGGAACATGCATCTAAAGAAATATCTACATTACGTAATGCAACGCAAGAAGAGGAAGTAGTATCTACTTTTACTATGCAAATACTTCCAATACTCCAACCATTTTCAAAGTTCCTTTAAAAAACTATTGTACAATGGTGATCTTAGCTGTTAAAGCCAGAAAGAGCTGAAACTAAGACCAATAAAATGTACACACAGGGGAGGGAGAGAGTTTGTTTCTTACCAGTTCAGGGGGAAGGACGGAGATGTTATTGTTAGATAGGTCAAGCTCCGTGAGAAGAGTGAGATCTTTGAACCCCTGAAATCAATTTACAGGTAATGAAGGACATTAACAGCCAAGAATTCAGTGAGTATCATTTTGAGAAGCAGACAACCAGATGAGTTTTGTGAAGTGTCTGCATTTGTAGAACTTAGCCCCAAGAGGACAGTTGAAACATGATTGTTTGATTCCTAGCATGGTCATGCATGCCTTAAATTAACTGGCTATTCTTTGACACATGGCCCTGTGATAATAATATAGTCCATCCACAAAAAACCTATTAACCCTACATAAATTTGAGAAATCACAATAAGGTGCAGAGTTGAGAGAAAGACTTTATAAAAGACGACAACTTTCCTTGACCATTAACAAATTGTAGATAGAAATTTGATTTTATGGGCACGCAAAACAAACAATCACATTGTCCGTCAATAATCAATATTCAATAAAATAGTGAAGATAAACAATTTGACATGGAGAAACCAATGGAAATGTCAATCAATCAATTAAGGCCAAAATAAATGGTTAATATAACTATAACCTAAAGTCAAGTCATAAAAATATCAATAACTCTGATCTCAGAATCAGCAAGCGGCATATACAACTACAATCTCTGTTTCGACCAAAGAAGATGGTATGTTACCAGTGGGATCGACTGAATGGAATTTTGACTCAAGTCCAGGATTCGCAGTTGAGATAGCACCAATACATCTGAAGGGACTTCACTTAGTTGCATTCTTCTGTAATGTTGTGATGTGGAAGTTAAGAACAAGTACTCAAGAAGATAAAGGTGCATAAGAAATACATTTGTAGTTTGTGTGTGACCATGTGTCCCCTCACAAATTCCATTGTTTAATTTAAAGCTTCAATTGAACCACCTCAGGTAAAGCTCTTGCAGATGTGGCATATTAGAGAATGCAGGACCATTTGGCAGTGAAGCTGCATTACCACTTAGATCAAGAATCTGAAGCATAGGCACAGTTTTGAAACCATCTGAAGGAATCTATCATTCAAGCAATAGATATGGTCAGTAATATCAAACTTTCGATTGGGATTTAAATCAGAGAACTTGCATTTGGACACAGAAATTAAATTACTCCTTTCTTGAGCACAAATACTCTGGATTGTACAGAGATCAGAAGAGATTTGTCAAAGTTAATTTCATTATACACAATAATTATGGCACTTCCATAGCATTAATTAAAAAATAAACTTCACAAGGTTTTAACATTATGCATTTTTTTAAATTAAGTTTCCTTGCATGTCCGCCTGGGGGATTCACTGCCATAAAGAAAGAATAAACAAGCTGATCTTATTATTCATGTTTGCAAGAAAAGAATACCGAATTACTCTTAAATCATTACCTGTCTCAGGGGATTGTTGTCCAGCTTCAAACAAGAAAGACTTAAAAGTGATTTCAGAATTGAACCAGGCCAATCTTTAACTCTATTCTTAGACAGAATCAGTGTCTGAAAAGTGTAAATACAGAAATGAATGAGTACAGAAATTTATAGATCTGCATTATGTCATTTGACTGACGACCAATTTATCTGACTATTCTTATCCTGACATCAACCCAATAAAAAATTTTAACAAGTACTGGAGACATATTATCATCCACAGATTATCACCTTTCTGAGACCCATAGAAAAGATTTTCCCTAAGCAGAACTATTTTACCTTATACTAACTTACTAAGCAATTGATGGAGCAAATACAATTGCCATCTACATTTCCAGAGGGAAATTTGGACCCACGTCAATCATTATTGTTAAAAATTACCAAAGAAAGGTCAAGGATTTACGTGATAGAAGTGACGGAAAAATGTGTCAGCAGAAGAAATTATACAAGAGAATGACAAATATGAGACAAAAACTAGATGATGATTGCAAAACTTCTGAATCAGTTCATAAATACACTGAACTAAACTCATGCAGCTTGGGGTCTGAAACTACAAGGTTTGTAAAATTGATCATTATTGATATACAATAAGAAATCAAGTCACTAGTCATGATTCCAGCGCAAATAAAGAATTTCTCAAGCTTCTCTGTGTTCCTTACGGAGGCAGGATTGTCACAAACATACTGCAGACAATAAAGAATAGCACGCATTGCCTCAACTGCTGGTAATTATTTTGAGACCGACCTACAGGATCATTAGATTTTACACGCACTTAGCTTGTCCAAGCCTTGCTGCAGCAAATTTATAAAGGAACTTTCCAAAGAGGTAATTTAACATAGAAAGGATAACCAAATGATAAAACTTCACCTGGAGAGAAACACAAGAGGAGAGCTCCACTGGCAACTCCTCAATGGAATTTCTTGAAAGGTTTACTTTTATTATCTCCCCTGATTCCCATATTTCTGATGGAACGGCATTCAACCCCAGACCTTCCAAAGAAAGCTCCTGAGTATCATTCCAAAAATAATTAATGCTGAAATTAATCATAAGCCTAATGAATTGAATGGCCTGCTATGATTAATTAAACAGACAAAGACATGAACTTGGGCTTTGTAACACTTTGATAATAGGTGCAGTTATAAGAGGCAATACATTTGAAGTGGCAATAAATTTTCAGAAAGATCATGAAGCAAAAAATGACTAGTTTTTCTTTTTTCTAAAGAGGCAGTACCTTTGAAGAGATAGACAATCTAGTAGCCTTTACAATTACATCCTCTTTTGTGCTGATTGAAGATTCAGACTCTGCAAAGGGGGGGGGGGGGGGGGGGGGGGGGGGGGATTACAACATGATCTCAAGAATAAGACATATTTTTGCCCAAAAAGAATAAAAACCAGTATAAGCATAAGTTATATTCATCTAACATACCTTCAACCTCAGAAAGCCTACTCCGAAGAAACTTCAGTAGTGCTGTTGTAGGTCCAGAGACTAATGAGCTGGGAATGAAAAGCATTAGCTTCTGAAAAACACCAGTAAATAAAAAAATTATAGACGTTGTCACATTGACAACATAGAGGTTACTAAGCCTTGTACCTTCGCAGAGTCCGCAAAGGATTGCCCATAAGCAAAAGTTTCCTCAAGGTAGTCATCTTGCCTAGGCCAAGTTAAAATATCAAGGCTGTCCCCCAAACATCGTTAAAATATCTAGGCAATTATTTCTTTATATATTTACGTAAGGCATGTCCATAATACTTCAAGTATGTCAACACATAAACAACGGTATTTTGAATTGAGAATGGGATTTACTTCAAGTTAAAATATTAAGATTTACTATGGCTAATTGTTGTTGACTAAAGTTTTTGGGATATAAAATTATCTTAGATGCGACAAACTTTGCTTGTAAATTCTTTCTAAGCACAGGTTTCCATTGGCTTACATGTTCTTTAACCAGCCAAGATCAAAATTAATAGGGAGCCTAGAGCCCCAACTATTGTGAAAGGCACAGAAAACTCTTATTATATTTTCTTTAGAAACTTATATTTTCTGCTCTTGTTAGTCAACTAGAACTTTTTTCAGATTGGATTCATAATTGTCATAAGTTGGGTAAACTTACCCAATTCAGCGGGTAAGCCACTCAATGAATTGTTTGAAAGATCTAAGACCAAAAGACCCAACTTGCATGCCTCTACTGGGTACTCCTTCAACTGCAATTCAATGACAAAAATAGAAATCGGATTAATAAGCTGGCATACAAAAGTAAAACTATGGTTGTGAAAGCCAAACTAAAAACAGTACTACCACTATCGCTTATAAGCCAACTAATGATAAGTAATATATGTGAAACATTGACATGAGCAGAGAGAGCTTGGTGGTTATCTTGCCTAAGACAAGTTGAAGATGAAGTTTAAATCTGTCAGCGTGTGTGGGTGTAGCCATGTGTATACTTTTGTTAACCTAAATCTATAAGATGAATTCAGAGAGTCAATTATTCAGACTCTTCACTAAACTAGATAGGTAATGAGGTGTCACAATAATGCAAAAGCCCATAAGCACTGTATGTTGATGCCTATACATATAAAGTGTTAAAATCAATTAACATAGACCTAAGTTTAGGAACAAATTTTTTTCATTTTCAGTAATTATTCAATGTTATATGTAAGATTTTTTATAGAATAGAAATTTATTAAGAACAGAGTTTTAAAATGCAGTTCAAGAATCAAGACATCTTCTGATGGAAACTCAAAAACAAATCAGCACAATAAACCAAAAGAACTTAAAAAAATATACCACAAGGAAGCACAATATTTCACAAATCCAAGATAAGCCCGAAATAAAAATGATGAGAACAACACCAGACTGAGGACATGAAAACTATCCAATATCTAAAGCGGTTACTATACTGCCATTTTTATTTGGGCAACCAAGCAATATGAAAAAGAGATCATCTCTTGGAATAGAAATTATAATAAATAAAAATTTCAGTTCTACCTACCTGGTTAGAGTGAAGATCTAAAGTCCCTAGTCGTGAGAGTGTCCCTATCTCTGCTGGTACAGTAAAAAGGTTGTTATTCCTAAATTGAAAAGTACCATATGTGTCAGAACTCAGAAGTTTCAGGTAAAAGAAAATTAAATGCTGAAAATGATATGTTTTGATAATATGAAAGTTAGGCGCAGTATAAATTAGAATATCACCCCAAATAAATCTCTGCAAGTGAATGGCAACCCATGATTGATGAAGGAATTGATGAGATTCCTGTACAAAGGAATACATGATAATTCTGAGCCAAGATGAGAAGGGAAAACCAAAATCATCATTAACCTCTCGTTTAATAACTCACTGTTCTGATGGAGGTCAAGGCGAATTAGACGAGCAAGACCTCCAATGCTGGCTGGTATGCCATTCAGCAAGTTTTTTGCTGTAAAAATGTAAGAAATGAGAGTATTTAACCAAACAAAGTACTTGAGTAGGTTTAAGGTTATTTAGTTATATCATATAGGTAATTAGATGGCAAAACAGAGCCCTTACATGCATTTAATTCAGTGAGCAAGGTCCACGAAGAAATGAGGTTTTCAGGTATCACTGTTAGTTTGTTTCCCTGGAAAGGGCAGAAGATGATATAATAAAAAATTCTAATTACTAAGATCATATGCCTTCTGAAAGTAGAGTAAGTTGATCATCAATCAATATGCCAAATATTGGTAATACCTCCATGTCTAGCTTTGTCAATTTTGAACAATTTGCTAAATCATCCGGTAAGCTGGTAATGAGGTTGTTCGATCCCTGAAATGGGAGTATCATGAGCCCCTTTTCATCAAAGAGCAAGCATTACAAGCATACACGTATAGGATCAGCAAATAGCAAGCTTTTATGAGAGGTTTTGGTTCAACTTCTATCGCTGATGGATTCTCCAGTGAAAATCCCATGGTAAACCATTAAAAGTAATCCCACTGTTCCCCAATGAATTCATCTATGTTGAGCTACCTTATATTGTATAGGAAAAAGTAAAATACAAAAGCCATTTACCTACAATTTTCCATGTCTACTTATCATTAGGGTTGTAGGATTTTAATACTCGTATCAAATACAAATTTGTGATCACTATGAGCAAAAAGTCACTGATTTGGCACAAGAAAAATAATTTAATTGCCTTCTTTTTTGTGAATAAAGTTATGCCAAGCCTATGTTGCAACACATCAGAAGGGCCAAAGCCCCAATTAAATCATTAGAATTTAATCACTTATTTTAGTACACAAACAAATGTATTCTAAGGGAAGCTTAAGGAGCGTACACCCCAAGTACCATAGCCTCTAATCTTTCTTTTAACTGCATGAGGCTCAATTCATAGGTCTCTACCAGATAAAAGCAAGATTTGTTGACTGTTAGTACAGTAGTTAATGGCTGCTAATTAAAATCAATATAGGCACCAAAATATAAACTGCCACAGCAAAGTTGTCCCCCCCCCCCCCCCAAAAAAAAAAAAATATATATATATATATGTATATATATATATATTTGATACAATGGTTGGAGCAAAATGACATAACCTATGTACACACTCAGCATTTTCAGCAAGATAAAGTATCACCTTCAATTCTGACAATTCAGTACATTGGCCAAGTGAGCATGGAAGCTCCTTCAGTTGATTGTTAGAGAAATCAAGCCTAAATAATCATTGCAAAGCATGTTAATTAGGGGAAGCATATGCATAAATAGAGGAGTACAGAGGGGATATAAAGAACATTAGCATAATTATTTACAAGGAAAACAGATGAGAAAAAAGAGTAAGAAGAAATAACAGCGTACTTAACAAGTGATGCTGCTGATCCAATTTCCTCTGGCATTTTATTTATCAAATTGAACGAAACATCCAACAACTTTAATTGATGTAGCCTGCCAATTAGATAATTATTCTTTGAAGTACAGCATATATTTTGTGTATGTGTATTTCAAGACAGTTATTCAGCATAATTGACAGATAAAAACTCACTCTCCTATTGCAGCTGGAAGCTCAGAAAGTCTGTTGTGGCTAACGTTCAACACAGTTAGTGAAAGTAAGTTTCTAAGATCTTCCTTTAATGATTCAATATCATTATGAGCCAAGATGAGCTTTTGGAGATCCACGGCCTGTAAACATGATATAAATGTCAGACCACTTCCTTTACATGTCGAAGTATCACGTAGCATTTATCTCTCGAGTGTATCAAAGCAGCCAAGTTTGAAGGAAAATAAAGATGAGCAAAATGCAGTACCTCCCACCACTTATTATCCGCACCAACCCCTCCAGATTCCGGTACACCTCATTTGGAACTTCACTGAATTTGAAACACATCAATGCGTAAATGACCAAAAGGATGAAAACCCGTGAATCGTGATGATCCCAGCTAAGTTTAGTAACATAATTGTTCGTCAAGGAAAAAAAGTGATTTTGCTCAACAATTTCAAGTCACGAATACGATTCGCGAAAATGGAAGCTTTCTGTAAGGGATCGATGGGGTGGGGGGGGGGGGGGATCAAGATAGGACTTGCCTGAGTGAGCGATTTGAGAGGTTGAGGGAACCAGATGCTCTTGCAGCTTTTAGCAGGCGATCCATGGAAAAGTGTATGGGACATGCAACGCGGTGAGCTTATCCAGATCCCGCAATGGTGATAGAAGGAAAGTGGTGCAGTCGGGTAGAGAAGATGATGATTGCCAGTTCGGTTGTGGAACATCCAAGAGAGGACTTTATGCTGAATAACATCAAATGTTGCATCTGGCAGTAATTTATCACTAAAACATCACTTCATCTTTCGGCTGACAACTAAATTTCAAAACTTTAACCCAATATGTGCGTGTCAGCAAATATTTTCCCCCGTGAGAAAGTGTCATCAATATTCAATACGTGTGTAAAAACAGAGCCATGTTTGGGAAAATGTTTAAAAACTAAATGCAACATTTTTGCACAAGAACGTACTTTCAGCTCGTTCCAATTTTTTTCTGAACAGAGTTTTTAGTTGAGTAAATTCATCTATCTAGTATTATGGGGATGTATGTATTGTCCTAAAATACATATGGTATGTTCTAGCAAAAAAAAAAAAAAAAACATATTTTATAAATCAACAAGTATAAAAAGGATTAATGTCATTATAGGATTTTGGTTTTAGCTCCTACAATTTTAAATTTTTGGTTTTAAAATAGATTCATATAATTTTGATATAAGTTTAGCGATAGGTACTTATACTTTTAACAAGTTTTAATTTTGTTTCATGTACTTAAACTCAAACTAAGTACTTACAAAATTATAGGAACCAAAACTAAATTTTGATCAAATTGTAAAGACCAACAATTATATTAATTCTTAATTAAAGCTATAACATTTTCCTTAAAATTAACTTTTCAATATTCTAGGAATTGGGTTAGTTTATTGTCATAAAGGGCGGAAATAGGCCACATCAGGCCAAAATCTAGCTAAGTAGGCTTAAGCCTATAATATGCATGAATCTTAATGGATTTTGTTTCTAGACTTAAGCCCAAGTCTTCATATAACCTAAAGAAATAGAATTATTTGTCTATATTGCAGGCCTCTTAAAACACCTCATATTTTACATCTTAAATGTTATAAGTAGGTTTTTTTGTTCAATCATTATAAATAGGTTTTGAAACCTACTTATATATAAATTGAAGGCTTTAAATAGATTTAAATCCTATATTTAATTTAAATAAAATTTGACTTAATTACAGAATATTATATAACAAAATTGTAGTATATATAATAAACAAGCCATACTTACAAGCTAGGTCTTTTCTTTTTTTGGTAGCAAAAACTTTAAGTGGGGGTAGACACCGGTATCCCAACAAAGCCAGGGCACGCCTCCAAGCTCAAAGTGCGCTTACAGAAGTAATTACAGATCACCGACCAATAAGGTCATCACATCGACCTGCGGGTATCGAACCTCTTCCTTTTTGGGGTTAGGTCTTTTTATTCTATTTCAAAAAAAGCCTTGCCTTCTTAAATAGGTATGAAGTCTAATCTCTTTATTAAATAGGTCGGGGCTTACTAACAGGGTTTGGTATAACGGAAAGAACTAATCCCTCACAATATGGCGAACCAAGGTTCAAACCCGTTGGGAGAGATGTCCACATTTTGTGCTCGATCGTGCCTCAAACATGATTGTCTCCAATAGAAAGATAATTGTGCCTAACAAAAAAAAAAAGGTCTGGCCTTATTAGGCTTTAACTAGGCTAGGTGGCCCCTCTTAAAGGCATGACTGGGGGCTTGTTTGGTTTAATGCAAATCAAAGGATGTAAATGGAAAATGGTCATTTTCCATTGGCGACTACTATTTGGTTGACATTTTCTCAGGAGAATGTTTTTAGATGGAGAGGTATTTCCTGTTATACATAGGAAAGCCGTTTCCACCTATTTTGGTACCCATTTTTGGTGGATCAAGAAAATGGAAGAAGACTATTTTACCCCTCTTCAGTGACGCCGAGAAATATTGTGGTGGTTGATGGCAAAGGAAAAAGAAGCCGAAGGTGGCCTCTTGACGCTATCGTTACAAATTTGCGAGTGACAAAGGAGGAGGAGGAAATTGACAATGGTGATGATGCAGGGAGGGTGACGAAGGTGGTGGAAGAAGTCGGTGGTGGTGACGATGCAAAGAGGGTAACGGAGACAGAGGAGGAGGAAGAAGCCGGCGGTGGCCTCTTTGCCGTTGTCGCTGCATATCCATTAATGACGGAGGAGGAAGAAGTTGAGGACGGTGATGATGCAGAGAGGGTGACTAATGAGGAAGAAGAAGCTGGCGGTGGCCTCTTTGCTGCAGTCACTGCAAATCCATTAGCGACGGAGGAGAAGGAAGAAGTCGAGGACTGTGACGATGTAGAGAGGGTGGTGGAGGAGGAAGAAGAAGCCGGCGGTGGCCTCTTGGCCATTGTTGCTGCAGATCCATCAATGACAGAGGAGGAAGAAGAAGTCGACAATGATGATGATTTAGAGAGGATGATAAAGGTGGAAGAAGAAGTCAACCCATTTTATTCCTCTATCATTAATACAGGGGCAAGATGGTCTTTTACCTTATTTTCTTCCAACTAAACAAAAATTTTCCTATCAACATATTTTATTTTCCATTGCGAACCAAATATGTTCGAGGCAAATATTTTATGTTCCTTTCCATTCCACATCTTCTTTAATACAAACGGACCCTTAACATCGTTTATGGGTGGGGTTCAACTAATATCCTCTTCCTCTCATCTGGGCCGTCGGATGAAAATCTAGACGGCTCAAATTGTTTTTAATAATTTACCACATGCGGTAAAAATTTAATTATTTAAAAAAAAATCTGAGCCGTCCAGATTTTAATCCAACGGCCCGATAAAGAAGAGGATGGAAGATGATGGGAGTAGAAGAGGATAGTAGCTGGACCCTTAGGGGTGAGCGTTTGGTTTTTCGATTCAATTTACCCGAAACCGATTAATCAAGTTCACAAGAATATTTTAGTTCGTTTCACTTAGTAACTGAATTAACCAATTTTTTCTCACTCTTCATGGCGTAAAAGGACTTCTCATTCGCTAAAGTGGCCCTTTTAGACTCCACTTATAAGAAATATTCTCATGCTCTTATTGGTGTACTTCTTACCACTCTTAGCAACGCGGTGTTGTTTTGACTATCCGGCCAGATTACAACGTCGGTATTTTGACAGACTCTCCCCGGAGGCGAGAGTTCAAATCCAGATCACGAGAGTTGATCAAGACTCCCAAGCCATCATGGCTACCCTTCATCACTGATTGCCTATCGTCTTTAGAATCATGCCTATGATCTTGACTTCCTAACTCCACCACCGATGCTCTTGTTGCGATCTTTAACAGAGCGAGATGATACTTCTATCATCCGCATTCCCGGCAGATTCCAAAGGATGAACTTGCCAAGATAATGCCAATGCAATGGATTAGCAACTATGAAAAGCTTTTTCATGAAAGGCACAGATGTCCACACCACTACTCCTTGAGTTATTGAAGATCTTGGAGATGGTGTTTCAAAGACTACTTTCTCCGGACCCGCACTTCGGATCATCAAATCCACATCCTCGTGGCGACTTTTGTCTCTCACACCGGCCTATACACCTTCCGGGAAAGACCCTCCAATAGCTTGGGTTAATCAAGACGCCAAGCCTTGCTATATTTCTCATATTAATGGTCACTTCCTATGGGATGTTCCAGGATCAGGCATGTGTGATCCAAATTGTGAATGTGACACCCCTGAATGGTGGGAAGATTCAGATGATGAACAAGGATTATATCCTTGTAAGTATGCTTACAAGCAAGCACTAAAGAGTAAGCAAACTCCTAGATCTCCTTGTAGATCTCATAGAACTAAGAGATTTGATGACAATGATGATTATGGCTATGCACAGCCAGTTACTTCACGGCGCTCCACACGTCATTGGCAGCCTCCTCCTCCTCCAGCGAAATCTTCAAAAAATATGTCCCTTGTTGAATTGATGCTAGAAACAGGTCATCATGACCTTGTTGAGAAATATTTTCCTGATGCTGTTACCAGCAGTCCACTAAAACCCTTTGTTGCTTCTCCAGCTCCAGCTACTCCTCAACCTATTCCTTGTATTGCCATGCTCAACCCTTATGAACAAGAATTTCCTCCTCTTGAAAGAAGAGTTGACCAGGCTAATAAGATTCCATCCAAGCCTTATGTTATTCCTAATACAGTTGATGCTCAGGGAAATTTTCAATCCACACAGGCTGAAGAAGTTTTGAATTGGCAGACTCAGAATGCCGTTTGCCAAAACAATACCTTGAAAAAGATTGATTCCAAGCTTGACTCTCTGACAACTAAAACAGAAGGATTAGCCTATCAGATCGATCAAATATCTGAAGAGGTTAAAAATCTATATCTTCATCAGAAGCAACAGGCCATCAATTTGGATGCGTAACTCAAAGCATTTATTGAAAGGAGGGTACATGGGTTCCCGGTTCAAGCGAAGGAAATTGAGCTTCAAGCCATTCAGCCAAGATTTAAAAAGGATTGAACTAGATATAGCCAAAAAACAATCTCAGGCTATATATGAGCCCTATCCTTCATTTTCAACCATTCCAGCCCCTTTGCTTCCATCATCACCTACAGAAGATTACAACAAACAGTTCAAATTCAATTATCCATTGTTTGCTCAACTGTCACCTCCAAAGTTACCTTCACAAACCAGACCTCAGCTTAAGCCCCAGTATACCTATCCTAGGCCAAGGCCACCTCACTTGCACGCCCTTTCAAACACATGACCCAGGATCCCATTCAGGTATTCAAATTAATGAACCATGTTCCAGTGTACCTCCCTCTCAAGAGAAAAATAAACAAACAGCAGATCCTTCCCGGTCTACTCAACCACCTACATATTCATCCATTACCACAACCACATTCTCCTCACAAATCTCCACTAGTACTACACCAGCCATTAATTCATCTCATACTCCCTCCATAGGAATTCTCCAAAGTCTAAATCCATTTACCCCCTTACAGGACTCATCTAGCTCGGAAGAATCAGAGTTAGAAAGTTTTTCACAGAGCTATTCTGATGCTAGCTCTGAAGCTGAAATGGTTGATATCTCAAGAATTGCTATGGTCGACCAGGTGAAGAAGAAGAATTCGATGAATCATTTGTTGAACACCCAAAAGATCGTCTCGAGACAAGACCATGATTATAAGCGCCAATGGTCCATGGTTTATTTTTGATAACATTCCTTATGAAAGATGGATATTCCGCCTTCAAGAGTTTAGTGCCTGGATAGATTTCTGATCACCGCAAACCAAATCCCCTTAGACAAGCTTTGCGGGAGTTTGTCTCAGATTTCGGGTACTCTTAGAGAATGGTTCCAAAACCTTTCTCCATACCAAACTTCAAGCAATTCGGGTTGAAGATCCTCGCTATTCTCCTTGTTGTCATCCATAAAGAGTTTATTGGTGACCACCATATTATCCGAGAAGAGAAAAGCAAGAATTCTTTGAAATGAAGTGTTGTTCCTTAAAAAGAAAATATCTTGACTCATTATCGAGAATGATACGAAGTACCACATATTAAATGGTGGTAATGATGTGAATTTACGCCATACTTTTGTTGCCTCCCTTCCCGATGAGCTTGCGAGCTCAATAGGAGCATCAATGCTCTTCAAAAAGACATGACTCGATATCTCTATGGAGAAGCGTACCGGCTTGCTCTCAATGCCCTTGACAAACTCTGTGAACAACATAAGTTTTTCAAAGACATGCAGAAGAAGGCCCATAAATTCAAGCCAGCATGTAAAAAGCCTTATTTGAAGATTAAATGCAAAGATCAGAAGGATTGTTATTGTCCTTCAAAGAAGAAGACCCATTATCGCTCCTATCCTCAATCTTTCCAAAAACCTTACAAGAAGTCAAGGCAACCAAGGTTCGAAAGAAACCTAGATTTTTTATATTAGAAGACCTTCCTCCAAAGGCTCCAGGTGCTTTATTTTTAAAAACGGGACATTTTGCAAAAAATTGTCCTCGAAAAACAAAAGGCGATGTCAAGATAATGCAGAGGCTTCAAAACATTTTGATGATTTCAGATAATGCAGCAAATATTGAAGAACAACATGAACAAAATGATGAAACACAATATGTTATTCCTCCTTACGAGGGATCAACAGACTCATCCTTTTCTGAATCAGAAGATGAATCAGAAGAAGATTATTCTCCAGGAACTATCAATCTTGTCCAACAAGTTTCTCCCCAAACTCCATCCATAAGATGTCTTGGATCTTTAAATCTCAATCCTGAAGTTAATTTGAAGACTCCATTGCCAAATATTCAAGTCCAAGTCCTACTAGAAACATATTCGAAGCCCATTACTGCAATAGCCTTCTTTGACACGGGTTCATCTCACACAGTGATGAAACCGCACATCCTTCCTCCTGAAGAATGGGTGCCTCATAATCGATTTCTTTACTGCCGATGGAAAGATGTTCAAGATTGATTTGATTACCAGAAGAAAGATCAGCATTACGTTCTTCCCAGGATGTACCTTGAAAATCAAGGTACTAGGAAGTGAACGTCTAGGAAAGGACATTCTTCTTGGTTTTAATGCTTTTTATCATACCAAGAACTTAACTATACTTCCCAAAGGAATCGGTGGAAATCTAACTTCGGTCCTTGGACACAAATTCCCTCTCTATGAATTGCAAGATGCTCCGCCACGTATTCGAGACATAAAGGACCGGTTGTTATAGATCTTGTCCGACAAACCATGATCAGTTTCCACATCCTTCTCCACTATGGAAAAATACCGATTTCTTCATCAGCCTTCCTTTTAAAAGGAATGAAGATATTAATCCCATTAAAGCTTCACACCCAGGAATGAACCTAGATGATTTGAAGCTAGCCGAGAAGAATGTGCTACATTACTTAAGCAAGGCCTCATAGAACCAACCAAGTCCGAATGGGCTTGTCAAGCATTCTATGTTGAGAAAAGATCGAAATCAAAAGAGGAAAGAAAAGGCTTGTCATTGATTATAAGCCTCTTAATCATTTTCTTCAAGATGATAAATTTCCTCTTCCCAAGCCTATAGCCTTGTTTGCCCAGTTGAAAGGTTCGGCCCATGTTTTCTCAAAGTTCGATCTTAAAGCAGGTTTTTGGCAACTTGGGATCCACCCACAGGATCGGCCCAAAACAGCATTTTGCATACCCAATGCTCAAGTATCAATGGACTGTTATGCCCTTTGGACTCAAAGTAGCGCCTTTTGTTCGAGAAGGCCATGATTAAGATATTCGAGGCTATCGTCAATAATGCTCTCATCTACATTGATGATATTCTATCGTTCTCGGCAAGAACGGCGTAACACCAATTGCTTCTAGCCCAATTCTATCGATTGTAGCCCAACATGGCATCATGCTCTCCTCCAAGAAAAGTGAAATTGGAATTACTGAGAGGTTGATTTTCTTGGAATGCACTTTAAAGATGGTAAGTACGGTCAGTCCGCATATTGCTCGGGATCTACTAAAATTTCCCGATGATAATTTCTCCTACAAACAAGTTCAACAGTTCCTCGGAATTGTTAATTTTTTGAGAGACTTTATTCCTCGGTTGTCCCATCATACCAAACCACCACTGTACAAGATGCTAGAAAAGAATCCACCACCATGGTCTCGTGTACGGACAAATGCGTGATTATTCTCAAAAGGATTGCTCAAAATCCTCCACCATTAAAGATCCGGATCAAGGGAGGATCTTACAAACTGATGCTAGTGATGACTATTGGGGTGCAATACTTCTTGAAGAAGTTAACGGAGTACGAAATTACTGTGGGCATGCTAGTGGACAGTTTAAAGACTTAGAAAAACACTACCATGCTACCTACAAGGAAATCCTTGTCGTCAAACGGGAATTGAAAAGTTTAGCTTCCATCTCGAGCCCCTACCACTTCACAAAGTAGAAAATGGACAACACATCTTTTCCAAAGATGCTAGATCCAAAAAAGAAGTTATCGCGGATGCCCAAGTTATCTCGGTGGAAAGACCTGGTTTTCACATTATAAATTCTCGTTAAACACCTCGGGGTCCCCAGAACATCCTTGCAGACTTTCTTTCTAGACCACAAAAGACTCCTCCTCCTCATCCACAAATCCTCTACATCCTTACCCTCTCAGATATCCATCCTCCAAACACCATGCCTTACTACACTAAAGCAACTATCCTCCCTCCTGATTCAGACCTCCACTCCTTCATAGATTTTCAAAAATATGCCAATGAGCATCTTTACTCTTGGCTTCATCTCTTGTTTAACAAGACTGACCTTATCCCTAAAGTCCAACATTTTAGCCCTATCTGTCCTTATACTACTATCCCGTTCATTCAAGGTCCCATACCTGATGAACTTCTCTGGTACGTTTGGTCCATGACTATCCTTCATACTAGTGCCATCGCCTTTGCTCCTCTACCTGTTTACCACTACATCTCGGATGGCCCACCATGCGGACTCCGCCCTTGTCAAACTCCTTACTTTCTTTGCCCTCTTCCCTTCCGGGAGAGGTTTCCTTGTTTAATTTGATAAATGAAAATAAGCTCGGTATCTTAAAAAATCAAAACAAAAAAGATTTTCTTGTGTGTTTTTCTTAGCGGGGTATAACATGCACGAAAAACCAGATGGGGTAGAACTGGAGACCAATGCACTACTTTAGCCTCAAACTCTTGATTGGGTTCGATCAGACCCACCACAATGGACAGAACTTGGCCTCATTCTTGCCAATTTTAATAAATGTGTCTCAAAGGAATGCACAATCCTTGGCCCAGTTCCCAATGAAGATAAAGCATATGCATATGATGAATTGTATCAGCCAGAGCCACACTATGTGTCATCTTACCATACAACTTCCTCACAAACAGCTGAACTTCCCCTTGACTCTCAGGGAAATATTCTTCAGGACTCTCAAGACCCTTACGAAGATGATTATGAAGACCAATTCATTCAGTTATCCTTGTCCCTTCCAGGCTCATCTCGGTATCCAGCTCATTGTACTCAACCACGTGCCCAAGACCAAAGCCCAGACGATGACCCGGTTGGCCGGATCCATGCCATGATAATTTTGACCCACTCGGTTACATCCGGTCCAACTACTACGACGGTGGCGAGTGACAACAACAATCTCTCCCAGTCACGAGCCAATCTGTAAAGGGTGGTCCCCGTAGCTAGTGTCATGCAGACTATCGGCGGCCGAGTTTCCGGTCGGTTTCAAGTTTTAAGTCATGTGTTTTCAATGTGTATTACGTGTCCTTTACTTTTCAGCGTGAAGTTAATCATGTCGGTATTATCATGTATTGTTGTCCGTCGTCTTTTATTTTCGGTCATTACTTTTGCTAGTATCTTGTCTTCTTTTCGGTTTGTCTTGTAGTAGCTCGCTTCTCCATATAAGCAGACTTCGTGTTCAAATGTAACCAGATCGAGTTGATCAATAATATCCGAGTGTGTTTTCTCTATGGCTTCTTCTTTCTAAATTCCTCTTCTCGTTTCCAAAAGCCCTAGTTCTCAAAGATGTCGGTATTATCTCCGCTCCTTAGATTCCAAGTATGCTCGCACTTGCCTCTTCATGAGGAACGTACATCGAACAAAATCAAGATCATGATCCAAGTATGTGAGATTATCGAAAATTAAGATATTGAATATGCCATTATTGTATGCCTTGATTGGGAAGATGCTTAAATCCTAAAGTGTCCTTGAGCGTGGGCAAGAGGTAAGTCTCGGGAAAAGCTCTGGATTGTCATTGGATTGAGCATCTCCCATCAATACGTGCATTCCCTGGTAATTGTCCAAGATAATAATTTTCGGTTTATCAAACTTTCTCGGTTATCCGATCGAGTTAGATAGGATAGATCAAGGTCCCAATGGCATTATTGGTGGCTGTGTCTGAGATCTTCTAGCCCCAGTGTCATTTGGATCCTGATACATCCACCTCACTAGTGTGGTATCAGAGCCAGCACGAATTTTGCAGATAATGCTGAAATATTTAGAACGAAGGTGAGTAAGAAACAAGTCTCAAACATGAGTGAAACCCCGGATCGTCCACTTGATCCTTCTACCTCCCTAATTTCACCCTTTATTCCAGATCCTTGTCCCCTTCTATGAAAAGAACTCTTTCGATAAAATAAAAAACCTCATTGAGGTTACTCATCATCCTGATCGGCCCATCGAAATCTTGACTTACCCCTTTCTCCCGCATACGTTTTTACCACGGGAATAATCCTTTCACCAGTTCAATCAGATCTCGATTAGAACTAGAAGACCGAAGGTTAAAAAGTTGTTCAATCTACCAAACTTGAACAGTGTACTCTCCTAAAGAACAACTCGGGGAATAATATTCCACTATTGAGATCTCTCCGATCTCATTGATAAATGGAAATCAAAATTACTTTTTATCTTTAATGTTAGATTTAGAGGAAAATATATAAAGTAAATTGAATTGATTTAAAATAATTAAAGATTTTATATAATATAATTCAAAATCTATATCTATTTAATTATAAATTAAATTAGATTGCTACAATAACTGATCCTAAAAAAGATTTTTTTTCAATATTTTCGAAAAATAATGTTGACCAATTTCAAGGTCATTCATTAAAAATTTAAAAATTCGCAACTAAATCAGTCTTATTTACAACAATATCAGTCTTGCGGTTAACAACTATATGCTCCCATTTACAACTCACCAAAATTCTAACAAACCCAAAAAAAAGGACCTTCTGAGATGGGTCGATTCTTAGATCCTTTTTGGGTTTTTTTTAAATGGTCCCTCAGAAAGATTTTCCCAAAAAAACCGTTGCCCAATTTCCCAGCTAAAACCTAAAACCCTAATTTCCTGCTGCCTCTCTTGACATTGGCCGCCCCTCTCGACCGTTTGCTTCCGCCTCGCCTCGCCTATCTGTTTTATTCATTTGAAGAGTTGCTCTTCATCCGTATCATAAGTAAGTGTCTGGTTTCGCCTCCTTCTCTGTCGCTCCCCATTTATATTCTGATGCTCAGATTCTGATTTTCCTCCTCTGTCCAGTTCCCACTGCATAGTTGAGTGAAGATGACAAAGAAGAAGGAAAAGAAAGTGAACGTGTCCGGAAAGCCAAAGCACTCCCTCGATGCGAATAGGAGCAATGATAAAAAGAGCTCTTCAAATTCGCGCAGCGCCGCTACAGTGCGGCGGCTTAATATGTACAATACCAGACCTGTGCGGGATCGTAAAGGGAAAGTCTTGAAGAACGAGCTTCAATCAAAGGATTTGCCGAGCACACGAATTCAACCTGACCGCCGATGGTTTGGTGTGTTCTATTTTACAGAATGACTCAAAAATTGTAGTTTTCAATTCGTCCCCATATGTTCATATTAACACCCTTGCTATTCGTTTTGGGTGATTGGGAAATGCTAAAGTCAAAGTCTTTTTGAACAGCTTATGGTGTTGATTTACTTATAATTCTGTAGTCATTTTTTTGGGCATTATTTGCAGGAAACACCCGGGTTGTAAATCAAAAGGAGCTTGAATTTTTCCGGGAGGAGCTTCAAAATCGCATGTCAAGTAATTACAATGTCATATTGAAAGGAAAGAATCTGCCCATGTCTCTCCTGAACGATCACCAAAAGGTTTGTTTACGCTCTCAAGTCTTTTTTGACCACTCTGATAACAAAAAGGAAAGAAAGAAAAGAAATTTATTTGAACGTTGCGCTTTATTAGGTGCCTTTCATATTCCTTACCTGTGAATTTATTACCTAGTGATAACTATGATGTCGGGATGTAATACGCATTAGACGAAGGTCTTGTTTTTCAAGCTGAATGCAAAATTCACTTCTGAGATAGTTTAGACTGAAATATCTTGAATTGCTCCAGTTGGTGTGGCGGATGCTGTACTTTTCATTTTATTCTTTTCCATTTGTGCGTATATGAATAAAACATGTTGAGATTTACCTGTCTGTTACACGTAGTTGTAAGTACAGTTTTGAGTATTTCCCCTAAGTAGTAGACGACCTTTACAATATATTTAATGAAAGAAGTAATTTCGATATATTAATGTTATTTAGCAGAAGTTTTGTGGTGATCACAAGTCTCGTTATAGGAAAAGTTTCTTAATTTTTGAATTTTTAATTTTTGGTATAGCAAGCAAGAGTTCACCTTCTTGATAGAGAGCCTTTTGGGGATGCATTTGGACCTAAGACAAAAAGGAAGCGCCCAAACCTTTTGGCAGCAGATTATGAATCCCTAGCTAAGAAAGCTGATGGTTCTCAAGGTAATTAAAGATTTTTTCCTCCCAAGCTTGCTGCCAGTGTTGTTAGTATTTAATTTTTATCAGTTATCTTGTTTAGTTGTTTTACCTCATTTATTCAATTGAGTCCAATTTAAGTTCTTATTTGGTTCTTGGCGATGTTTGAGTTTATGGAATTGATGATTCCATCAATTACAGACAAGCAAAGCTTGTACTTAATCCTAGCTCATACTGCTCTTACCTTGCAGAGGCCTTTGAACAGAAGCATGTTGCTAGTGTATCTGCAGAAGGTGATGATGACGGATTTAGGGATTTAGTGCGGCATACTATGTTTGAAAAAGGTCAAAGTAAACGTATATATGGGGTGAACTCTACAAAGTCATAGATTCTTCTGATGTTGTTGTCCAGGTAAAATCTATTTCAGTGTTGGACTTTTGGGCGATTTTAACATTCTGTATCTACATTGTTGGTCCTAATGCACACATGTTCTGTTTTTTATGCTCCATTAGATTAGATTATGTGATTTTGTACGAGGGTCAAGAAAAGGCACCTGTAATGGGTGTTTCCCCTGTAAATCTACCTTTTGTGATCAATTGGAAGTTCTAGAGACTTCATTTGCTTTATCAATGATTTTATTTATTTATTTTAGGAACTTTGTCATATTTGCATTGTAAGGAAAACATCAGATGAATGGTTATTGCTTTGTTTTGGCAACATTTTCTGTAATAATTGGTTGTTAATTTTGGAAAGATCCATGTTAAAGCACTTTCTTTTTAATTAAAAAACTTTCTGAGTCCCTTTTGCTCTCTGGTCTTAGTATCATCTTTTCCCATTGAATAAGTTGGTGTATTCTGGTGCAGGTTTTAGATGCAAGGGACCCGCAAGGAACAAGATGTTACCATTTAGAGAAGCATTTAAAGGAAAATTGCAAGCACAAGCACATGGTTCTTTTGCTAAACAAGGTTAGGTGTATTCTGTTGTGTATTCTGTTGGGGAATATTTGTGTGCTTGGTTTATTTATTAATTTATTTTGACATTTCTATATTTCAATATTTTCTAAAAAAGCAATTCCATAAATTTCTCAGTGTGATTTAATTCCTGCTTGGGCAACAAAGGGGTGGCTTAGAGTTTTGTCCAGAGAGTATCCTACTCTAGCCTTCCATGCAAGCATTAACAAGTCCTTTGGAAAGGTATTTTTGACATACTTGAGTTTCTTTATTGCATTTGGTTTATGTTAGTTTATCTGCCTATTAGGCGTGGTATAACACATGTTAATTTATGAAGGATGAGGTGAAGTTAGTTGATGTTGGACCATTAGTGCTGTATCAGCATTCATGCATGAAAATGAAAAATTGGCCCATGTACTGCCCTTAATTTAGAATCTCTTTTGCTCCAATTGGCTGTCATTGAATAAATTGGCCTGCACATGCTTCCTCGAAAATGACCTTGTTCTTTTCTTCCTTTCATCACTACTTTAGAAGGTTGGATGATTTTAGCACTGTAATATCATTTTATGCCGTGTGATGAATGGTCTAGTATTTGCTTTCATTGAACCAGAAAGTTTCAAACCAGGAAACACTTTTCCTAATTTTTTTAAATAAATCGAGATTATTTGTATGATTGATTTTACCGCATTGTGTGTGTTTGCTTGGGACAAAGGGTATTGTGTGTTACTTGTATTTGTTATTGGTGATTTTGAGTGGATTTAGGTTGCTGTGATTATACAATTCTTTCCTCTCTCTTATATATATTTTTATGTGTCATTGTGCTTAGGGTTCACTACTATCGGTTTTGAGACAATTTGCGCGATTGAAAAGTGACAAGCAAGCAATTTCTGTGGGATTCATTGGATATCCAAATGTTGGAAAGTCTTCTGTGATCAACACATTACGTACAAAGAATGTAATAAATCTTTCTCTTTTCCTACTTCTGAATTTTTTGCCTGAACGTTTATTGTCGCGGAAGTTCCTTTGCAAAAACAATGAAAGTTTTTGTGCATGCATCAGATCGCTTGCTCACGGATGAGGAAATCAAGCATAATTTTATGGGATTAAAATTGTATTTTTTATTTAAAAAAATTGGAATAAACATTTTACTATGCATATTGATCTATATGTCTACTATTTGTGCCAAAGGTCTGCAAGGTTGCTCCAATTCCAGGGGAAACAAAAGTCTGGCAATACATAACTCTTACAAAGAGAATCTTTTTGATTGACTGCCCAGGCGTTGTTTATCAGAGCAAGGATTCTGAAACAGATATTGTGCTGAAGGGCGTGGTATGTTCTTTGTTCCTACTTTCCTGCGCTTAGGTTATCAGTTATAAGGATTAGTTTATTCCAACTGCTTCTTTAACATTATTTTATTACTACTTCCTTCATTTTGATGGCCACTTATTGACTTTGCCATCTTATGCTTTTGGTTTTGGGTCTAGTAGCCTATTGGCTCCTTGTTTCTATAGTCGTTGCCGTAACAATTTTGGAAGTTGAAATCATGACTTCAGCCAAATTCATGATTCCAAAAACAGCCATTGTTGGTCATTGTGAAACTGAGAAAAATGCATGTTTGGACTTTGGAATCAAGATTCCAAAATAAACAGCTGCTGGTCATTGTTAAACAGAAAGAATAATGCATGGCTGGAATCATAACTCCTTAGTCCAGGCACTATCATTCAAGTGGCATAAGTGACTGATGAATGTTACTTCTCCTATATGTTGGTTGGTCAGGATGGAAATGATTTATTATTGTTGTTTTGTTGATGATGGCGTTGCCAATATAAAAATTGCATGCATATGGTAATTGGTGTTGGTATACCATATTGATTTATGAAGCCCAAGATTATGTGACTAGTCTTTTTTATTATACCTTAAATGTGAAGTTTGAAACTCTGCAAAATTGGGTTGTCTCTGCAATTTTTCAAAATTTCTGCTCGTTTGGCTAGCGGCTGGTTGTTTCATGGTTTGTTCACCTTTTGCTTTTCCTGTGCGATGATAAGGTCATGTGACTTTTTATGTTTACTAATTGTTATTTATTATTATATTTAGGCTAAACATGCTGTGATTTGTATTTAGGTACGGGTGACAAACTTGCAAGATGCTTCGAACATATAGGTGAAGTTTTACGACGTGTGAAGAAGGAGCATTTGGAAAGAGCATATAAGATATCGCAGTGGTAATGTCTTTTATATTGTTAGCATTTGTTTCGGTTCCTTGGTATCGACTATCTACTCTATCCGGTTCTAAATAGAAGTCACTTTTAAATAGTTCACATAAATAAAGGGTGGCCCACTGGACGAGGCTTCCACTTGGCGGGGTTTGGGGAGTGATATATGTATGCAAGGGGAGAGGTTATTTCTAGTTTTGATAAAATAGTTGAAGATTAGTTAAACTTTAAATTAAAGTTGTGATAAAATTGAAGTAATTTTTAATATTATCTTCATTAACTAAACCGAATGCCATCTCATATCGATTTCTACTCTCAACATCACTAAATTATGAAGTGACCAATAGAAGGGATCAAAAACCGATAATTTGGATTTTGCAAGTGAATCCCTCTTTTAGTCTTTGTAGTTTGTATTGTTGAGGACAACCCTAGTTAGCACTCAATTTATGGCAGCAACGAGTTGATTGAAAATTACGTTATTTGGCCATTAAGCCATTTGATTACTTTTTGAGGCATTTGAAAATAACGAAGTGAATTAAAGTCGAAACTCGTCATGCAATAGCATTTGGTTTGTTGATTGATTTGAAAACTCTTTAAGCTCTAGTGGTCGATTATTCACTAAATAGTATTGATGGCATTGTCGGCGTTGATTGCATCATCGATTCGTGTATAAAAATTTACTTTGATCTCGTTCATAATTACATCCGCAATCTACACCTTTATAACAATTCACTTTAATACGGGTTGTGAACTTATACACGTAGGATTAACTATAACTCGTTCTTTTTTTAAGGGATGATGAGAATGACTTCCTAGTTCAGCTCAAAGAAAGCAACGGCAAACTATTGAAGGTACACGTCTAAAATAAGGGAAAAAATCATATATTTGGGAATACGGACTTACCGTGTCGTCATTATGGTCATTTCCGGGGTGGTGAGTTGACGATGACCGCGGCTAAGATGGTACTTCATGACCGGGCGAGAGGGCAAGATTCCCTTTTCGTTCCCCCACCGCGTAAGGATGACTTATCCGAGGAGGAATCCAATGTTAATGGTGTAGATGGTGATGCGGCATTGACAGTGATAAGGTATCTGCGGCTCGTAAAGCCATAGAAAATGTTGTTTATTTCAGTGGGTAGAAGTGTCTTGGTTCGGTAGGATTTATTTAGCGAGAAAGAGTTGGAGGAGACCGCAGACCAACTTCCCAACTCTCGGGATAATACCGTGAAGAGGTTTCAACTCCTAATAGCGAGTCGTCGAGCAAAGTCCGGTTCGACTTGGATTGAATGCGATGAGCGGTGTTCCGGCTAGCGAGTCATAAAACCCTCATCTTTTGCATCGGTGTTAGTGTTTTCCCCACCTCGTCGAGTTGAAAGATTGCGTGGGAGTCTCCAAGGCGAGGATGCGTCTGGGTGCATGCATATGCACATTTCAAATACGTTGAGTTATTGTGAGTTGTAAGCTCAGTTTTGGCCATATAAATTAAGTTTCATTCTTGGTATTAAGAATTGGTGAGCAAATTAACAAAGGGTCGTGATATTTCTTATTTGATGTAAGATGGTGGTGATCGGAGCTGAGATTGTATGTGATTGCCACTAATTAGGGCAGTGATAGTCAGAGTAGTTAATAGCGGCGCATAGCGGCGCTATAGCGGTGTAGCGGAGCGGATGGGTCTCCTGCCGCCACTGTAAGTCCTTCGCGGTGCGTGTTTGCATCGCGAAGGTTGCGCCAGTTTGCGGATTGGGTGGTCGCACGTCATCGCGCCCGCGTCGCACAATTTGCGGACTGGGTGATTTGATTAGATTTTTTATTTATTGTTTTAAAATAAGAAATCGACTTAGACGCCGAGATATGAGGGATCCGGAAACGGTTTTAAAGCCTGATCCGGAGACGCGAGGTAATTTCATTGACAGCCGTGAGACGCAAATCATTCCAAGAGTCCAAGACGCTGTCGTGATTGAGAAATCGACTACGCAGGGCCAGTCGGCGAGAGTCGCACCAGTTTCAGTGGGCAAGACGACGCAATACGCAGGCATTAAATCGAGTTTGGTGAGAGTGAGACTATCGATTCGATTAGCAACTTCTGTCTTCTTCTTCTTTTTTTTGGTCAAAGCTTCTTTTTCTTTTGGGTACACGTCAGATGCAGTGACAGTGCCATTCCAGATTTTGACGCATTCAAACTTCAAAGCAGAGTGTGCGAGTTTTATACTGCTACAGTCCAAGTCTTCGACTCTTCACTGAACGACGTGAGTTTTATATTTCTCCAATTCTGATTTCTGCTTTGCTTTGTCCGTTCGAGTGTGCGACGCATGCGTGATGTTCTACAGTAACAGAGTTCTAATTTTCCACGCCTAGTCCTAATTTTTTATTCATGCTACAGTTAAAAAAAGGGTAGCTGCTACATTAAATACAAGGAAGCTGGGACAGTAAAAATGGCCACATCATCCCAGTCAAAGCAACCACAGACTTCAACCTTGGTCAAACCTACGGGTGATAATATTGATATGGCATGGCAATGGAATAGCCTACAAGATATAAATAATAGGAAGAGTGTGACATGTGACTTTTGTAAAAAGGTGACTACGGGTGGGATTACTCGAGCAAAAAAGCACCAAATGGGAATTAAAGGAGATGTGAATGCTTGTACCAAATGTCCACCTGAAGTTAAAAACCTACTTAAGGAAGCTGCTGAGAAGAAGAAGGTTACTCAAGCCTACACTGAGTTGCAAGATGATAATGAGGAAGAAGAGATGGAAGAAATTCGTGCCTTAAAAAGTGGAAAAAGGCCAGTAACATCAAGTGATCCATCCACCAAGAAAGCCAAAAGTGTGAAAGGCCCTATGGATTTACTTCTTTTTAAAAATCCTGAAGCAACCATCAAATTGGGAAAGAACACGAAGCAAACAAGTATAAATGATGCTTGTAATAAAAAATTAAGGGATACAACTTGTCAATTCATAGCTCAATTCTTTTATAGGAATGGAATAGCTTTCAATGTTGCTCGTACAAAAAGCTTCAAGTTGATGGTTGAAGCTATTGGAAACTATGGTAAACATCTCAAGCCTCCAAGCTATCATGAATTGAGAGTTCCATTCCTTAAGAAGGAGATTGAGCGAACAAACGAAATGTTGAAGAGACAGAAGGAAGAATGGGTGGACTTTGGGTGTTCAATTATGTCGGATGCATGGACTGATAAGAAGAATAGGACCTTGATCAATTTCATGGTGAATAGTCCATCCGGGGACTATGTTTGTGAGAGTGTTGATGCTTCATCATATATGAAGGCGGGGAGAAGATATTTCAGCTATTGGATGATTTTGTGGAGGAGATTGGGGAAAAGAATGTGGTTCAAGTGGTAACTGACAATGGCAGCAACTATGTCTTAGCTGGTAAATTGTTAGTAGCCAAAAGAACCAATCTTTATTGGACTCCATGTGCTGCACATTGCTTGGACTTGATGTTAGAAGACATTGGGAAGCTTCCTAAAGTTAAAACGACAATACAAAAAGGCATCAGTCTAGTAGGCTTTATTTATAACCCACTCGGCCTTGAACACGATGAGGAAGTACACAAAGAAGCGAATTGGTTAGGTATGGAGTCACAAGGTTTGCTACAACCTTCCTTACACTACAAAGGTTACACAAATTAAAAAGCAACCTTAGAATGATGGTCACCTCGATGAATGGTCCAAGTCTAAGGTCTAAAGATGCTAAGGGGAAAAGGGCTACTGACACTATACTTTCGCCTGCATTTTGGAATGGTGTTGTTTATTCTCTTAAGGCTATGGGGCCTCTTGTGCGTGTTCTTAGGCTTGTTGATAATGAAAAAAAGAGTGCAATGGGTTACATATATGAAGCTATGGATAGGGCTAAAGAAGCTATTCAAAAATCCTTTAATGGAAATGAAGACAAGTACCAGGAGATCTTTGCAATTGTTGACAGAAGATGGGAGAGCCAACTTCATCATCCATTGCATGCAGCAGCTCATTTTCTAAACCCAGAGTTGTTTTATAAAAATCCACAAATTGAATTTGATGAAGAAGTTACTTCAGGACTTTATAAATGCATTGAGAGGTTAATACCGACCGAAGAAGAGGAAGATAAGATTATAGATGGGTTGTCAATATATAAAAGAGCTGGAGGCAACTTTGGTATAAAGGCGGCAACAAGACAAAGGAACACCGTGGCTCCTGGTAAGTAAAAGCGTATTTGCTGATAAAATTAATTACATTATAAAATAATTAAAACTAGTGGTTTTGCTAAATTGCTAATTAGTTCAATCATTACAATTTGAGTGGTGGAGGTCAGATGGAGCATCTACTCCAAGTTTGCAAAAACTTGCCATCAAAGTGTTAAGCTTGACTTGTAGTTCATCCGGATGTGAGCGTAATTGGAGTACTTTTGAGCATGTAAGTATTCATTTAAATGATTCTACTTTATAGAATTTCAAGTAGTACTTGTGAAATAAACATTCTTTTGTTGTAAATTATACAACAGATTCATTCTAAGAAGAGAAGCAGGCTTGAGCATCAAAAGTTGCAAGACTTGGTTTTTGTCAAGTATAACCAAGCTCTTAAAGAACGTTTTGATTGTCGTGATGTGATTGATCCCATTCTCCTAAACGACATTGATGATAGTAATGAGTGGTTGGTGGGGGAAACGGGTGGAGATGAAGAAGTTCCGAGGATGAGTTAGTTTTGAGGATGACACTTTGACTTGGGGAGCCGTTTGCTTTGATATAGTTGGGGCTAGTGAGCCTAGAACATACACTAGGCAAAGACAAAGCATTAAAGAATAAATAGATTGCAACTTCAACTTCAAGGCCTTCAACTAGCAATACGGAAAGCGTACCATAGAAGACGAAGAGGAAGAGGCAAATGATGAAGAAAGTGACAATGAGGAGGAAGAGATCTACAAGTCTAGTAGTGGTGAAAGCAACAATGATGAAGAGGACTTGGACGAAGATTTCTTGGAAGACTAAAGAGAATTTTTGCTTTTATTTATGGCATCTAAAGACTAATTTAATTAGGAATTTTTTTATATGTTCATTTTTTTGTTTATGGCTTTTAGAGATTTGGATTATTTATTGTTTAATGATGAATATGCCTTAAATTTTGAGTACATGTTTATTTTTGAGTATTTATGTGTGTATCTTCGATGTAGCGGCCATCCCGCAATGCGCTATACCGCTATAGCGTTTTTTGGGCTAGCCGCTACGCTCCGCTATCTGAGATTGACTACTATGGTGATAGTTCAATACATGCTAGGATCAATTTATTAATGTTCATGTTTTCAGAGGGAGATCAACATAAGGATCAATCTGAAATTCTATGCGCAACTATCCTCCATCTATGATAGATATTTGTACGACGGTTCAATCGAAAACATGCTTTCTTTTTCATTCTGCTTTTTATATGATTTTGAAACTCGTACAGAATCTTAAAATGAAAAAGTGTACTTTCTAATGTAAAGAAAAATCACCCGTTCCGTATATAATGAACGATTACTTTGTATTATGTTATTTCAAATGTATGAAAATATAAACAGAAGTTTCCCTCACTAAGTCTTTTTCCATCAAAACGTTTGGTGTGTGTCTAAAATTAATATGGGGGGCATGGCTATTAAAAGCTGCACCTAACACTTGTTACGGTGCCATGTTGGGAATGGCTGAAACCAGTCCCTCGTAGCTGGCCTGACCCAAAGTTTCATCTGCTAGTGTGGGCTCTGTACTCTCCACAATGTTTGGTAGCCGAATAGATTTATTGTATGCCTCATAAAGTGCTTGTTTGGCATAGCTGTGAATGCTAAATTAAGCACATCAGAAGCACTGTCACTGGAGAAGCAAAAATATCAGTGTTTGGATGATCTAATTATATGATGTGCTTCAAACTTGAAGCTGGTTTTTTTTGAAGCAAGGTTGCTTCGACCACATCACCTTTCGGCATCACACTTTTCTTCTTTTTGGACAGTTGTACCCCGCATATACTCGCCTTCTCTCTCTTCCTCTCCTCTTCAATTTCGACAGCCTCATCTCTCTCTTCCTCTCCGCTTCTTTCACGAGCTACCTCCTGTCCTCCTCTTCAATTTCGCCGGAGATAGAAGAAAATCTGGAATCTGGGTGTGAGGCGGAAGGAAGAAAGGCTTGGAAGCTGAAGTGGAGGCTCTGAAAAAGTAACGAGACGTCTGGGCAAAGTAAGAAAAAAGTTACTTCTGCCACCGTTATCCCAAACACAAATCACATCAGAAAAAGCACATCAGAAAAAAAGTCCAACAAAAAAAGCACATCAGGAAAAAAGTCACTTTTTTTGCCGCTATGCCAAACGGGCTCAAAAGAGGCTAGAATAAATAAAACAGCTCTGGTAATATTGTAGAGGATCACAACACAACACAACCCAAGTAAGCCGAAAACAATGAGGGCTCAATTATTTGCGGAACAGACTAGGAAAAAGTGTACTGAATTTGGAACAGCCTGGCCATGATAATCGATTGCGTAATACTGTTGTTATCTTAAAATATTCAAAAGGAAAGACAGTACGATAAAAAGATTTTGTACCCCCTTAAAAGTGAAAACTGAAGACCCCCTTCTGAAGTTGCAAAGGGCGAAAAACCCTGACAGTGACGCCCGGGCTAATATACATCCAAAACTACATCCTCTTCTGATGATTTTTTTTTTTTTTTCACTTTTCAATGTAAGAAAAAGGAAAAATAGTTCTCTGTTATATATATATATATAAAGATTTTTAAATTTTTCATATTTTATATCATGTCCACAGAAAAAAACTGAGAAAAATTAATCAATATAGCGGCACCGGCGACTGCGACAATTTTGGGATATGTTGGCTTTTCTTTTGAGGAGGTGAAGTGATCTAATGGAGATGGATCAGGGAAGTGTCATATCATATATCCGTTCAAAATAATAAAAGAACAAACAGAACAAGTGTTTTTTTTTTTTTTTTTTTTTTTTTTTTTTTGTGTTGGCTTGGAATAGCAATTGAAACTTTCAAAAATAGTTTTCAATCATAATTTACGGTATACTCCATCTAATTTTTATTATAAGACACCAACTAACAATTGTATTTGGTCATTTTTATAGGGTATTTTCTTGTTTCCAAGAAGCATTAATTATTTGTTTTCATATATGCCCCTAATTAATGATAGTAGTAGGTGAGAGTAATAATTAATATAATATTAGAGTTTAGTGCAATTAGTAGAGGTAATATTAAGTTACTTAAATGTTAGGATAACTTTATTGACTTTAATTGTTTTTCTTAATTTGTGAGAATTATTAGTTGGTGCCTTATAATAAGGACATGATGAAGTACAAGGTAAGTATACAAGAAGAATTTTATTTTAATTTACAATATACGACGTAAGTATGTGAGAAGCGTTAGCGATGAACTAGAAAATATTTTTTGCCCGGCCCAAAAAATAAACATATTGAACTATTTACTAAATAATATCGCATAATATTAAAAATACAAATAAATAAGTGTCGAGTTATTTTGTATCTTTTATCACTAAACATGAATTCTTATAGTACAAAACTAATATTTAATTGCGCATTCCATCTACCTCAAAACAAAATGATTGGAGAAAAAATAAAAGAAATATAATATGAACTAAAAAAATATTTTTTAAAAAACATACAGATCGATTCAATTTCGACTAAATAAATAACCTATTATAATCTAATTTTTTTTTTTTTAAAGAGAGATTCATTATAAAATTATAAGAAAAACCAAATAATGATCCGAAACAATTAAAATTAGTTATAAATCATCCTCTACATATATATAGTTATCTATTGTCAAAATTCAAGACTATTCGAAAATCATTACCTTAAAATTTTCACTAATCAAGACAATATTACCCTCATTATAAAGAGAAAAATATGTAGAATAACTTTCATAAGAGGAGTGGGGGGGGAAGAAGTGATTTTGAGCACCTATTAAATTTTTAAAATGAAGATGAACAACATTAGAACCCGAAAGTGAAAGAAGTTTGATGCTTTTGACCTTCTCATATGCATGAAGAAAATGATAAAGGAAGGTGGGGCATATTTGATTTAATACACCCTTCTTTTACGTGCAAGTAAAAAGGCCATGGCCCCTTCAATTATTATTATCTTTTTTTTTTAAATAAATAATACTCAATCGGTAAGAAAATTAGCCAGGCATTAATACCAGAGAACCCGATCTTAAGTATTAAGAAATCGAAATAAGGGTAAAATAAATAAAAATTACAGTATCTCCCAGTCCCATGATGTCACTACGCTGCCTCGTTGACAATTCAAGGATGCAAGTGGGATGTAGAAGGGGGAAAGAAGTAACAGAGCAACACGTGTTAGCTGCATGAAGATTCGTTTTTGTTTTTACGATCCAATTCTTGCTTGCCAACTCGCAGATTTCTAACAATCTCGCCATCTTAAGCCAATATATTGGCTTAAGGAAAGTAAAAAAATTAAATCTGGACCGTTCAGATTTGATCTGGACGGTCCAGATCAAGACAACTGGTTCCCGCATGTCTCTGGCACAGAGAAAAAAATAGAAGGAAAAAGGTATCTGCATACTGCAGCTGGAAATTACATCTTTTGCCCTCGCAGCTATGTGGGAAGGTCTGGGGATTATAAATAATGAAGATGTATGACAAACAACTGTATTTTATGTTTTGGATTCGGACACTACACTCTGAAGACGTGATACAGACAGATCTCTTCTCTTGGTTCTTTATCTGCAATATATTAATACAAATTGCACTCTTACTGCGATTGCTGATAGTGTTGGAGGTGGAGGGATATGGAAAAAGCTGAAACCTTTTAAGTCGGATTTGAGAGTGCATGATTCTGGTCGGCTATTTAGATGGAGGAGATCCGAGATGAGGTTATTTTCAGAAATGTGAGCTGAATTTGTATCTGGGTTTGGCCAACAGAGCTTTACTCAGATTCCACCAGGGCAGAAGAAGAAGAAGAAGAAGACGATAGACGTGTGTGTAAAGCTTTTCGGAGTGAGGAGGAAAAAACCTCGCTTTTCTTTAGAGAAAACAAGCAAGCTATTTCCTTTTGCTCCATCTCATATTTGAGAAAAAGCTGTGGAGGAATTTCTGTTTTCCCCTCCCTTCAGGGATATACTCTTTCTTGGTATATTCTCCTCTACATGCAGTGAGAAAACGCCGCGTTTGGAAACTCTAGAAGCTTCCCTCCGCACCCCATCCATCACTTTTGTTGTACTTAGTATGTAAATTAGGATATTAGGCCATCAAGATTTTCTATTCATAGATTCAGGATTGTTCTAGGATACAGGTTGATGGTACACTGTAATGAGAGTTTCTTTCTTCTTCTTCTTCTTCTTTTCATATTTGGAACGCTGATCTTCATTGAGACCTATTAAGTCTATTGAAGTTTTGGTCCGTGGTTGCATTAGTTCAAAATGACAGTAAACGGAGAAGAAACACGATCATTGGCCTTGACTCCAACATGGTCGGTTGCTACTGTGTTGATGATCTTTGTTGCTGTTTCTTTACTTGTGGAGCGCTCCATCCACCGGTTAAGCAATGTAAGTAGTACTACCATCTTTGATGAGTTTTGTTTGGTTTCGATGTGTGTCCAAATGTAGCAAAGAATTGCAATGTGTATGACCAGAAATGGGAAGCTTGCTAAACTTATAATTCAAGATATTTAATGGCAAAGCTCTGAACTTTGCTAAGTATGTCGAGTTGCTCTATATACTTGTAACGGATGAACTTTAGTGGAGGAAGAAATGAAGATGACTTCCTATGAACTTTGTTTGATTGCTGCGAGAAACTTTATTCATATATCTAAATATAGTTATCGGGAGGTTTAAATACGGCATCCGAAGTTCAAAATATAAATCTTTTTTCCTTTTATTCCCCAAGTGCCCACCTGCTCTGACCTTTTAATTACACAAAGTTTAAGAGAAAGAGTCATGATTTAGATTAAGTTTTTACAAGCCTAATGCTCTATAAAGACTTGATTTGTTGTCTAAATTGTACATATATTTTACAGTTCTCAGAAGCTGGGACTTTTTGATTCGGTGCTTGCTGTCAAGTAGTTTTACACCATAAAATGCATCCCCTTGTCGTCAAGTAGTTGCTACTTTGAATTTTTTTAATGGTAAACCAGCCTCCTAAGACATGAGCATCTGACCCTGGAAGAATAGGACAAAATCACGAGTCCCAGATGTTTCATATTCTAGAAGAAACATAATACTGTTATATAAAATGTAAAAGCAAATTTAATGCTTTCTGACTCTTCTATCATACCCTATTGGAATGCTTTGGATTGAATTCTTTTGTTGTTGCAGTGGCTGCGGAAAACGAATCGAAAACCCTTGCTTGCAGCTTTGGAGAAGATGAAAGAAGGTACCCTCCATTAAGTTCTGCCGGAAATCATTTCATATATGAACAATAATTTCCCCCCCTCAAGATGTTATTAACTCCAGGCTTTCCTACACTCTGCTAATTCTGCACGCCATTTTGTATTTCAATCTTCAGAGTTGATGCTTCTTGGATTTATATCACTTCTATTAACAACTACCTCAAGCATAATCGCTAATATATGCATTCCATCAAAGTTCTACAATAGTGCCTTTGCTCCATGTACTAGATCTGAGATTGATGAAGAAATCGAAAGTAATGGCTCTGAAGAACGTAAATTATTGATGTCTTCTACTTACTCACACTCACTTAGGAGGGTGTTGAATGGTGTCGATCGGAACTCCTGCAAAGAGGCATGGTCATTTCCCCTTAAATGTTTTGGTTTTGTTATAACCAGCTATTGCTGCTTAAGGTTTTTATGGGGAAATATGGAATTTATGTTGCACAGGGTTATGAACCATTTGTTTCATATGAAGGTCTAGAGCAGTTGCACAGATTCATTTTTGTCATGGCAGTAACACATGTATCTTACAGTTGCCTAACAATGTTATTGGTAATTGTGAAGGTGAGAAATTGTTAATTATTAGTAGTAAGGCCTGATTGATGCTTATTTTAGAGTTGCATATCCAGCATGCTAACACCAAGTTGCTGTTATTTTGGATCTTTGTTTGGCAAAGTAAGTAACAATGTAATAATTTGAGGCAGATTCACAGTTGGAGAATGTGGGAAGATGTAGCTCAAGTTGATCGGCATAATGCCTTAACTGGTAAAACCAATATTTGCTTATTAAGCTCCTTCTCTTCCCTGATTTACTTTAATTCTTCCTTTCTTTTTATGTCTATGAACCATATAATCATGCCTCCTATGTACTTTCTTCTTTCTCTTAAAGAATTATAAAAAATGGATCAACCAATATTGGACTTCCATAACAGCTAGGATTTTACTCATTATGCCATGTAGGGTTGCAAATTTACCGTATGAAACCAATTTTCCTTGATCTTAAAATTGGTTCCAGAGTTTTTTCAGAGCCTGTGTTGTTTTCTCTGTTTTAATGTTCATGGCATTCCATCTTCTTTGGATTGAAGAAGAGACCTTGTATCTGCTGAATTCTTATAACCCACAAGGCAAGCAATTTGCACATCTAAAATAAAAATAAAAACCACTCAAGGGTGAATGGTTTATTGTTTTATGGTATAATGAAACTATTTTCAAGGGTGTACCTTTTTCCTTATGTTGCAACAGAAATTACAAAAGAGAAGACACTGCAAAGGCAATCAACCTTTGTGAAAGTTCATACATCAAATCCATTGGCCAGAAACAATATTCTTGTCTGGGTGGTAATGACTGCCTACTGAATTCTTTTTTGTTGCGTGGTAGCTCAATTATACTAGGTTCTAATCATTCATGGATATTGGACGTAAGAAATCTAGGTTCTATTTTGAATCATTAAATAGTTGGAAATCTACCTAACTTCAAGTTTAATTTCATTGCAGACTTGTTTTTTCCGACAATTTGGGCGTTCTGTTGTTCGTGCTGATTATCTCACTCTCCGGAAAGGCTTTATCATGGTGACTATTTAGATTGAAAGCTACTGTATACGGTCTTAACTTGTGTATTTCCAAGTGAATCCATGTGCTGCCTTTTTTGAAATGACATTGCGAATATGATATGTAAACACTTGTCTCACTATATATCACTCAAAAAAAAAAAAAAAAAAACTTGTCTCACTATATGATTAGATACATAAGCCAATTAAGACCCATTTGCATATATCATTTTCAAATAAAAAACTTGAAGGAAAAAATTAGAAAAATATTTCCCCTTATTCTATGTTCTGAAGGGGCTCTAAAATGTGCTATTATACACAAGGGACCATCATGAATTTGTTCAAAATATTATTTTCCTTTGGCGCTCTTCTTTCTGATTTCAAGTGACTTTGGCTAAATTGTGTCTTTTTCCCCCCTTTCATTGTCTATCACTGAAACCGTATGTTAGCTTTCTTTTCAGTATATTCTATTTTGTGAATGTTTACTCAGTTTGTTTTTTTTCTTCATTGCAGAATCACAATCTCTCATTCAAATATGATTTTCATAGCTATATGATTCGATCAATAGAAGAGGAATTCCAAAAAATAGTTGGTGTCAGGTTAGTAATTTTCCATACTTGATATTCAGCCATTATTATTTTTTGCAGCTCGGAAACCAAAACCTCTGACAATTATTTTCTATTCATCTAGCATTTTGTACATGGCTTTTGTATTGTGCATGGTATTATTTCTGGGGGCAGTGTTTTTTTTTCATACATTGTTGAACTTGAATAGGATCTATTCATTTTCATTTTGTGCTTTGAAGAATGGTTTATCTTTTATGATCAACAGTTATAGTCAGAATGAAGGAATGTATCTTTGATTCTCTATACACTAATGCTTTTGTTATAATTTGATTCTTGTATAGAAGACATAGTTAACATTCCTGTATACAATATCTCTTGCAGTGGCCTACTCTGGGGATTTGTTGTTGCTTTCATGCTTTTCAACATTAAAGGTATGGCCTTTTGCTCGAAATCACGAGGAATTTCCTTCTCAGGATCTTTCTCTTTGGTCAAATTCTCTTCTTTACTGTTTTTGTTTTACGGAATTCCTTGAATGATTTTAGTCATATCATGCCTAATTCTGGATAATTCTGACGTTTTGTGTTATCTGGTCTCTGACAGGATCTAATCTCTATTTCTGGATAGCTATAATTCCTATTACTGTAAGTTGCATTTGTTATTTCCCTTTCCCTTATTTCTTTTTCTTGAATCTTCTTTCCCATTCATTCACATGTGTTTGATGGCCTGACTCTGAGAAAGTTTTAGACAGTGCATAAAGAGGGTTTGGATCCGGATCATCCAAAACCTTACCATGTCAGAAATATTGTATGCATAAAACTTTGAGTCATGTCATGTTTATTCTATCATGTGTTCCATGTTCACGCACAGCTGGTTCTTTTGGTGGGAACAAAGCTACAGCATGTCATTGCAACCTTGGCACTGGAGAACTCAGGAATTACTGGTTTTAAACCTGACACTAAGTTGAGGCCTCGTGATGAACTTTTCTGGTTTAACAAACCTGAACTTATGCTGTCCTTGATCCACTTTGTTCTCTTCCAGGTCAGCAATGGTTCAAGTACATTTGAAAAAATTTATTTACTGAAGTTTGTTATCAACTTGTGTCTGATGTGCACCTCTTTGATTTCCTTTTTGCAGAATGCATTTGAATTGGCTTCTTTCTTTTGGTTCTGGGTATACCTTCTTATCCATGTTAAGATTCAAGATCTAAATCTTGGAGTATAAGAATAAGGAGTGATATACCTCCCTGTCCCTACATACACTTAGGCCAGTAGTTACTTTTTTAAGCTGAACTTGATAATGGTAAAACTCTCATTGAAACAAGATAACAGCAGAATAAATAAATGAATAGAAACAGAGGGGTTCGTGTACTTAGATAATGGTGGCTACTCTTTTCTAGGTGAACTTAGACATTCTAAAACACTCAAGGGAACAAGATAGCGGCCACGAGAATTACAGAAGGAAAAAATAAAATAAAAATAAATTTCATGTTCTCTTCCTTCAGTTGATTGAAATGTCTTTTTTAACTGCAGTGGCAATTTGGGTATAATTCATGCTTTATTAGGAATCATCTCCTTGTGTATTTAAGGCTAATATTGGGGTATGCAGAAATTTATTTTATCCCAATGATATTATTAACTGTAGATGATGTTAAATTAATCACATGCTCCTTTTTCTTTTCCTGCATGTAACCTCATAGGTTTGCCGGACAATTCCTCTGCAGTTATAGCACCTTGCCTCTCTACGCACTAGTTACACAGGTAATATTATATGCAATGCAATGTTCAAAAGCATTTTTCTGATACCACAGACCGTGTTAACTCAAGCTGAAGCTTTATGGTTAATGTTAATGAACAGTAATAGTTGTCAACTAGTGACAAAAATGATTTTTTTTTTCCATTGCATGAGTGACCAAAGTGACAAAAATGAGTTCACTGTTGAGAAGGCTGATTACATAAGTTGTAGCATGTTTCCCTTGCTTGTTGCAGATGGGAACAAACTATAAGGCTGCACTAATTCCACAGAGGATAAGGGAGACAATTCATGGATGGGGGAAGGCAGCTAGGAAGAAGAGAAGACACGGTATGTTCACAGATGATTCCACCATTCATACTGATGCAAGCACGGTGTTGTCTGTCGAGGAAGATGATCGCTTAATGGATGTCCCCGAAACCACCAATGACCTTGCCACCACTGGTACTGAAATAGAAATGCAACCAGCAACTGCTTCTACAGTTTCCCCATCGCCTGTTGCAAATGAAACTTCAAGTAGGGCTACCACACCCCTCCTTCGCCCCTCAGCTTCAGTTTCTTCAGCAATAAGGTTCAATTCTATTGCAGAAACAATCACAAGATCGTCTTCTATGCCAAATGGTAGAGAAATAACAGTGAAAGAAAACTCATTGAATGAAGAAAAGGATACTAGTTAAATGTTGCTGGGATTTTGTGGCTTTTTTTTTTTTGAAATGACTCTTATAAGATACAAGGTGGCTGCTCATTGATCCATTTGATGATATTTCTGCTTTTCGCTTGCCATAAAAAGACTGCCATCTCCTCCAGTTAACGGAGGGAAGTTCAAGGGTGTTTGATCTGATTGTAACATAAAAGAAAAAAAGAGAATATAAAAAAATTTATATAGTTAGAAATGCTCTGTAATGTGTTACTATTAAATTTTTTTCATATGTAATACCGCATGAGTAAAAAAGAAAAACTCGACTCAAGACTAAGATAACCATATATAAAGGAATTCACCTTCAAAGATGTCATCATGAGGAGTACTTTGTATGTAGCATCTTCCCTGTTTATTCCATTTACTTTTCTGGACAGAAGCGTTTATTCTACAGATAAAACACACTTATGAACTAATATGTTGGATTGGTTTGGGAGGGAGGTTTCATGAACTTAGTTGAAATTTTTCGCATGTGTATTGCTATGAACTGAATCCATCGTAGCATCTATATCCTTTATTAGAATATAATCTCTAATGTATTATTTGTGCATTGTGCGTGTTGTAATCTGTTGTAACCGTATTGTTCTCTCCAGGACAAGCGTCGTATTTTAGAGGTTCTCGTTATGATTTCGTACTGGAATAATCTTCCAATGATATTCTAGAATAGTGTATCAGTAATTATAAATACATCCATGTGCCAGAGCTATTGCGCTGTGCCTTCATTCATCCTATTATGCATTCTCCTTGCAAATCTCACTTGGTATCAGAGCAAATCATGTCTGGGTCAACCACCTCAGCTGACTCCGGTGACCTCACCGCTGCAAAATCGTACACTATTTTCAGCTCATCAAGCCAGACATTAGCCGTCAAGTTGGATCATTGTAACTTCCTCGTCTGGGAATCAATCGTTCTCCCACTAATCGAAGGCAATCGCCATGAAGGACATATCAATGGCCTGGTTCGTGTGCCGGCGAAAGTTGTCTCCGGTGACCCAATGAACAGAGCAAATCCAGCCTATCTCGACTGGTTCTCGGTCGATCGTCTCCTTGTGGGCTGGTTAAGGAACACCATGAGCCAAGAAATTGGAGCTCAGTTACTCCACTGCAAGACTGCCGAAACACTGTGGACCGAAGCAAGAGATCTGACAAGTGCATCCACCAAGGCCCGAGTTATGGTCATAAAAAATGACCTTCATAACACCAGGAAGAACTCACTCACGATGACAGAATACTTGAACAAACTGAAGAACCTCTCCGATGAGCTTGCTCTCACCGGCTCCCCCATTGCTACAGATGATCTCATACTTCACACGCTCAATGGCCTGGATGCTGATTATAAGGCCATTGTGGTCAAGTTAGTTGACCAACCTGACCTAATGTGGGTCGAAGCTCAGGCTACTCTGCTCTCGTTTGAGTTATGACTGAGCCAGTTAAATCACTTCGCCAGCTTGAGCATTCAACCCTCAATCAACGTTGCTCAACGCCATGATGAATCCCTAGACTCGCACAATAATCGCGGGTCGAAAAGTTATTTTCAGAACTCTAGGGGCAGAGGATACCGCAGTGGTGGCCGTTTTGGAGGAGGCGGCTGCTCACGTGGAGGTCGCCGAGGAGGCAGTGGATGCCCATTTTGTTTTCATTGCTAGAGGCCTGGGCATACCATCGCCACTTGCCACTACCACGACGACAACACCACTTTTAATCACTCTGCTCCTCAGGCATTTTATGCTAATTCGTCTTATTTTAATCATCCCTCTTCCTTTTCAGATAACTCCTGGTACATGGGTAGTGGAGCAAACTATCATGTAACCCCACATTTTGAGCAGCTTGCGGATATGACTCCCGTTGGTAAGTCTCACATAACCACATGCAGATGCCAACGAAATGAAATTCTTGGTGTTGGTTCCGTTGCTATTCCCTGTGACAAATCTAATTCTCAGTTACTCCTTCGAAATGTCTTATATGTTCCCTCAGCCACCAAGAATCTAATGAGTGTCAATCGATTGATTAGTGATAACTCAATATATGTTTGTTTTACAGATGGTGGTTGTGATGTGAAGGACTTGAAGACAGGCCAAACATTGCTCAGGGGGCCTCCAAGACACGGAATGTACCCCATTCCAACGATGGCAAGCAGATCGGATGGTGGACCTCAAGCACTATTGGCAGAGTGTGATTCACAGAGTGACTTTCGTAAGTGGCACCACACCTTGGGACACACAAGTATCAACACGCCGAAGAAGATTTTACTTAAATGTAATAAGAAATCCTTGAACAATTTTGCTTATGACAATGTTATTTGTGAAGCCTGCCAGTTAGGGAAATCGAAATATTTACCATTTTCTGTTTCCACGTCTCACGCTAAGTCTCCACTTGAATTAATCCATATTGACCTCTGGGGCCCTGCCCCTGTCGTATGTGCCAATGGACATCGTTTCTATATACATTTTATTGACGATTTTAGTCGATTTACCTGGTTATACCCGTTGAAGCACAAAGGTGAAGCAATCCATGCTTTCAAACATTTCAAATCGTTAGTTGAAAATCAATTTGACTTGAAAATCAAAATCATACAGTGTGACAATGGAGGTGAATATAAGCCTTTTGTTCCCATCACACAAGAAGTAGGAATTCAAATGCGTTTTTCGTGCTTATACACGTCTGCACAAAATGGCAGGGCCGAGAGAAAGCACAGGCACATTGTTGAAAATGGCCTAACTCTATTAGCTCATGCTGGTATGCCCCTCAGATTCTGGGTAGATGCGTTCCAACAGGCGGTTCGACTGATTAATTGCATGCCCACTCCAATCCTAAATGATGAGACACCCCTGTTCCAGTTAACAAAAACAGAGCCGCAACATAACAATTTTCAACCATTCGGATGTGCATGTTATCCATGTCTTAAGCCTTACAACAATCATAAATTTCAATTCCATAGCCAAAAGTGTGTGTATCTTGGCTCGGCTTCAAATCAGAAAGGTCATCGATGCTTAAGCAAGTCAGGTAGAATCTTTGTCTCTCGGCATGTTATTTTTGACTCCAATGTGTTTCCTTTCAAAACAGGTTTCTCGGAAGTGCCGGATAATCCCAGGTGATTCAGGAGTCGTCGGATCCTATCTCATTGTTAATTCAAACTCCTCACAGTCACGGGCAGCCAGTTGCCACCACTGCAGACCCCGAGTTTTCCAGTTCATCGTCATCGAGCCAACATGATGACCCTGTTGACAACTCTGTTACTCACTGTGATAGGAGTCCCAGTCCAGTCGCAGAGCCCAATGTGAATCCAATTCATGAACAGTGTCCATCTCCAACTGGGCCCATTAATCATCATGGAATGACCACATGGGCCAAGTCCGGTATCGTTAAGCCCAGGCACCCTTTCATTGGTCTTGCTGTGGCATCGTCACCTCACTCGGATCCGACACAAGCTCAAGAGGCACTTTCCTCTCCTGAATGGCGAAACGCCATGCGCGACGAAGTGCAAGCTCTATTGTGCAATCAGACTTGGTCGCTCGTTCCTTACACCGGTCAGAAGCTCATTGACAACAAGTGGATCTTCAAAACAAAGTTTCGAGCAGACGACACAATTTTGAAGCACAAGGCAAGTCTTGTTGCAAAAGGGTTCCAACAAATCCCTAGCGTCGATTTCGGCGAGACATTCAGCCCAGTGATCAAATCAACGTCCATACAAGTCATACTAGCCATCGTCGTGACTTTTCGACGGGACATTAGGCAGCTCGACGTCAACAATGCATTCTTAAATGGATTGTTGAAGGAGGATGTATACATGCCTCAGCCGGAGGGCTTCGTGGATTCTTGACGACCCAAGCATGTATGTAAGTTATCTAAAGCCATTTACGGTCTTAGACAGGCACCTAGAGCCTGGTTCAATCGACTATGATTGACTCTTATCAGTTGGGGATTTCGGCACCTGACAAGTGACATTTCTTTGTTTATGTTGCAATCCCATGGTTTATGCGTTTTTATCCTAATATACGTGGATGATATTCTGGTCACTGGAAATGATTTGGCCTATGTAGATCAGTTTGTGAAGAAACTGAACCAAATCTTCTCTTTGAAAGATTTGGGGTCCCTGTACTATTTTCTGGGTATAGAAGCTTATAGGGATACATCTAGGATTTACCTGAACCAAATGAAATATGTTGTGGATTTGCTTGCTAAATTTGATATGTAAGACTGTGCACCAGTCCCTACTCCCATGGTGACTGGGAGAATTTTATCATCTGAAGATGGTGAGTTGTTGTCTACTCCTACCATTTACAGACAGGCAATAGGTTCCTACAAGATTTGACTACCACACGCCCGATATAGCCTTTCCAAAGTGAACAAGTTGAGTTAATTTCTTTCTCAACCTAGAACAAATCATTTTCAAGTAGTCAAGAGGGTGTTTAGATATCTTAAAGGTACCTATAATCTAGGGTTGCATATTTGACCTTTTAGCAATCCACAGTTGGTTGCGTAATCGATGCAGATTGGGCATGTGATTTGGATGATAGGCGATCTATGGCTGGTATTTGTGTGTTTCTGGGAGAGAATTTAATCTCGTGGTCATCTAGAAAACAAAAAGTTGTATCTAGGTCCAGTACTGAGTCTGAGTATAGAGCCCTATCCGATGGATCTGCAGAGCTCAAATGGTTAATTAAGCTCACTATTATCTAAAATAGGTCTGTTTGTCAGGAATCGTTCAGTAATTTGGTGTGATAACTTGAGTGCAAAATCACTAGCTGCCAACCCAGTTCAGCATGCTAGGAGTAAGCACATTGAAGTTGATATTCATTTTATTAGAGATCTAGTCTCGCATTTGGTTTGATCGATATCAGATACATACCGTCGTCATTACAAATCGCCGATTGTTTTACCAAGCCATTATCACAATCTCAGTTTGAGTACTTTAGAGACAAACTTGGGCTGTTAGTCACACCCTCTCGTTTGAGGGGAATGTTAGAAGATAATCTCTAATGTATTATTTGTCCATTGTGTGTGTTGTAATCTGTTGTAACCGTATTGTTCTCTCCTGAACACGCGTCAGTATTTTAGAGGTTCTGTTATGATTTCTGTGTTGGAAATTATGCCCTAGGGGCAATTCATTGTACTTTGGATATTTAAGTTATTTAAATTATTTTCTTTAGTTATCATTATCGTTTGCATGTTCGTATTGATAATCGCATCCCCGGATACATCTTATAGATTATCCTAAATGTCCCGGGGTCGGTCATCTACGCGGAGTGAAGATGAATTAAGACCGCATGGCTTTGATGAGGTATGGAGATACAATCAAAGTCATGGGCACTTGTAAGAGTACAAGGTCTTTGGACCGACCCACTATGAGAAAGTTGCATGGATCTAGTCATAAGCTTATCTCATGTATAACCGCGTCACGACGCCTATGACCCGAGATCATCATGGATTCCTACATGATGAGTCATCGACCTTTGACCTAGTCAAAAGTCACCTTTGAGGGTGATGATAAAGGCTAGGATCGGGATCGGTGGTTTTCATGCGGAGGGATGTGAATGGTCAAGATGGAATTTGTCCCTCACATTTGTAGAGAGATAATCTTTGGGCCCTCGATGAGTGAGTCTAAGAAATGTGCGGCCGTGCATTGTGATGGAAAGGAGTTTCCATTTCACTTATTAGACTAACTCGAGAATCGAGAAAGTAATGGTCAAGAAAAGGAAGTTGACATTCTCCATGCCTCATCCTTGACCAAATTATCGCGTGACAAAAAGGGACGTGACATGGTTGTACGATAGGTGTATCGTGTCATCGATCCCCATGTGAATTGGGTAGTCGCAATGTCTTGCTAGAGGCCGCTTGCGATTTGTGGGTCGACACGGTGTTGGCCCACCGCCAATCTCATATGGGCCCTCGGGGTCGCACACAAGAATAATCCAACACGGGTAAAAGTGTCCAGTTCATTGAATCTCGATTAATCGAGATTAATGAATACCGAGTTTAATCGGGTAAATATATATATATATATATATATATTTAAATTCGAAAATAATATAATGATATTATTTTAATTGAGATTAGAATATTATTATTATATTATTTGTTTTATGTTTAATTTATTTGATAAATTAAATATCTAAAACAAACCGAGATATTGTATCTCATTTAATTTTCGAATAAAGATATTATTGTCTATTTAATTTAAATTGAGATATTAGTATCTCGATTTAAATAAATAGATAGATATCATTTCTAGGATTTAATTTATTGAGATAAATTAAATCGAAGGCTTTTTGAATTTGGATTAAATAAATAGGTTGGATTAAATCTATCGATAGATTTAATTAACTATTTTTTAATCTAGATTTGAATTCGAAATTTCAGATCTGGTTTTAATTCGATTAAATAAATATTATTATATTAGATCTATCGGATAGATTTAATTAATATATATTTAATCCAGATCTAAAGTTTGAATTCAAAAAGTTAATACGATTAATTTTGTATTAAATACACCGAACAGGGTTTTAGAAACCTACGGGACTTTCAGTCGAGCGTATTCTAAAAAGCCGCGAGAAACCCTAGAGTGAAAACTGAGAGAGAGACGCACAAGAGGCGCTAGCACGCTGCCGTAGCCGCGTACGAGGATTGTTCGTGTGGATACCAGTAGAGGAAGAGGATTCTAAAAGTCGTCTTCTCGGCGATCGAGGAGGTAGCCCACCTGTTCAACGAAGAAGAAACCACGAACGAGTTCCTAAAAGGTAATATCCGGATTCCCTAGCCTTGATTTAAACGCGCCTGAGTGATCCTCGGGACGGATTCGTAGAAATTTTAATCCGCTGCGTTGTACGAATCCCTACATTCTGTACCTGGAATAATCTTCCAATGATATTCTAGAATAGTGTATCAGTAATTATAAATACATCCATGTGCTAGAGCTATTGTACTGTGCCTTCATTCATCCTATTCTGTATTCTCCTTGCAAATCTCACTTCCTTTAGTGCACGGTAAAAGTTCATGATTTATTAATAGTATGAGATGTTAAATAGTTGCTCTACTTTCAAGAACAGTCGCAATGTCGCAGCTATACTGAAAACTTGTCTGTGTTCATCTAGGTTACAGAATTTTGAGAAGCCTCAAGGTGGTGTTATTTCTCACCGAAAAAAAGAAAACACAAAAAAGTCATCGTATTTCTTAAGTAATGTGTGTGTTAAAAGTAAATTGCAGTGCTATTTCTGGGGTTTGAGCTAAAGTCAAAACTCAAACTTGTTTTTCAAGCTCCACCTCTTAAATTATTATTTCTGTTACTAATTAAAGAATACTCCTACTCCTTTGATCTTACGGGTTTAGTTATAGTCTAGGGTGAGTCAGTGTGTGTGAAGGAAAGCCTTAATTTATGAGTATCATGTGCATTGTTCTTCCAAGAAATTGAATCCAAATTGATGAGATTGAGACTGTGAGCTCTTCATTGAATGTGACAGAGGAGGAGGATTTCGTTAATTTAATGCTTCTTGGGCCCACTCAAACTACGATTCCAGCATACACATTAACAAGAGTCGGTCATCAAGAAATACTTGTAAATTATTAATGATCTTAAATTTGAACATCTGGTTCGGATTCAGCAGTTTCGAAACTTAATGAAAAACTAGGAGTCCACTCATTTATTTTTACACAAAAGCTGTCTTTTATTGTTTTATAATTAAACATAACAACCGTCAAGCTTTATTTATTCCTCATTCTTTTCTCACCATTTGAGCAGGTAATTAATCTTCGGTTGTGAACAAAATTAGATTTTTTTCCTTGCGTGACTGATAAATGACCGTTTGCATGTATTTGAGAGATTTTACTGATTTTTCAAAATCCTAAAAAACCGTATTATTCATAGTTTATAAATATTTTTCATTCTCATAAGTCTTAAAATAACCATTCAATCATCCTTTTTATTCTATGAAAACATGGAAGAGGAGGGACGGCAATGACATATGCATAAAGAGCGGAAAGAGCCTAAAGATACCAAAAGAGTATTTTGCTATCTTTCGACATCACTCATGGATCCTAATCATATTCTTTCTGATGCACAGGATGCTCTTTTATTATAAACTTGTGACATACAGCACATGATTCCTAAAATAGACATAGATTTTAAGTGAAGCTAAAATAGTTATAAACAGAAAGTATAGCTAAAATAAAATAGATATAAACATAAAGTAGCTTTAAAAAGTGACTTTAGTTAAAAATGAGAGCTCTTCTACTACATACACCAACACATATGTTATATCATGCTTAACACTTCATTAAAATATTTATTGAGTACCAGTAGATCGATTAGCTGTAGGTTGTTCCTGCTTAACCAATAATTTTGTATTCGAGCCTTAGGTGGCTGCATGCTAGCTAGTGGTACTGGTGGATTAATCCTAAAAATATATATTGAGTCTAATTAAATAAATCATATATAGTAAAATTGAGATACTTCATGTAGTACTTTAGAAGAAACCCAATTCATATACCTTAAACTTTAATTTACAGTAGAGATCCTAGCTACTTGTATTGATTAGGGCCATTTATATATGTCATTTACTGTTATGCAAATCCTCTTTGTGAGTGAGAGCGCTCATCCTAACCCTAACCACCATTTAACACATATGTACAGTAATTAAGTATATTCTTCTGAAAATGAAGTTTCAATTAAAGTACACGCGGAATAAATGATAAAAAGGGAGAGGTGAAAGTGACATTAGTTATAGGAAAACCCAATGCATGGTTAGGGTTACACTTTTACACAGTAATTAATTAAATCGAAAGAGCAACAGATATGCTTTTTTAAGGAATCGTATATAGCATCAAGTAAAAGATCCTAAATTGACAGTTCTAAAAATTCTAGTACATACGATAAATATGCAGTTAGGAACTTTCGTGTACATTTACCTCCTACATACCTAGCTATATAATGAAATACATAGAAAATATTAACAAAAAAACCAAAATACACGCGATTATTTTCATATTCTCTAAATTTAATTTTATATATATATATATATATATAGAGAGAGAGAGAGAGAGAGAGAGAGAGAGAGAATTCTATGACCAACATACTTACACGGAAACAGTTGAGGTGTGACTAGAAATTATATTATCAATTCAAACAGTCAAAGGAAAAAGCCCTTAGAGGCTTTTTGTCTTTTGACAACTACGTGTCCTCAAACAGACATTGATCAACAACATTGACAAGTTCAAACTTTTTCTTGACTGGTTGAAAAGTTTTTCTTGTTTTTTTCTTTTGCGGCTATTATTATTATTTAAGATCGATGACAGAATGTTCAAACTCACACACAAAGGCAAAATATGAATTGCCTTCCATGAGCAGTGAAACTATTCAACAAGTTTTAAGTCGATTCTGATTGATCAAGAAGCGAATAAACAATCATTAAAACAAAAAATATAAGACTTTATTGCTTTGTAGATTTCTGTTAGCTTTACATGTTTCTTGAATTTGACCTTGAACTTGTACAGAAAATGAGAATTGTATGTGTAGTGGCATACATAACTAACTGACTTATAATATTATATTCATATTTAATGTACTTTTTAAGTTTTAACGATTCAAAAGGAACTTCACATATGGGCATGTGTATCATATTCACATTTAGAGAGACAGACAAATTAAAGGTACGTCTTTGAAGGGGGACTAGCTTTCTCCAAAAGCATGTAGCCTAGAGGCAGTCAAATAACATGTGGTTTTCCTTCTGATCGAGATTTACATATATCATCCTTATATATATAACTATATATAAAATATTTGATTTTCAACATAGGTTTTAATTTCCTATATTTCTATTCAATTCACCGAGTAGAACTATACCCTTGAATAACCCACCAAAAAGACAACTTTAAAAAAATTGGTCCAAAAATAGGAAATTAGGAGGAAGCTCAGAAACTGACATATATATTGAATCATTCTCTCTATATATACCAAAGCCATTCGACAACTTTCCCTCATATAGCATACACAGAAAACCTTGAAGCATCCAGAAAAGCAAAAGGGTGTTATATATTTGTCTCAATAATTATTCCTTTTATTTTCCCGAGAAAAAGAAGAAGCATGTATCGTCGTTCCTTCTCAATCATGAAGATGGCAAAGCGAGTGATGAAGCCATGCGATGTGTTCTTGAATCACAGAAGCACAGATACTAAAAAAGACAGTGTCCACTTTGCTGTACGACCACCTAACTAGGGTTGGCTTCAATCCTTTTCTGGACACAAAAACCATGAAACCAGGAGACAAGCTTTTCGAGAAAATTAATGGTGCAATTCTCGAGTGTAAGGTCGGTGTTGCTATCTTCTCTCCTCGTTACTGTGAGTCCAAGTTTTGCCTTCACGAGCTCGCTCTCCTCATGGAGTGTCGCAAGAAGGTGATTCCTATCTTCTGCGACGTGAAGCCATCTCAGCTCAAAGTTGTCAATGACGGTAAGTTGTCCGGTCAGGAGCTGCGGCGGTTCAGGTGGGCCCTTGAGGAGGCCAAGTACATCGTGGGACTCAATTACAACTCCTCTAAAGGGTATGTACTATATATGTCCTTGATCGATCTTTATGTTTAATTAAATAAAGTAAATGAAATAAACATGTTGATCAAAGCAAGATATTAATTAGGGTTACGTTATATGCAGGAGTTTGTCAGATATTGTGAATGGAGCTTCTGAAATAATCATAAACAACATGATAGAGGCTGAGAATGAAGAGCAGGTGATGATGGAGGCGCACCAAAACTTGCCTATTGCTCTTTAATTTGATATGTTCAACACAAAACTAACTTCATCGATCGTGTCGTGTTGATTCTGCTGGATACGTTATTGTCTGTTAACTGATTATAATATATATGAGGTTAACTGGTCAAATATATCTTTACTATTTTAATTGTACGTGATTCATTTATAGCTTGATTTAATTTCACTAAGAAATAATATAAGCTGTGTACACAACACACACACACATATATATGTAGTGTAACAACATTTCGGATTCTTTAATAAATTGTTGCTGATGATTGTAAATGAAAATTATGCATCTCTCTGGTAGTTTATCGTTTGCTTCTAATGTTGTTGTTGATGAAGAGAAGCAAGGTTAAAATCAAAAAATGACTGTTCCATAGCAAGCATAGGATATTCACTAATACGGAGTATATAACTACTAGCTAGCTAGCAATCTAAAACTATGTCTATATATACAAGATATAGTATTCACAGAAGTTGCAACACTCTGAACATGTTTCATATTTTCCAAGTAGGTAACAAAAAATACCCATTATAAATAAGGCGTCTCTTTATACAATATCCAACCGCCATTAGGACTCTTGATGGCAACAAAAAATCCAAATAACCGCTAAAAGTTTTCTGTGGTGAGAAATGTTGTTGCAACCATCAAAAGTAATCATCACCAAAATGAAAAATTGATAGCTTATGACAAGTCATTGCCAAGTGTACGACACATTGTGCCATTTCAGCCCGCCTAGTGGGCACCATGCACACCGTGCCACTGCCACATCATTTAAGTTTGGAATCTTATACAGGCTTGGGTGTGGACCTTTGTTCTTTCCCTTACCTTGTACCAAAACCTTAAACCAAACAGAACCTAAGAACCCTTAATTATGACCCATGAAAGAGTAATTATCATAACCTAATTATTGTCTGAAGCGCATAGGGCGCAAAAAACGACCAACTAAAACCACTGTTCCCATCAAGTTCATGCTTGGTGTTCCAAGTTATTGTTCTGCTAAAAACCATTAACTTAGATTACAAGTAACGGCCATGTGGATTATATTGTCCCCATCAATTGATGCGTTTAGTAATAGGCAATAATTTTTTGCCCTTTGGATATGTGCGGTTTCTCACTGTTGTAAGACAAAAATGTTGTAGTGTGAGATGCATGTAAAGCACCTAATAGCTATTAATTAGTCTATTACTGTTATATGAAAATTCAATGAAAGTACTCTAATTACAAGTAAAATAATAAAATATTTTGAATAAATAAATCAATACACTGATGATCTGAAATTAGTTTTTTTTTTTTAAAAAAAAAAAAACTAATTGAGAGACTATATACATATACTCAGTGGCGGAACCGAGAAAAAAAAATTCAGCCCGGGCCAAATAGTAAACATATTGAACTACTCCATTTGGTTCTTATTATAAGGTACCAACTAACAGTATATTTGGTTCTTTTTATAAGACACTTGCTTATTTCTAAATAGCATTAAATATTTTTATGTATACCCATAATTAAAAATGTAGTGAGTGAGAGTAATAATTAATAATATGATATTAGAGTTTAGTATAATTAATAGGGATAATATTAAAAATTACTTAAATTTTAGGACAAATTTAATGACTTTAACTGTTTTTATTGACTTGTGAGAATTGTTAGTTGGTTCCTCCTATAATGACCCGATGAAGTATTTACTAATAGTATCAAATAACCTTGAAATTACAAATAAATAATAACTAATAATTATAAATCAAAACAATATGTAAGATGATACTAACTTTTTTGGTATCTCAAACAAGAATTTTACTTTCTTCTCCCAAAGCCCAATGAATAATGAAACAAACATTATCTTTATAGAGAAGATAAAAAATTAACTAGGGCCAAATTTGTGGCAAAATAAAATATCAAATAATAAATACATATCTATTCTCATAAATTTTATAAGATCAGCCGATGGGTCCAACTGGCCATAACAGCATTCCGCCATTGCATGTACTCTTAGTAGAAAACATATAACAGCAGCACTTTTCTGTATCTTGCACGCCAAGGGAAAAAAAAAAACCAATTGAGAGACTATATACATGTACTCTTAGTAGAAAACATAACAGCAACACTTTTCTGTATCTTGCACGGCAAGAAATAATTCTGCCGATTGACTCTCCCGCTCCTATATCTTCATTCGCCAATATAAAGACTATAAAGTTGCATGTTTCAATGGAGACTTGTATTAGTTGTCATCCTTATGTAATTTTCTCTATTCTCTCCGGTCTTAATTCTACATGCTATGATAATACTTGAAATTGTCAAACTATATAAAGTTTTTTATTAAATAAAAAATAAAAAACAATTAGGTAATGCTCATGTAAAGTCCCAGAACTTGCTTTAATCTGAGACGAACCCAGAATATTAAGGGAATTATGCTGCATATGATTTTTTTTTTTTGGGACCTGAAATGCTTTATATGATGAGTTATTTGTATTTAGGAGAGTTTTAAAATGATGTTAAACAAAAAATTATTAGGCGTTTATGAATTAGCTAATTCATATTTTTCAAGAGAAAAAAAATTAGAAGTCCAGTTTTAATAAGGACATTATAAGAATGATTTGTTTTACCATATGGATTTGGAACCTGGACTAATCAATTTTAATTTGAATTCCGTCAAGTGATAATGGTGGCTTTGTTTTGGCCGATTGGGTTGAGTGTTTAAGAGTAACGTTTGAAAGGCACAACCACATATAAAACTTAGCAAGAGAAAAACTGGAGAAACAAATACTCAATGGCCACCATTTTACTTACTTTCATCCGTCGCTTGTTTATGTCCCTGCTCATATTCCATGTTAGAGTTGAATAATTCAAACGTATTCTTTTTTCTTTTTTTCTTTTTTTCCATCCATACATCCATATTTGATTTTGACCAATTCAATGAACCTTGGAAAGTTGTAAATCAAAGCTTCTCGTTCTTCTTCGTTCCCACTTCTGGTCCTATTTTTCACTAGTCCCGTCATTTTCAAGCACAAACCCTGAGTAGTATGAACACTACAGGAACAAAAGCCCTCTTTCATGATAGCTATATGATCTTGCAATATATTGATAAAGGTGGCCACTTTTTTTTATAGATGTATCTTCATATTGGAAGCAATCCTATTTGAGATATGCAATTTGAAACTGACAAGTGTGTCAGTTTTATTGAGGAAATTTGCAAACTGCATTAGGGATACTTATTATTATTATTATTATTATTATTTGATACATAGGGATACTTATTTAAGTGTGTGTAACTGTGTATCGACATTGTAAGGCCCAAATATTTGGGCCATAGTCATCTGCTCATTCAAAATTATTTATTAATGATCATATGAAAGAGGGAAATTTACACTCTTTTTTTTTTTTTTTTTTTTTTTTTTTTTTTTTAAAAAAAAAAAAAAAAAATTAAAATGAAACTTTATTATGTTAAAGTCTTGCATCTGATCACCCAAAATCATTTTTGGATGGTGAAGAATACCCTGAAACTATGCATCCAAAAAAAAAAAAAAAGAATACCCTGAAACGCAATTGCAAATGGGCCTCATAAATCCTAAACTCCAAGCGATCAGGGTGACTAGTTTGAAGCTTGTTGTGATATCCTGGAACTACGAAGAATTTAGGCTTCCGTGTCTGTTTAAACTCTAAAACAAAGCACATTGTATCAAGTGTTATAAAACATGTTGATCCAGAAAGCTCACATTGGTTGGTCTCCACCGAGAGACCAAATAGAGGAATGACAGTCTTGAACTTGAAAAGAGTTCATCAGCAGTGATTGATGCCGGTGAAGTTTTAGGCCTTCATTTTTTATGGATCAGACGTGTGTTTGGCCAATAGGTCTGTTTCACAGAATTTTGAAATAGTAATATGTTGAGTAGTTATTGGTCAGCCAAGTGAGCTTTCATTTTGCTTATCTAAGCAAGCATCTTTTGCAATATGATCTTCCTCAAATATAATGTTTATGTAAAAAAAAATCACATCCCTCGGTTTATATATTGAGCGCATCATCATAAATGTCAGGTTCTGAATTCACCTCTACTTGACCAAAATAAGAAAAAGAGTTGCCTTTTAACTTGAGTTTTCCTCTTCACAAAAAGAATTCATCATAGCAGAAGGAGATCTCTGTAAGCCATAAAAGAACCTGCTTCTATGACTTACGTTTCACTTACACAAGTAGAAATGTCTAGTGACACAAATTACGGAAGAAACTACATGAAGCACCTTGTTCAGTTTCTGAAGTATGAGCAAAACATGGGAAAGAGCTAATTAAGCTTGTGGGGGATGATAGCAGCGATTAGTAAAGATGAGAGGAAGAAAGAACCATACTTGGTGTTCCTTCTCTTAGAATCCGGCGAGTAGCTGCTCTCAAGAATTCTGTTATCTCCGCCGCATATCTCAGCACTATGGGCCTCAAAAAATACTCCCCACAAACCTGCCATTGCTATCACTACCTCTGCCCCAAAGCCCATTCCTCTCTCTCTCTCTCTCTCTCTCTACACTAAACCTTATCGGTATTTTTGTTATGTCAAGAGTCTTCTGTCTTCTTTCTCATAAGTCAGAACTGCCAACTACCAGTCTTCGAAAAAGTTTCTGTAAGTTTCCTTTCTTTAATTAGTTTAAAATTGTTGCGTGGCCATATATGAATGGCTGTTACGTCCATCCAACATTTCAATAGGGAAGAAAACAATTAAATGTTGGGGGAATTAGAAAGTGTGCAAGTTCTGGGAGCCACACCTCCCAATCCAACTACTGATGTAGACATAGTTAGATCCTGATTTGACAGCTAAAAGATCTGGTCTGGTAGGCAATATGTGGTGTGTGATCAACATATTGTGAGAAATCTAATTCTCGATTATGCTCATCTTTTTTCAGAATTATTCTGCACAAAAATCACGAACGACTTGTTATGACTATATAAATTGGCGCTTAGGCCAGTGAACAAAACACAAATGGTTCAAACAGTAGCTTCTTACTCAGAAATTGGAATGATGTGCAGCAATTTGCGTCTACATTCTTCAGAGATCTGGAAACTGTGGGAAAAAGATTGTGAATGGAAAAGGATTATATTGGGAAAGATACTCCCATTTAAAGCTAAAACATAGATTAGTCAGGAGTAGGGATGATTATACATAAAAAAATGTTTATTTCATTCATTTGACTAATATAGTACAGTGCAGTCATAATAATATGCTGAAAATAAGAGGCCTTGTTTTGAGATAAAATGGAATTCATAATCTTGAAATACATTGACAAGTGTTCAAAGAGATTCAAAGCTACTCATTTTTGTTTAAGATACTGCTCGCTTAAGTCGTTTTCCAAAGTGAGGGTGGTGAAATTGGGGAAACTTGAAAACCATTTGACAGAAAACTTGGGGATTCGCTCAAGTGTCTGTCGATCCACGTAGTACAGTCCAAATCTTGTTCCATAGCCATGTATCCATTCGAAGTTGTCCATCAGTGACCATATGAAATATCCTCTTACATCTCCACCTTTCCTGCTCATACACGACACTCATCCTTCAACAATGTGATCATCAAAATTTCAGACACATTTTTTTATGTCTGTACGTAAAGATTTTCAAAAAGGAACCAAAAAATCCTATCTCATAGCAGTCCTCAAAACTTACCCAATGGCTCTTAGCAAGCTGCAAGATAGGCGTTGTGGAACTTCACTCGTTCAAAATCTTGTAGAAAATCATGCAATGCAGCATCCTGTTTGGGCGGTGCAGAATATCCTGAAATGTTTTAGCACAGACAAGCTAGTCTGTTGTGTTAGTTCATAGGATCATATACAAACGAACATAATACCACCGGTCGTTAATATAAGATCTTGATGAATTAGATCTAAAATTAAAGACAGGAGGTAGTAATAGAAAAGAACCTTTTCTAGTATCAATTCTATTCTATTTAGTGCAGCTTCATTCACCATTTTCAGTAATGAACAAGGGCATATTGCCATATTGTGGTATCTCGTCTTTATGTAGTCTACAGTCTTCTCCATGCCTCTTGGAACCACAAAGAACCCTGGAATTCCTGTCTGTTTTAGACAAATACTATCTTTAATCCAATCTAGACTTGATCAAACACTTGAGTGACCAATATAACATGAATATTAGTGATGGCATAGCAGGACTTCATACCGAATCGCCAATTGGAATGCCATCTCTGAAGCCGGTAGTTTCCAGAAAGCCTCCTATTGCATGGTCACCTCCAATGAAACAAGCATAAGAGGAGCAATCTTTGACATAGAAAGTCGTGTTGTGATTGAGGCCTATGAAGTCCAAGCTTCCTTTTATGAGACTCTTTTCATTAGAAGAGACCTTGGCAATTGGCTTCCAAGAATGTTGCGCATCTCAATAGGGTAATCACCAAACACTAGGGGGTCTAATGCCCTGTTTGTTCCCAGAATAACAAGGAAAAAAGAACATAATCCTAATACAAGTTGGGATGATTGGCGTGAACAGAACTCTTCAATTTCTCTCCCTTAACAAGACCAGTTCAATTCTTGACTGAGAAAAGGATTTCGTTAAATTGGCAACTCAGTTGTTAAATGCCAAGCCTATTTAGCTATGGTGACTATGAAAATTAAGTAGCCAAAAGTTGCAGCAATAACACATAGCAACGGTGTTATCATTTCAGGACAAATTGTGCAATAACTAATTTTTGAAGACTAAATAAAAAGGTATGGACCAACTTGTTACTGCTTACCAGGCAATCTTAAAAGCCAAGGCTCTATCGACAGCTAGTCTATCGCATTCTTCATCTCTAAGAGGTTCAAACATGAAGGTATTTGCAATAATCCCAATAGTTCCACCTTGCTTAGCCTGAATTCAGCATCAATTTCAACCCATGAATAACCCATGTTGCTCTTTCATCCTTCTCCGAAGAGAAAGAGACAGACAAAGCTTTCATTTAAGGTTCGTTTTTCATTACCTGAAAGTGATTGCGGTACAAGTGAACAGCCATGGCATGTGACAGCAAAGCGTTGTGCGTGGCAATGAGAGGCTCAGCATAGAATTTCCCACAGAACAGTTTTCAAAAGGGGCCGAGCAATGACCTGGGGGATATACTCCCCTTACATAGCCCATTTCTATAAACAGGTTTGGCTCGTTGATTTTGGTCCAGTACTTCACCCTATCACCAGAACTCTCAAAACAGATCTTGGCCAAATGAACAAACTCTCTCCTGCACAGTGAATAGGCAATTCTTAAAATTCTCACTGTTCTCTGTTAGCTTGTGCTTTTGCATCACTAGAAGCATAGGAATTCTTCATTGCTGGTGACAATCCACAGAACATGTGACAAACTAGAAAATTTGTTTGACATTATACATTACAAACTAGAAACTAAAACCATTTTATATTTTTGTTTCTGCATATTCCGAAATGATAAATATTTATACATTTAGATTGAACAAGATTATTTTAATAAAGATTCTGAATTTTGGCCTTAATATATATTTTGATAATATCAAATATTTATGCAATTTTAAAAAATTGATCTATTTTAAACTATGGTTTATGAATAAAGCAGGGGATTGAGATTTCACTTTATTAGAGGGCTGAGCCAACCACCATATCTTTCTTCCAGTTCTCGTGGCAGGTCATGATGATGTATTGTCACAAATGGCTCTATCCCTGGAATATGCACAAATACCCAGACCAGAATTAGAAACATCTAATAGCAACAATGTATACCAAGGGGAAAAAAATATTTCCCAACAAATGACTTCAACTTTCTGATCAACAAAACGCTAGACATTACACTACAAAAGAAAGTTGTCCGTTTATAATTGAAAATGTGCTATCATATGTGACACAAGTGACCAGCATGTGTAATCAGTGCTTCGTGCTTTATAGACCACTGCCAAATAGAAACTATCACTGCACCTCTAAGCAGTAGGTTGTCTATAATCTTGTGTAGAACATAATCCCTTTTGCATTAATCACGCCGTATATTCCTCCTGTAACAACAGCTCATAATTAAAGATCAAACTGAGCAATATAATTAGGAAGATAAGTTCAACAGTAGATCAGTAATTATTAAATACTTATAAATATAATGAGGTACTTACTGGGAAGAATCCAGGCCATGAAATGGAAAACCGATATGCATTCACCCCCAGTGAAGACATCAACTCAATGTCTTCCTGCCCAGAAAAATGTTTCAAAGAGTGAGGAACATAATTTGGAGAACAGAGAAAGTTAATCGCAAGAATAAAGGGAGTTAGATCAGTACCAAAGAGCGGTGATAATGATCATCTGCTTTGTCCCCGTTATCGTTATGTTTGATCTTTCCTGAGGATTCGTCAAATGGAAGATTGATTATTTAGTGTTTGTCATATATCTGTTCTTGAATTTGCATATACATCAGTTCAGCAACATGGAAAATAAGCAAACAGGTTGACGGCAAATGAAGAGCGACCATTTTACCTGGAATGTGAGTGAAAACATCCCAATTGGTCAGCCCCTTCCCATCTTCCAGATATGCTCCTTCAATCTTCATGATAAATAAATGAATGTCAGTGAATAAGGAAAGAATCGAAAGTGAGACATTAGAAAGATTAGCAGAAATAGAGTGCCTGGTAAGAGGAAGTGCTCGTTCCAAAGAGGAACCCTTCTGGGAACTGAGACGTGGACTGTATCCTCACCGCCATTAGAACCCTGGACCAGAAAATGAACAGAGCACAGCAGTGAGAGAAGTTGGCAGAGCTTTGCGTGTAGCACTTTCATCATCCTGATGATATGAATGTAGCAAATTAAAACATAGAAAATGCGTGACTGGCAGGGACCGAACCTGAGAATAAGTAGAAGGTAGAACTTAGAAGACAATCAATGCAAAAGCTAAAGAAAAACAGTACCAGAAAGCAAAAAACTTGTAGAATGGGGTCAAAACTTGGGCAACATGGATGCTAATTATTGTGTTCAGGATTGAAGGTGAGGGAGCCGTCAGACGTGGGGCTATCGGTCAATTTCTTTGGTAAAATATTTTGTTATTCACCACGTGCATGGCATGAGATAAAAATCCAGCCACACCACCGAAGAAACTGATACTTCACTCCGACAAACAAATAACTTATTAATAGTTGGAACTTTGCGGTAATCGCAGTTCACTTTAATTTGAAACGTAATTGATTTAGTTTAACTAATAGTCAATGACCCTTTATAGAACAAGTTACTGTAAAACAAAATCGCGTCATGCATTGTCACGTTCATCCAACACTTCCACAGGGAAGAAAACAATATTAAATGCTGGGGGAACTAAAGAGTGCACAAATTCTGGGAGCCACACCTCCCAATTCAACTAATGATATAGACATGGTTAGATCCTGGATTCGACAACCCCTGATTTGGTGTAGAAAGACAGAGGCGAAATGGATAAAATAATTTTTTTTTTTTTTTTTTGAATAAGAAAGGCAAGCCTAAGCTTGAGATAATGAGAGTAAAGGAGTAGACACTGGGGGTCTATTCCTTAGAACAGCAAACTAGAAAAAAGCTAGTTACAAGATATTTGATCTCTTAACGCCCTATCCAGGCATCCATGCGGGATTGTGGGGACCAGAATCACGTCGGTAGCATCGGGAGCTTCGTGGCCAAGTTTGGCCATGTAATCAGCACAGGCAATGTTGTCTCTCGGGCTGTAGCGGATTTCAACTTCCTAATCCTGGTAAAGAAGATCACGAATTTCACCAACGATCGCTCGAAACGGATGATCAGTGCAGCAGTCTCTCATAGTGATGTTGATAGCATCAATAGAGTCAGAGTAGAGAGCAATTCTCCGAAAGCCCATCTGGCGACCCATAACTAGGTCTGTCATGATAGCATAAAGTTCTGCTTCGACAACGGTTTGAGTTCCAAGGAATCTATGAAAACCCATCAGCCAATGACCTTGGGAGTTCCTTAGTACTCCTCCACAAGCCGCTCGTTGTTGATCGCGCACCGACCCATCCACATCTATGCGAACCACATTAGCGGGGGAGGTGTCCAACTCGTCTCATCTTTTTGTCAATTTTAAAGATTTTATGAGATAAGGAATGTCCAACTGTGTTTTCCATAAGAAGATAACTACATAAGTGTAACATCTCCCTTATATTAGTGCTTTCGCTCTGGAACACGGATTTGCATCTGGTAGTCCAAAGAATCCAGCATCCGAAACTGAAAACTCTTGGCCAAGAGAAGTTCAAGAATCTTCCTTTTTCGGGATGGTGATTAACATTCCATTTTAGCCAACCCTGCAAGTTACCTGCAAAAAACTGACGAAAATAGTTAGGATGTAAAATTTGTTTCCACAGGTTTTTCGCTCTCTCGCAGTCCCTGATTATATGGATCACGCTTTCCTCCCTGTTGCATGAGAAAGGACAGAGGCTGTCACTTGTGAGGCCTCTTTTGGCTCTGAGGGAGTTAGTGGCAAGTCTTTCGTGACCAACTTGCCACATGAAGAACTTAACTTTCTCTGGAATATGCCATTTCCACATTAGGGACCAGAAGCTATTCACTCCTCCTGTTTCTTGATTGGAGAGTAAATGGTAAGCAGACTTCACGGAGAAGCAGCCATCTCTCGCAATTCTCCAAGTGAAGTAGTCAGGAAAGTTGTTAGACGGAGGGCGCGTTTTAGAGATAGTGCTGATGATAGAAGGCGGGAGAACTCTGTCCCACCTGCCATTCGTCAAAAGATAGTCTTTGACCGTTGCCTCCTCGTCGACAAAGACTGGGTTAGAAACAAAAGAGATCAGGGGCCGGTCGAGGGGGAGCCAACGATCAAACCAGAACTTTGTACCCGCACCATTGTTAACCTTTTTCCCCACACCTGTAAGAAACTTGTCCCAAACTTGGACAATCGCTTTCCAAGCGGAGGATGAGTTTCTTTTTCTTGAGACAGAAGGCACCGGGAGGTCACCGCAATTGTACTTAGCCCAAAGACATCGAACCCAAAGAGCTTGCTTGTTCGTTAGAAGATTCCAGCAGAGTTTCATGATGAAAGCCTTGTTCTGGCGACGAAGGTCCTTGAAGCCAAGCCCTCCTTGTTTCTTAGCCTGGGTGATTTTATCCCACGCAATGAGGTGCATTCTTTTCGTATCCTCCTCTTGGGACCATAGGAACTTCCTTGAGATTTTATCCAGCTCATTAATAGTGCAAATAGGAAGAAGTGTAGGCGCATGCAGTAGCTTGGAAGGGAAGATAAAACAGATTTTATTAGCACCGAGCGACTTGCAATAGTCAAGAACTTGCTTTTCCACATCGATAACTTTTTCCGCGCTTTCTGAACAATGGGATGATAAGTTGCTTTCGTTACACGGCTATGGATAATTGGCACACCCAAGTACTTCCCAAGATCCGGCGTGATACCTATACCAAGTAACTGGCTAAGCTCCATGGCCCTATTGAAATGAATACTCCGGAACAAAACATTCGAGATTTTTCCAGTTGATTCTGTGACCGAGACCTCACAAAAACTTTGCATCACTTTCCGAACCTCGTCCATTTGATCACGAGATGCTTCCGTAAATAGAATAAGATCATCAGCGAAAAAGAGATGAGATATACGCGGTCCTCCTCTTTTGAAAGAGAACGGTTTCCAACACCGCGCGTCACACTCAGCTTTGATGAGATGGCCCAGACGCTCCATACAAAGAACAAATATGTACGGACTCAGCGGGTCACCCTGTCTGACTCCTCTAGAAGGGGTAAAAGATGGACTTTCGTCACTATTCCAAAGAATAGACATAGAATTTGTGGAGATACAGGCCATAATGAGGTCAATGAGATTATCCTTCAACTTCAGGCGGATGAGAGTGTTCCTGATGAATCCCCAGTCAAGCCTGTCATAAGCTTTCTCCATATCAATCTTGATGGCCACAAAGCCTTTCTTGCGGCCCTTCATTCTCATCGAATGAATGACCTCTTGAGCAATCAAAACATTATCGCAGCTAGACCTGTTAGCAATAAAACTACATTGCTCAGGACTTATAAGGTGATTCATGAGCTTTCTGAACCTATTAGCCAGCACCTTAGTGATGATTTTGAAACTGACGTTGCACAGATAAATAGGCCGAAAGTCCCTAAGTGTGGTAGGATTGTCAACCTTGGGTATAAGAACAACTTTCGACTTGTTAACAATCGCCATAGTTGATGGATTGTTGAAGCATTGTTGAATGAAATCACATATCTTGGCCCCCACGATATTCCACTGTGTCTGAAAGAAGTGAGCATGGAGACCATCAGGACCAGGCGCCTTAAAAGCGCCCATGGCGAAAGTAGCATTTTTTATCTCCAGATCTGTAAAATTCCTTGACAGCATATCCAACTCATGGTCATTGATGTTAGGAAAATTTGAGCACCATTGAGCAGGATCTTTCACGAGGCATCACGAGAATAAAGCTTTACGAAGAAGTCATGCGCCATCATCTTAGCCGTATCATGATCCTCAATCCACTCCCTAGCATCATTTTGAATGGCACCAATTCTCTGTTTCTTTCTTTTGATCACGGTAGAGACATGAAAGAATCTTGTAATGGTCCAGTAGAATAATACCTCCTCTGGCCATTTGTGCTTTATATAGAATATAACGAATACGGTCCTAATTATAAGAGCTAGTTAACTTTCTTTGGAGAGACTAAGGAAACTAAATAAGTTACTTAATTATTTCATATGTTAAATATTATTGGATTATATATTAGTTTATTAGTCAAATTAATAAGTTTAAAGAAAAAAAATAAAAATAAAAATATCGTAAAGTAATTTAATTAGTTTCCTTAATCTCTCCAAAAAAGTCAACTAGCTCTTATAATTAGGACCGGAGGGAGTAACAAATTATGTACAAAGAAGAATCCTGACCACTCATCTAGAATACACAAGATAATGACAACTAGCCCTATTTACAATTTATGAGTCTATTGCTAACTCTAACATTCCCCCTCAAATGAGAGGGTGTAGGGTACACACCGAGTTTGTTTCGAAATAAGAAAATTGAGAATATGATAAAGCTTTAGTAAGATAATCTGCTACTTGATGAGAGGAAGGTACATATCTAACTCCGATAGTTCCAGACATAACTTGATCACGAATAAAATGCACATCTATCTCAATGTGCTTACTCCTAGCATGATGAACTGGATTAGAGGCAAGTGCTTGAGCACTTAGATTGTCACACCAAATTATGGATGGTTGTCGAACAAAGAGACCCAATTCTGACATTAAGGAACTCAGCCACTTAATTTCAGCAGCTCCATCAGATAAAGACCGGTATTCAGATTTTGAACTGGATCGAGAAACAACTTTTTGTTTCTTGGAACACCAAGACACAAGTGTTCCACCAAGGTATACACAATAACCCCTTATAGATTTTCTATCATCAATGTCTGTAGCCCAATCAGCATCTGTGAATGCCATCAAGCGAAGAGTTTTCACTGGTTTAATGTGGAGACCATAGAGATATGTGCCTTTGAGATATCTTAAGATTCTCTTTACCCTTGAAAATGAACCTCGAGTAGGTTTGGCTAAGAACGACCGAGCTTATTAACCGAGTACGCAATATCAGGTCTGGATGTGGTTAAATACTGCAAGGATCCTATGGCTCTTCTATACAGCGAAGGATCTGACATAACTTTGCCGTCTATAGTAGAAAACTGACGACCAGTGACCATGGGTGTAGGTACAGGGGCACTATCAGACATATTAAACTTTTTCAGTAAGTCCAAAACATACTTGGTTTGATTAACAAAGAAACCATGACTATCTCTGTAAATTTCAAGCCCCAGAAAATAATAGAGAGGACCAAGATCTTTGAGAGAAAATACATCATTCAGTTAACGAATGAACTTCTGAACAAAACTAGAATTATTCCCAGTAACAAGTATGTCATCAACATAAATTAGAATGAATACCAGGATATGCTTGGTTCTGAGGAAGAATAACGAGATGTCACCACAAGTGTTTTGAAATCCCCAATTGATTAGTGTATTTCGAAGCCTCTCAAACCAAGCTCGCAGAGCTTGTTTAAGACCATAGATGGCCTTTGACAATCTACAGATAGCGTTAGGTGTGCAGGGATCTTGAAATCCTGGTGGCTGAGTCATAAAGACCTCTTCTTTCAGATACCCATTGAGGAATGCATTGTTGACATCCAATTGCCGGATTTCCCATTTGAACGTTGTAGCAAGTGTGAGGATGAGACGAATAGTGGTGGGCTTAACGACTGGACTGAACGTTTCTCTATAGTCAATCCCAGCGGATTGTTGGAAGCCTTTAGCAACTAAACGAGCTTTATGCTTCAAGATGGAACCATCCGGTTTGAATTTCGTCTTGAACACCCATTTACAATCAACTAATTTCTGACCTCGATATGGTACAAGGACCCATGTGCGATTTTAACATAGTGCATCAAATTCCATTTTCATAGCATTAAACCAGTAAGGAGAAGTAAGAGCCTCTGGGATTGAGCGAGGTTCTGCAGCCTAAGAGATATGAGAAGGTGTTTCGGTGGTAAGAAGACCCACAAAGGGGTATTTGGGTTTATGGATGCCGGCCTTAGCTCTGGTTAACATAGGATGAAAATTGGAGGTAGGTGAGGGTGAGGAGGAGTGGTCAGAAGAAGAGGGAAGAACAGAAGACGAGACAGGAAAGGGAGGACTGGAAGGCGAAGATGATTGAGAGGAGGAGGGTGTCGGGGTTGACAAAGTGGATGAAGAGGAGAGTTGGGGAGGAGATAATTGAGGGGTGGGTCGGGTTGGAAATGGATAAAAGGGAGGGTGAGAATTAGGGGCTGGAGAAGAGAGGTTAAGTGGTGACATATTGGGCCTGGAGGACGAGGTCATAGTGGGTTGAATGTGAGAAGTATGAGGGCTATGAGAGGTGGGCTGAAAATGAGAAGTATTAGGAATTAAAATAGGAAATGGATCACTAATCTCATCAAGTGGGCTTGTTTGATGCAGAAAGCCTGTACGGAATGGAAAAGAAGTAGTATCAAAAACCACATGTCTTGAAATGTATATGGGTCCACTTGGGCTTAAACATCTGGAACCTTTTTGACTAGGGGCTGGGCCAAGGTATACACATTTTTTACTATGGAACTCCAATTTGTGAGAGTTGTAAGGTTTTAAGCAACGGTAACAAATGCAACCAAAAGGTTTGAGGGATGAGTAATCAGGCTCTTTTTTGTAGAGGCAAGCTAGAGGGGATTTTCCTTGTAAAATGGGAGTAGGAAGCCTATTGATTAGATAAACCGCCGTTTGAAAAGCTTCACCAATAAGCTAAGGGAATTTTAGCATGAGCTAAAAGAGTCAAGCCCATTTCAACAATATGTCTATGTTTCCTCTCTGCACGACCATTTTGAGAAGAAGTATAAGGACATGTAAAGCACATTATTATACCGGATTTTTCAGCAATGAGAATAATAGGTTTATATTCTGTTCCATTATCGGTTTGAAACTGATTTTCAACCATTTGTTGAAAAAGTTTGAAAGTGGTAACGGTTTCACCTTTGTGCTTTAAGGATATAACCAAGTGTATCTGCTAAAGTCATCAATAAAATGAATATAGTAGCGATAGCCATGAACAGATTGTATAGGTGAGGGTCTCCATAAATCAGTGTGAAAACTCTTCGCTTGATGGCATTCACAGATAGGGGTGGAAAAAGGATAGGGGCTGTGGCCTGGCCTCGCTAAAAGCTCGATCAAGTTTGGCCCGTCAGCTAACAGCCAGGCCAAGGCCTAATTTCAGGCCTATTTTCCTTAACAAAGCCAGGCCCAGCCTCCTAACAGCTCCAGTTAGGGCCCGACAGCCGGCTTGTTAAGATTTTTTTAAAAAAAAAATTTATATAGAATATTAGTTATGTCCTCCCCTCCCTCAGTCCTAACAAGCCTGTTGTATTTGATTTCATTTTTTATGATGTATTTTAGATCATTAGGAATAATTTATGTAAGGCCTGTTTTTACTGTTTTACGTGTAAGGCCTGTGGCCTGTTTTCGGCCTGTTAGCCTGGTTACAAGATTTTAAAATATAGTCTTCTTAACAGGCCACAGGCCAGGCCAGGCTTAGACCAAAATATAGGCCTGTAACAGGCCACAGGCCAGGCTCAGGTCGCTTCCCTACATAACAGGCGTGGCCTGTTAAGGGGCAGGCCTGGCCTGACCTGGCCTGTTTCCACCCCTATTCACAGATGCTGATTGGGCTACAAACATTGATGATAGAAAATCTATGGGGGGTTATTGTGTTTCTTGGCATCAGAGCCAAAGGTCTTCTTTTTTTCCTTTGACCTACTTTTTTTAATTGTTTCTATTTACCTTCCAATAAATGACTTCACCTACAAACGCGCCTCCTCTCGTTTCTCACGCAGACGCTTATCTCCGTTTCGAGTAGTCTCAAATCCTACTCCCTTTTTCAATCCTCAAGCCAGACCTCTTCGATCAAGTTGGATCGATCAAACTACCTAGTCTGGGAATCTGTGGTTTTGCCCTTGATAGAGGGAAACCGATTACAAAGGCATATCAACGCTGATGTCTCTGTTCCATCGTTCACCACGGTCTTACCGAACTCAACTACTATCATTCCTAATCCTGAGTTTGAGGAATGGTATTCATCGATCGCATGCTCGGGTTGGCTCAGGAACACCATGACGCAAGAAGTTGCTACCTAGTTGCTCCACTGTCGAACAACCCTTGAACTGTGGTCTGAAGCACGCACGCTCACATCTGCCGTCTCCAAGTCTCGGATCATGGTCTACAGATCTGAGCTTCATAATACTCAGAAAAATGGCCTTACTATGACCGATTACCTGTCACGCATGAAACGCACCTCGGATCACCTTGCCCTGGCCGGAGCTCCTATTTCAGTTGATGACCTGATCCTATACACATTGAATGGACTTGATGGTGAGTATAATGCCATTGTTGTTAAACTAATTGATCAAGAAGGCTTATCCTGGGTCGATGCACAGTCTGCACTCCTTGCCTTTGAGAGTCGGTTAGACCAGTTAAATCATTTCTCTTCACTTTCAATCCAACCGGCTGCTCATTTTGCTGCTAAAACACCTGAATCTGATCAGGTATTTGACCGTGCTCCTACTCGTGGCCCATGGCGAGGTGGTCGGGGTAGTGGCCGACGATCCAAAGGACGCTAAAACCGTAATTCATCTGGACGTCCATTATGCAATCTCTGTGAAAAACCTGGCTCTGATACCAAGAAAGACAGAGGCGAAATGGATAAAATAATGGTCTCTAGTAGAATAATACCTCCTCTGGCCATTTGTGCTTTATGTAGAATATAATGAATAACAAATTATGTACAGCAAGAATCCTGACCACTCATCTAGAATACACAAGATAATGACAGCTAGCCCTATTTACAATTTATGAGTCTATTGCTAATTCTAACCGGTGTGGTAGGCAATATATGATATCTGATTAAACATACTATGAGAAATTTAATTCTCGATTAAGCTCATTTTTTCAGAATTGTTCTGCAGAAAAATCACGAATGACTTGTTATGAGTAAATAAAAAGGATAAATTAATTAAAGGCTGTATAAATCGGGGCCAAAGCCCGTGAACATACACAAATGGTACAAACAGTGGCTTCTTACCCAGAGAAATTGCACTAAAGATTGGAAAAAAATTGAGCATACATTCTTCAAAGCTGGAAACTTTGGGAAAAGGACTGTGAATGGAAAAAGATTATATTGGGAAAGATCCTCCCTTTTAAAGCTTGAACATATATTAGTCAGGAGTAGGGATGATTGAACATAAAAAAATACGTTATTTCATTCATTTGAGTAAAATACTCCCTTGCTCCTAATTATAGGACATATTTATCTAATTTTGGAGAAATTAAGGATAATAGTTAAATTAGTTAATTACATTTATTTTCCTAAAATGCCCTTTATTTAAAAACGAAGTAACAAAACAGAGAAAGTAAGATGTACGAGTTTTTAACTGGTCTTAGCTTGAATGACATGTGGTGTAAATGCAAGTATTGTTATGCTTCAAGTCTCTATTCTAATGTTAGTAATTAAATATGACAAAAATTGCTCAAAATTATTTTATTAACAAAATAAAAATAGTATAATTGAGATGTATACATTAATGAGTGGCAAACATTAGCCATTTTATAGAATAGATATATGCATTATTAAATTATTATTGTGTTTAATTATTATTGAAAAAGTATTAATATAGATATTTTGGGAAGAAATTGACAAACAAAAACTTTGTCTTATAATTAGGATTAAGATTAACTCCCAAATATTGTCATATAATTAAGACTGGAGAGAATAGTACAGTGCAGTCATAATAATACGCTAAAATAGAGGCCCTATTATATTTTAAGATAAAAATGAATTCATAATCTTGAAATTTATTGGCAACTGTTCAAAGAGATTCAAAGCCGGAGATCCTCATTTTTGTTTCTCAAGATATTGCTCGCTTAAGTCATTTTCCAAGGTGAGGGAGGAGAAATTGAGGAAACTTGAAAACCATTTGACAGAAAACTTGGGGATTCGCTCAAGTGTCTGCCGATCAACGTAGTACAGTCCAAATCTTGTTCCATAGCCATCTATCCATTCCAAGTTGTCCATCAGTGACCATATGAAATATCCTCTTACATCTGCACCTCTCCTGCTCATACACAACACTCATCCTTTAACAATGAGATTATCAAAATTTCAGAACATTTTTTTATGTCTGTACATAAAAATTTCCTCAAAAAGGGATCAAGAAAATCCCATCTCATAGCAGTCCTCATAACTTACCCAATGGCTCTTAGAAAAGCTGCAAGATAGGCGTTGTGGAACCTCACTCGGTCAAAATCTTGTAGAAAATCATGCAATGCCGCATCCTGTTTGGGCGGTGCAGAATATCCTGAAAAGTTTTAGCGCAGAGAAGGCTTTTGTTAGTACACAGAATCATATACAAATGAACATAATAGAAAAGAACCTCCTCTAGTATCAATTTCTATCCTCTTTAGGTGCAACTTAATTCACCATTTTCAGTAATGAACAAGGGCATATTGTGGTATCTTGTCTTTATGTAGTCTACAATCTTCTCCATGCCTCTTGGAACCACAAAGAATCTTGGCATTCCTGTCTGTTTCAAACAAACACCATCTTTAATCCAATCTAGACTTGGTCAAACACTTGATCGACCAATATAACATGAATATTTGTGATGGAATAACTAAACTTCATACCAAATCACCAATTGGAATGCCATCTCTAAAGCCGGTAGTTTCCAGAAAGCCTCGTATTGCATGGTGCCCTGCAGGTGAACAAGCAGAGGAGGAGCAATCTTTGACATAGAGATCTGTGTAGTGATTGAGGCCAATGAAGTCCAAGCTTCCTTTTATGAGACTCTTTTCATCAGAAGAGAACCTTGGCAACTGGCTTCCAAGAATGATGCGCATCTCAATAGGGTAATCACCAAACACTAGGGGATCTAACGCCCTGTTTGTACCCAGAATAACAGGGGGGGGGGAACATAATTAAATACATGTTGGGATGATTGGCATGAACAGAACTCTTCAATTTTTCACCCCTAACAAGACCAGTTTAATACTTGACTGAGAAAAGGAGTCCATTAAACTGGCAACTTTTTTGTTAAATGGTAGGCCTAGCTAAGCTGTGGTGACAAAATTAGTGAATCTATCAACAAATGTCTAGAAATAACAAACTCGGTGCATTTTAGTCTTTTACTCAAGTAGCCAAGAGTTGCAGAAATAACACATAGTAAGGGTGTTATTATTTCAGGACTAATTTGTGCAATAACTAATTTTTGAAGACTAAATAAAAAAGGTACAGACCAAATTGTTACTACTGACCAGGCAATTTTAAAAGCCAAGGCTCTATCCACAGCTAGTCTATCACATTCTTCATCTCTAAGAGGTTCAAACATGAAGGTATTTGCAATAATCCCAATAGCTCCACCTTGCTTAGCCTGAATCAGCAACAATTCAAACCCATCAATAACCCATCTTGCTCTTTCATCCTTCTCCAAAGAGAAAGAGACAGACAAAGCTTTCATTTAAGGTTCGTTTTTCATTACCTGAAAGTGATTGCGGTACAAGTGAACAGCCATGGCATGTGACAGCAAAGCATTGTGCATGGCAATGAGAGGCTCAGCATCAGAATTTCCCACAGAACAGTTTCCAAAAGGGGGCGAGCAATGACCTGGGGGATATACTCCCCTTACATAGGCCATTTCTATAAACAGGTTTGGCTCGTTGATTGTGGTCCAGTACTTCACCCTATCCCCAAAGCTCTCGAAACAGATCTTGGCCAAATGAACAAAATCTCTCCTGCACAATGAAATAGGCAATTCTTAGAATTCTAACTGTTCTCTGTTAGCTTGTGCTTTTGTATCACTAGAAGCATAGGAATTCTTCATTCCTAGTGGCAATCCATAGATAATGTGAAACTATAAAATTCGTTTGACATAATACATTACAAACTAGAAATAAGAAACCATTTTATTTATTTATTTATGCATATTGAGAAGATCAAATATACATGTAATTTTAACAAATTGATCTATGTTAGATTTAGACTATATTTTATGAATAAAGCAGGGGATTGAGATTTCACTTTATTAGAGGACTGAGCCAACCACCATATCTTTCTTCCAGTTCTTGTGGCAGGTCATGATGATGTATTGTCACAAATGGCTCTATTCCTGGAATATGGACGAATGCCCAGCCCATAATCAGATACATCTAATGACACCGATGCATACAAATGACATTAAATTCTGATAGACAAAACGCCAGACATTACACTACAAAAGAAAATTGTCCATTTATAATTGAAAATGTCCCATCATATGTGACACAAGTGGCCAACATGTGGAATCAATGCTTGGTGCTTTATAGATCACAACCGAATAGAAACAGTAACTGCACCTCTAAGCAGTAGGTTGTCTATAATCTTGTTGTAGAACATAACCCCTTTTGCATTAATCTCACCGTATATTCCTCCTGTAACAGCAGCTCATAAAGATGAAACCGAGCAATATAATTAGAAAGTTAAGTTTAACACTAACTATTAACTAGTTATAATGAGGTACTTACTGGGAAGAATCCTAGCCCATGAAATGGAAAAGCGATATGCATTCACCCCCAGTGAAGACATCAACTCAATGTCTTCCTGCCCAAAAAAATGTTTCAAAGGGTGAGAAAAAGAATTTGGAGAACAGACAAGAGTTAACCGCAAGAGTAAAGGGTGTTAGATGAGTACCAAATAGCGGTGATAATGATCATCGGCTATGTCCCCATTATCGTTATGCTTGATGTTTCCTGAGGATTCATCAAATGGAATAATGATTGTTTAGTGTTCGTCATATGTCTCTGCTTAAATTTGCATATACATGGGAAATAACCACAGTTTGACGGCAAGTGAAGAGCAACCATTTTACCTGGAATGTGAGTGAAAACATCCCAATTGGTCAGCCCCTTCCCATCTTCCAAATATGCTCCTTCAATCTTCATGGTAAATAGATGAATGTCAGTAAATAAGAAAAGACTAGAGAGTGAGACATTTGGAAGCAGAGATTAGAAGAAAAAGAGTGCCTGGTAAGAGGAAGTGCTTGTTCCAAAGAGGAACCCTTCCGGGAACTGAGACCTGTGGACTGTATCCTCACCGCCATTGGAACCCTGGACCAGAAAATGAACAGAGCACAGCAGTGAGAGAACTAGGCAGAGCCTCGTATCTATCACTTCCATTATCCAGATCAAAAGAATGCAGCAAATTAAAACAGAAAATGCTTGGCTCGCAGGGACTGAACCTGGGGATAAGTAGGAGGTAGAAGGCAATCAATGCAAAAAAAAGAAGGCAATCAATGCAAAAGCTTTACAGAAAAGCAGCACCAGAACTTGGGCTCCATGGATGCCAATTATTGTGGTCAGGATTGAAGGTGTGTCAATTTCTTTGGCTAAACTTGTGAAGTGACACCCGAAATATTGATACGCCGTATTTGATAGAGTATTTTATTATTCACCACGTGCGTGCATGAGAGAAAAATCCAGGCCCCCGCCCAGAAAACTGGTACTGGACTCCAACAAACAAATAAACATTATTAATAGGTGTCACTTTGCGGTAATTGCGGTTTATTTTAATTTGAAACGTAATTAACTTAGTTTAACTATTACTCTTAATAGTCCATACTCTATAATAGAACTAATTATTAAGGGAATTTTTCTTTTTTCTTTTTTTTTTTTTTTTTTTTTTTTTTTGTCAAAATAAAGTTTAGGTGAGAGTAACATAGGTAACCTCATCGGGGGTTAGGCGTCTCCGGACTTAAAGAAAAACGTTTAAAGAAATACTTACAAATCACCCACCAACAAGCGCTTCCTATCAACCAATGAGTATCAAAATCGTTCTTTTTAGAGTGAAAACCGATGTTTTAACTAACTATATCACTCTTTATTGATTTATTAGAGACTTACTGTAAAACAAAATGATGTCATGCATTACCTGTCCCGCTCCATGGTGGGCCATTTCGTTGGATTGGCGCCCTAAATCCGCAACTTGGGCTCTTGGTAGTTGGCACAGGGAGCTTAAATGATTGACTCTGGCCATTTCGTTGGATTGGCGCCCTAAATCCGCCCCTCCAAAACTTTTTCTTAAAAAAAAAATGATTGACTCTGGATATTTTTATCAAATTAAACTTCCCTCTTTTTTCCTTAAATGAAAAATTTGCAGAAAAAACCTTCGTTATAGAATTTATTGACCGAAGATATCTAAAATTTGTTTAAAGATTTAAGTGCAACGTATATTCAGGAGGTGCAACGTATATTCAGGAGGTGCAACTCTTTTATAATGGTTCACCACATATCTTTAACAATATGTAAAATGAATTAAACATTTGCATGTAATTGAGCATATGTTGCAAATAAGTAAAAAATAGTTATACCCACTAAAAATGAGTTGCATATGTTTAAGGAATTCAGTTCTTTGGCAACTTTGAGCAATAAATTTTGTAATAAAAAAATTTCTAACAATTTTTTCTATTTTTTTAACGTGTGTTTAGATCGTGGAAAATTTTCAAAACCACTATAACAAATTAATTCCTATTAGAGACCAAAGAAATCTAAAATTTCATTGCAATCTGGTGGGGCTGTAGTAAAATTAATTTGTGAAGTATAAAGACAAAAATAACTCTCTTTGAGAAATAACTTAATTTGTAAGTGGTGGACACGTCATGAAAAAGTAAAATTCCACTTGTTCATAGAAATATTCCATTGTTAATGATGTGTTGGCTATTTATAAATGGAATTTGATTCGATCATGTTCTAATGTGTTCTTCTAAAGAAATTAATTTCATTTGTTTATAGGACTATTCCACTTATTCATGATATGTTCGTCATTTACAAACCATGTTGTTTCACCCTTAATTTTGAAATGGTTATTTTTACCTTTTTATTTTATAAATTAATTTTACTTCCAACCCCACAGAGTGCAGTAAAATTTTAGATTTTTTTAGGAGCTAATGAAAATTAACTTGCTCGGTGGTCATTATCTGAAAATTTCCCTAATGATGTTCGCTCACCCGATTCCTGATTCATGGAGTGGGCACAGTATTTGGGGTACAACGATTGATATACAGTGTTTTTTTTAAAAAAATGAAAATATAAAGTGGAAGGTGGAAGTGATCAGTGAAGTGGGATGCATGTGAGGGCTGATAATTAATGATACTCCACGACAACAAACACGAAGGTGTTCACAGTTTATGAAATCATGTAATATATTTTCCAGGAAAGTAGTGTGAACAAACAACCATATGTACTATATTCAACCCAAACAAGTTCAGTAAGCCTTTTTTTTTTTTGAAGGGATCGTTTAATTCTATATATTTTGTGAAGAAGAGGCACAATATTCAGATTGATTGGTGATATATAGAATAAGTGCTAAACATAGGCTTCTGGATTTGTTGCTAGTGTTCCCTATTGTTGGCCAACAACAGAAAAGGCCACACACTGCATTTAATTATATTCCTCCCATTCTTCACAGTGTGAACACTGCTCACATTTCAGATTTCAACTTACTCCTTTTAATTATCACTCAAATCAACCATGGTTTGTCTGTTTCACTGAAAATAAAGACTAATCAATCAAAGTAAACGCAAACAAAATGAGATTGTCTGTTCAGCTAATAGTCATTATCCAATTAGCAAAGTTCAAAAATGGAAAATTGCTATAACATAATACCAATCACTTTATATCAATGTCACTCACGTGTCTGCTTAATAAGTCAAATACTCTTCCCACATGCACATACCATGTTATAAAGAGAGAATATTACGACCTTTGATGAAATTAATCCATTTTATACTAATTTATCTTTTTTGCCAGCTAAAAACTGCTCATGATCAAATGACGAATTAATCAAAATATGCCATTATGCCTTTTACAGAAGCATCTTTCACTTAATTACCAAATTAAATGAAGCATATATATATTAAACGTACATGCAAAAATACAGAATTAGAATTGAAGCCAAGCCATCCAGTTAGGCAATATGAACACAAGCAAGTTTTCATTCATCAAAATAAATGGAATAGTACTTTCAGACAGACTTATGTAATAATATTAGCATCATATAAACATTTATGTACAATTTCATCTTGCCAATATAAAAATGTTCCTGCAAGAGTTTATATAGTATGAAGGACCATGAACACGTAGGCAGTGCGATCAGCTCTTTGATCCTTACTACCATTTCTGCCATATGCTTTCTTTTACAAAAGGGACCAAGAGAATTGAAGTGATTAGCTCGAAATCGAAATATCATCAAAATTAAGGAGTGTCACGCTTTGGAAATGAAGAAGCAAAACAGGAACTTGGAGCAGGAGATGAACGACATGGAAGCTCAAACTAAGTTCAAAGCTCTTGCTAGCTTTCAGAAGCAGAACAATCTTCCTCTCACTCTTAAGGTATACTCGTTTTTCACTTGATTGAATTAATCAAACTGATATGATTATGAAAGCGTTACTTGTCCTTTTTAGATTGTTTTTCACTTAAGGTAATAATCTGTGCGTACAGTTTGAGGATGTGGTGTGCATGATCAAGATCAAGACCATAAAAGGTGGATTATTCAACAAGAACACAGAATATGAAGAGAAAGTGATACTAAAAGGAGTGTCAGGGATAGTGGAACCAGGCGAAATGCTTGCAATGCTAGGACCATCTGGAAGTGGCAAAACGACACTCTTGAATGCATTAGGAGGTAGACTCAGGAGCAACACCAAAGTCCAAGGAACTATTACTTACAACAATGAACCCTTCTGTAACACAACCAAGAGAGACATGGGATTTGTCACCCAAGATGACATTCTCTACCCACACTTAACTGTCACTGAAACATTAGTCTTCACAGCCCTTCTCAGACTACCAAACACTCTCACAAAAAAAGAGAAAGTGTCGTGCAGAAACTATGATAACCCAACTAGGGTTAACAAAGTGTAAGGATAGCATAATAGGAGGGCCATTGGTGAGAGGAGTTTCAGGAGGAGAGAGGAAGAGGGTGAGTATTGGGCAAGAGATGTTGGTGAACCCTAGATTGCTGTTTTTGGACGAGCCAACATCTGGACTTGACTCGACCATGACTCAGAGTATTGTGTCCACTTTGTGGGAGCTGGCTAATGCTGGAAGGACCGTGGTTATGACCATTCACCAACCTTCAAGCAGATTGTACTACATGTTTTGTAAGGTTCTGTTGTTGTCTGAAGGAAGCCCTTTGTTCTTTGGGAAGGGTTCTGATGCCATGCACTATTTTCTGAGTCTTGGATATGCCCCTACTTTAGGCATGAACCCTTCAGATTTCCTTTTGGATCTTGCAAATGGTATGTGTACTTGTTCATTTGTTATGTTCAATATATTATTATGAGCATCGTTAAGTTTTCTAACTTGGGTAAGTGGGGAGATTTTGCAGGTATTTATACTGATGAATTTGGTGAAGATCATGACTCACTTAAGCAGACGTTGGTGTTAGCATACAGGCATAACCTTGAAGCACAAGTGAAAGAAATGGTTTGTGCAGCAAGTGATATTGGCAAAAGTGAAGGTAGATTTCAGGGAAGAGAGTTAGACGGATGGTCTACAACTTGGTTTCAGCAATTCAGTGTGTTGCTCAAAAGGGGAGTGAAGGAGAGAAGATATGAGTCATTCTCTGGCCTCAAAGTTACTCAGATCGTCATGGCTGCCATCATTTCAGGAGTTCTATGGTTTAAGTCTGACATTTCGCACTTGCAGGATCAAGTAAGCCTTCACTATTGTTTCCTCAATTTTAAAAAACAAAATTGGACCTACTCTGCCTAGAAATTGAGCTAGCGATTGAGTTGGTAATATGGGTTTTAATCGTGGGTCGAACCCACCCAATCTGGAAAAATGGGCGTTTTGGGTTCTGCAAAAGTATGACTATTTTACTAGCACTACTTAGATGTAGTATTCGGATTCATTTCCCCCTCCGGTCCCGAGTTCGATCCCCCTCCTCTATCGCCTTGTATCAAAAAAAAAAAAAAAAGTATGACTATTTTGATGTAGTTCTTTTTTGCCCAAATTCATATGGCCCAACCTGCAGCAGGTTGGACTGCTTTTATTAATTTTATTTTTTAAGAAAAAAATATGTGTCTTCTCTAAGTGTATTGTGTAACCTAACACCATTAATATCAACTAATTATTGATTGTATTAAATGTTAATGATGACTTTTGAATTTATGTTTATTTTGTAATGTGTAGACTTGTGATGAATGCTTAATTTATAATGTTTGAAACTTTAAATGTAATGTTTTATTATCACTATATGATTTTATAATGTATTTTAATTTTTTTATGGTTTAGGTTTTTAGAAAAAAGAATTTTGGAATAATGTTTAAAAAAATAGTTTGAAAAATGTAGTATAAAAAAATTAAAAATTAAAATAATATGAGTTGAGCGGGCTAACCCGCCAACCTAGAGGTTATAGGTTGAGTTTGCTAAATGTCGACTCATATTGATGTGGTTCTTTTTTACCCGAATCCATATGGTCCCAACTTTTAGCAGATTAGCTCAAATCCGATGGTCCAACCCATATTACCAGCTGCCTTGTCTATGAAAAGGGAAATAGAAAAAAATAAACAAGTATTAATAATTATTCAAATGGCATATATATGCTTGTATATCATATAGATTTAATTTAGCTGAGCCGTTGGTTTCTTCTACCCTGATTTCAGCCAAACTAAAGATTATAATAAGACATGAATATAATGGCTCACTATTAGTTATTAAATACAACCATTAGAGAGTACCTTTGTTTGATGTGAGTGAATCCCATTTAAGCAGAGCAGCCCACCAACTTTCAGTGAAATAAGAGGAAAACGTAACCTGACTTGTTTAAGAAGCTTGATATACTTGGAACACTAAGAAACTCGTAAAAATACATATTGTCTGCTTCATATTTTTGTTCAGTGATGGTATCAGTTTGAATGATCACTGGGATATTGTTCAATATTAACTAAAATTCAGTTGTTCTCTGAAATGTAGATCGGTCTCCTATTCTTCATAGGTAGTTTTTGGAATTTCTTCCCATTTTTTCAAGCCATCTGCACATTCCCACAAGAAAGGACAATGCTTGAGAAAGAAAGATCCTCTGGAACATACAGGCTTTCCTCTTACTTCATCTCAAGGACTGTAGCTGACCTGCCCATGGAACTTGTTCTTCCCACAGTTTTTCTCATCATATGCTACTGGATGGTAGGCCTCAAACCCCATGTCCTGAACTTCCTATATACACTCTTCACCCTCTTACTCAGTGTCCTGGTCTCACAAGGCCTCGGCTTTGCCCTCGGTGCAATTGTCATGGATCAAAGCTCTGTAACTACACTTGGCTCTGTGGTTATGCTCACTTCCATACTGGCTGGTGGATACTATGTCCAACATGTCCCCAAATTTATTGCTTGGATCAAGTACTTGTCCATCAACTACTACACATACCAATTGTTTGTGGGGTCTCAGTATGAGAGTAAGGACACCTACCCTTGTTCTGCAGGGCAGTGTTTGGTTGCAGAATTTCCTTCCATAATGCAAATTGGGCTGCATGTGAAGGACCAAGTGATTGCTGCTTTGGCACTGGTGATAATGCTGATAGGTTTTAGACTCATTGCTTACTTGACTCTAACGAGGATTGGGGTGACTAAGAAACTTGTCTAGCACATATTGATTGACTATTCCCTTCTGATATCTCATTTACTGTTTGTTCCATTGCAGCCTTAAAATACAGCTATAGGCAAAACGTACTAATAGTTGGTCCATGTAGTGATTTTGTTAGGGGCCATCATGGGTCGCCTAATGAATTAGTTTCAGGTTTTCGATATGAGCAAACTTGAATATTGCTACATTTTTATTATTGTGGATGCAAGTTTTATTGCTAATGGGCTTCCCTCCATGCTTCAGAGTAAGTATAAGCTAGAAGTCCCAGATAAAAGGGCCAATACAATATAGATAAACCAAATTGAAAGTCTTTCCTTTGACTCTATGATGGTGAGCTCATGAGGTGATTTTATAGTAGGATTCACACTGAAAAAAATTATTAAAAAAAGAAAAGGGGTTTACGCTTTTTGACATCTATATATATCAGCAAATGAGCAGACTCTGTTTATATATCAGCAATGTGGAACTGAATTCCATCTTTTCTTATTGGACGTGTTGTTAATGAAGGCAGACAAAATTTCCCTATGTTTCATCGGAGTTGACTATAGCAAGGAAACAGAGCAACTTCATTGGAAGCCGGCACGTCAGTGGGACACATGGGAAAAATCATCGTATTTTGAAAACTCCAAGTCAATGTGGCGGTTGAATTGAGGCTAAAAAGTTGAATGTCTTGGCAGAAATTAAACTTGGGGAGGTTGTTATTCACATTATACCACATACCTTTTCTTTTAAAGGGCCAAGTTCTCAAGTAGTGTTATTGACTATTATTACATTTAGATGTGCTTGACTTGAATTTGAACCAGCCGGCCGTGTTTTAGTCAAAAGACTCATGCCAATGAATTTTCAATTTCAAACTCAATTTCTAGATTGGGTTGTTAGATTAGCTTTTGAAGAATAACTTTTTTATGATTTACGAGATAAGTACGTGAGAAGAGTTTTGTCTCGATTTACAAAAAAAGACTTCTGAAATCATGGTTTAATAGTATTTCAAAACACTCACGGACACGAGAATGACGTCACTAGCTAGTCAAGTGTTTGATTATACCATTGTGACCATTCTCAACAATGGCAAATGGTATCTGATACTACAAAGGAGGAAGAAATTGTTGTAAGCCTGTTTCAGCAACAACTGATTCAAGTCTTACAATTAGAGTTGCTAATAGTATTCAAAACAGAGGAAGAAATTGGTGACTAGTTGAAACAATTATAGTTCATAATGGAGTAGTATCCAAAGCAGAGGATTTTGAAGCAATGAGCCACTTCACTGGCAATTTGTGTAGTTCTGTAGCCATAAACAGATTTACTAACTTGTTAAGAAATAAGCATGTATGAAAGGACATGCAAACGTGTTGATTATATTTTTTAAAATAAAATATAAGTGTGCTATGTTTGAGTATTCATTAATGATTAACCATTTATATTTTATCTTTTACAAATTAAATTTGTTTATAAAAATCAATACCCTGTTTAGTAATTTTTTGTTTGAAAAAAATAGCAGCTGATTTTGAGTTATAATAAAAAGCAATGTTCTAGTCGTGGAAACGAAGTTAGATAAAAAAAGAAAAAGAAAAATAATTTTCCTGCGAGACCCTAAAACAACTTTTTTCTTTCTGGATATAATGATTGCTTCACCGAAAATCAGTATATTACTCAATCGTTTTCACTTAACCTCTACACGAATCAATCTTTTTCACTTGAAAATTTGAGGAAACTATTCAAATTTATGAGATGTTGGTTAAACTTTTCGGAATAATTAATGATTGTCCACGCTGACTTTCCATCAAAAGTCAATTTCCGACGCAGAAATGTTGGAACTAAGATGCCTTTTTTCTTAGAAAGAAGCAAGCTAGTCCTTTTTCCCCCTCGCCAACTAGAAAGAAGCTATTCAACGGGGTTATAATCATGGTTTGTGAAATCGGACCGGACCAGGACTGTTCGGGATCGGAACGGACGGAAACCGGTCCGGTTCAATAGTAAAATCCGGTCTGACCGGTAAAACCGGTCGAGTTACACGGGTTGGAGTCGAGGCCCTACTATTTTTTTCCTCCATTTAAATACGAAAAGACGTTGTTTGATTTAATTTAAAATTTTTTTTTTTTTTACTTCGTAATCGGGCACCGGCGATATGAATGACTGAATCTAATCAATATCTAAATTGATTTGAAGTTGGCGTGATTTTCGAACTTTCCCTACTTGTCAAACTCACGCCTCGACCTCTCGCTTAGTGAACTCGCTCGACGCATTTCCTCCCCATTCTTCGTTCACCGTCGAAACCGTCAAACCTTCCCTATCGTCCGACTTTGCCGCCACTCACCTCTCCCTTCGCCGTGGCAAGGTTGCAGAGCTTCTCCTCTCTTTGTCGTCTCTGGTAAGTGGACTGTTTCACATTACAGCGGTTTTCCCGCTTTGGTCTTTTGGAGTTCCTTTTTAGTTTTTTTTTTTTTTTTTTGAAATTTTGCCTCACACTGTCGTTAATATCTTCAGGTTAACAAGTCTAGATTTTTCATAGCTTTGTTCTTCGTTCTTCTTTCGGTTGCAGGGCTTCAGGTTTATTATAATTTATTTTTAAATATTTTAGTTCCTTTTTAGTTCTTCGGTATCCGGGTGGTGCTGTTTTTTACTCTTGGATGTCATATTGGTTTCATTTCGGTTCATTTTTTTTGTTTTCTTGAAGCCGTCGTGGTTAGCTTTGTTTTCGGGTTCATATAAGCTGTCGTGCTTTGTTGGCTTTTGATTTGCATTTTCATTTCTGTCGTACTTTGTTCGGTTGGGTTTGGATTCCTGAAGGCTTGGTTTGCTTTTCGGTCTGGCTTGGTTTTGATTCCTGAAGGCTTTGTTTCTATCGTGCTCTGTTCAACACACTTCTAGGATATATATATATATATATATATATATATTTGGTTAGCTTTGTTTTCGGGTTCCTATAAGCATGTCGTGCTCTCTCTCTCTCTATAGATATATATATATATATGTGTATATATCTCTATTTGGTTTGCTTGTGGTGCTCTGTTTGGTTTGGTTTGGATTAATGGAAGGAAATAATAACATTAACAATGAAGGTGCCCAGAATACTACCACCCCTAATCCCATGTCTAGCAATCACAATCTAGTTTTGAGTATTTGAGTATATGATTATTTTGCTACCAATCCAAAGTATATGATTATTTTGAGTATATGTGACAAGTATATTTGAGTATATGATTATTTTGCTACTAATTCAAAGTATTGAAATGATACATAGTATGTCAAATTTTGGTTGGTATGATGAGAAGTTAATTATTTTCTAATTTTTTATTCCTCACCGATCTAGGCCCGAGTTGACTCCAGTCTGACCCACTAACCCTTAACCCAATACCCCGACCGGTTGATGACCTATCTCGAGTTTTAACCTTGGTTATAATACATTATGATAGGAAATTAATCTCGATTATATATTCCATGGATATATATGTATGTCACCTTCTATTTTAAATCCATATTGACATCCATATAATTTTTACACCTATATATTGCTATGCTTCTTTCATTAAGAACATAACAACTAGATTTTTTTAGAAAAAGAACACATTCCAAACAATAAGTAGATTCTCTTCAAATCATTTAATTTTATACATGCTATTACTCTATTAAAAAATCAAAACAAAAGTATACATATAAATTCTAAATACATACTCCCTTCACTCTTTAATATAAGACATATTTAGAGAGTTGATCTTACTCCTAAATATAAAATAAAATTTTTATATTTGTCAATGATCTTACTCCTAAATATAAAATAAAATTTTTATATTTGTCAATCTCTTCTTAATTTACCCTTATTAATATTCCATCAACAATAATCAAGGTTGAAAGTAAATGAGGGAATTATGAAAGATGATTAGAGTATTTAAGAAAATACATGTTATATAAACTAATCTAACCAACTTCCTTAATCTATTCTAATTAGGTAATATTTTTTATATTAAAGACTAGAGGAGTGATTCTTTATATGAAAAACTAATTTCATTTTTAAGGACAAATAGTTTATTCCTCTCAATTCTTACTAACAAATTAAATTTAGCTGTCCTACAAAAATCATTCTATGTAGGTAGTTTAAATAAATAAATAAAAATAAAAAAGTATACATAATTGTAGATAGACGAATAAGGATATAATAAAAAATAGGCGGGCGGACCCGGGAATTTATAGAAGGCTAAAAACGGTTAGAAATAAATGCATTTACGTAAATTACAATGAAGGGTAGATACTCAATAAGTTCAAGTATATATATTTTAATAGCAAAAGTAGATTACAATAAAAATAATTACAATGTCATTCTTCTAGGCCTTATTTTTTGGAATTCCATCATAATAGCCTTATTATTAATGCTATCGATACATCTTTTTTAATATAAAGCAATAAACAATCATTCATCCATATCCGATTACAAAGTGCGGTCTTGATGTATTACAGGTGGACACTTAATTTAAGGGTGGATGATTATTTAAATATGTATTAATTATTTTTTTATTAAATTTAAATTTATAAAAAAAAAATTATAATTAAAAAAAAAAAAAAAAGAAAAAAAAAAAAAAAAAAAAAAAGGTCTCAAATTCAAGGGGGCACGGGCCCCCAATCCAATACCTAGGTCCGCCAATGAAAATAAGTATACATATTGAAATTATAAAACGATAATACTTCCTCCGATCTTAATTATAAAACATTTTCGTAGTGTAATTAAGCATTACAAAAGTGTTTTTATAATTAGGACCGAGGAGGTAATAATAATTTTGAAACAAGACCATAACTGTAAAATAACAATATAACTGAGATGGAGGAACGTGAGAAATACATATTCCATCTCAAACTCCATGCAAAAAGGAAACATATATATAATTTAATTTAGTTTTTATAATACATAAATTGATATAAAAAATATTATATATTTTATTTAAAACGCGTGAGCTAGCTAGCTAGCGACCCTTAGTCCCTCGGTAGCTATCTGTTTCTCCAACTTTCTGGGACAGTTTTCCTTAAAGCCAAGCACGAACGCATGCTCCGCGTACACGTGCATGCGTGTCCCATTAAAATATACTTTTGCAATTAAGAAATGTTACTTCATATATAGAACCAATTAACTTTTCCATTATTATATTATGCAGATTCAATAGTTGGAAAAGAATTTACGCGCACACGCATATATACATATGTTTATGTATATTTAATATATTAATGTGAATGAAACCCTATCTATGTTACAAAGTCTCATTTTGTTTCCGATAAAAGAAAATAATATTAAGGTCACAATTAAAAAATATTAAAAAAATCCCATAACTTTTTAATTAATGTTCTTTCATTTGTCATTGACAGGTTATGGTACTTTTCTAATATTATTTCCAAAAAAAAAAAAAAAAAAAAAGTCTCCCTTTTGAAACCAAGCAGTTATTATTGCCCATGTTTTCATTTCTCTGGAGGGGATTGGCCCTTTAGGTACCTCCCCCCTTCACATTATGTCAGTATTTGAATAGCCAATTCAAACTTCGACCATGACCATTTTCTGATGTTTGAATTTATTTGTTCAAAACGCACGTGTTGCATGAATTATAATTATTATATACGTACTAACTAGTATATAATTTAGTTCACATAAAATAATATAGTCAGTTGTGAATTATGTTGCCTCATTTTGCGAGTATAGTATATAAGAGTATGCGAACATAATTGAAATAGAAGAACGCCATTTAATTGGAAGAGTGAAGCAAATATGGCATGAAATAATTTTAGACAATCGAAATTTCTATGAGAATAACAATAATGAATTTGGGAGAAGCTTGTTTCGTATGTATACTTGGAGATTAAGTATAATTAACTATAGAAAATGCAAAAACTTGTAAAAAGTCATCTACTTGGAGCACTCGAAATTTCAAAATCCATTTCAAGTCAAGATGGAGGAAGCATATAAGAAGATACAGCGCAGGAAGAAAAGAAGATAAATCAAATTAAATGAAGAATATTTCAAGATATTATACATAACTGAACAAGAAAAATCGACTTTTAACACTTGGAAGCAACCTTTTTGACCAGTTGCAACTTGCGAAACCTTAATCCTAGAGCCAGCTAAGCAATCTAGCTAGCTTGTTTGTTTGGTTGGTTAAATAAATTATATTAGTCCAACATTGCAACACAGAAACTAATTGTAATCAAAAGCTCGATCGTACAATTACAAAGACTAATAATATACAATAATAAAATAATCAAAACGTCAAATTGCTGTTACCTGCTGCAAGGAAATTAAATAAAAGTAGGTGACCTGAATTTATGGGTTGCATTTTGAAAATTCAGAAAAAACTTGTTCGATTGTTTCACACAAGTCATGTTATTGCACTATATCCAAATTAAATATGCACGTGGCATATAAACCCAATTTCTCAAGCAACATAGCTCGAATGAATTGCCACACCCTATATGCAGTATTGACCACACCGCCCTCTGTGTGCTTCAATTATCCATTTATCATCAATATTTTCACATTATTTGTCAACACCATACAAAAAGTCACAGCGACTTTTTTTGTTAGCATAATTGTCAAAAGATTATCCCCGCGTTCACGTGTGAAAGTGCCTACGTCAGCATAAGTCACTTTATTTTAATTAATTAATTAATCTCCTAGGATCCGGCGTTACTAACAACTGATTAGTTCAGATCACGGGAATGTAAGCCCACAATGAGGTGAATCTCGCCATCTCCAAGTAATTATTGCGCTACAAACTCAAGACTCAAATACAAGAGCACTGGTTAAGTAGGAACAACACACAGTCAATTGATACAACGCTTAGTGGTAAAATAAGTTACACTTTTCAAGTTTTAAGCTTTTATTAATATCCATAAGTTATTTTCATCAAACCGCCCTGCGCCTATAAATGGCATTAGATTTTTAACTCACATAATCAAGTTTGGCGCAAATCACATGTTATTGACATACATATGTAAATACCATACACACTCAAGAAGTTGGTAAGTGGCAATGAACAATGAGGCCAAAAAAATACAAATAAGCTCTATATCACATTTTAAGACAATTTTATTTTTTGTATTTAAAGGGATAGACATACAATAACAACCCAGGATATGATATTCTTTTTCACCCACTACAACAACAAAAAACACATTTTACATCCTTTTTCAAGGGAACGCCTATATGAATAACGTAGTAAAGCCTGAAAATAACGTCCTTTTAAAAAAAAAGGAATGCAGTAAGAGACTTAGGGTATCCCTTTGAATTTGGGATGCCGTAAGGCTTTTTTAATATATTTTTTTAAAAAAAAAAAGCCCCCAAACCTAGGGCCGTAACGTCGTTTGCGAGCAACAAATAAATTTTGTGGCCAAATATTCCCTAGAAAGACAAAAAAGCTTTCATTCGATCCAAAAATTAGCATATGCGGATAGACGAGAGAGGGGGAGAAGGGAGAGAGAGAGAGAGAGAGAGAGAGAGGAGCATAAATTAATAATTGAACTAATAGATCCAAAATTCTAGATCTAACAATCGAAAAAAAAAAAAAGGAAAAACAAATCACAAGTAAAACTAAAGAAAAAAAATTAGATCAAAACAACAGTGGAGGGAGGAATCAGACTCAGCCACAGAGGTCGCTTTTGTTGCCGGCAAGGGAGGAACTTCAGAGGAGGTGGTCTGAGAGGCAGCTCTAGAACGTGAAGATCCACGGCGAGGGCGACCAAATCCGATGAGAACAATACTCCCTCTGGTCCTTATTATAAGACATCAACTAACAATTCTCACAAACTAATAAAAATAGTTAAAGTGAATAAAGTTGTCTTAAAATTTAAGTAACTTCCAATATTACCCCTACTAATTGTACTAAACTCTAATATTATATTAATTATTATTTTCATCCACTACCTTTATTAATTAGGCGCATACATGAAAAAAAAATTATGCGCTTTGGAATTAAGCAATGGCCTTATAAAAAAGACTAAATAAAATTGATAATTAGTGTGTTATAATAAAGACCAGAGGAAGTAGCTCTTGCAACGGTGGGAAAACCATGGGAGGTAGCGGTGGAGAGTTTCAACGAAGAGGTAGGATGAGAACACGGAGAGTTTAAGCGAACACGAAGATTGACGGCGAAGGCGATGGAGGTGGCGATTTGCGACTCCACATGTCCGACAAGGAGGAGCGACGACGAAGACCGAACAACAAACGATGACGAAGATCTCTCTTTGATTGAATGACGAGCGACGGCGATTGAAGGCATAGAGGACCAATCGACGAGTGAAGTCGAGAGAGAGATGATGAAGCAAGCGAAGTTGAGAGAAAGATAATGAAATGAGAGGTTGCAAGGTCACGAGGTGGGTTAAGAAAAGCTGTTTGAAATGACTTAGGCGTCCCAATTTTAAATTGGGGACACTAAAAGTAATTAAAGCTCAAATGCCAAAAATCCCTACTTTTGGCGTCCTTTGCATGGAGACGACGAGACGACGAAGGAGCACCAATAATGATGAATTCGTGATTTGTCGTCAATTTTTGTTGGCATTTCCAATAGTTGATTTTAGTCATGGTGATGCTACCCAAGTTTGGGCATTATAATCACATGTCTCCACTAATCATTTTCACAGTTACAATGGAAACCCTAGAAAGAGATCTAATCCCATAAAGCTCGAGATCTGCTTCGCTTCATTTCCTGCATGGATTTGGTTTCAAAAACAAGGGAAGCGGTGATGTGCAAACCCAACACTCCGTCGTCGTCGACGGCAACAACTTTGAGTCTATACGAGAACAAAAAATGTCGCGACTGGAACACTTTTTGCTAATACCTCAGGAACCACCACACCCAAGGCCATTGTCGCTGTCTATATGCAGTGGCGCTCACGTGTTGGAATTCCTTTGCTATCTGGATCGATTTGGGAAGACCAAGGTTCACAATCCCAACTGCCCCTTCTTTGGCATCCCCAATTCTCTCGCTTCCTGCCCTTGCCCTCTCCAACGGGCTTGGGGTAGCCACGACACCCTTGTCCGCCGTCATTATGCTGCTTATGAGGAGTACGACAACGCTCACGACTCCAGCCCCTCCAATGCTCGCGACATTAGACTTTAATTGTGTGAGGTTTGTGACTTCTAGGCTAAGGCTTGGAGAGTCGACAAGAAGAGGAAGAAACCCAAACCCAAGTGTCACCTTCACTAGATCACGCTACTTCTTTTAAATAAAGTAAAAGCGCAAATTTTGTAAGTCCCATAACGTTAACTATTTTTTCAAGGAAATGAAGAGAACCGTTTATGTGTACTGTTCTACCTATAAATTATTTTTTTTATCTGATGCGTATGGAATGTGATAATAATTCATGGATAGATTTGGTGGTAGAATAAAATAAAATAATGGAGGCACGCGCGTTGAGAAATCCATGAAACGTCATGAATCAGGGAGAAGCATCGAGAGCAGTAGACCAGACCACACTAAAGAAAAGGCTGACCTTGACCGACCACGTCACCCACCTATCTTTTGTGCGAAAACTACGGGAGAGCCAATCGCAAGTTAAGAGCCTTCCAATAATTAACATACTTGTAAGCCTCTGCGTGGAGGTTGATGAGTGAAAGAAACACCTAAATCCCCTCTCAAAAGAAACCTTACTCTCTCCAAACCCCACCACGTGTCGCCCTCTCCCCCTTCCACCGCACACACTTTCTCCCGTCGTCCCTCTTCTTCTATCCCCACCTTCTCACAAAATTCCAAGCCTAACTCTCACACTCTCTCACATGGCCCCCCACATGCCTCTCCCTTCTCCTTCTTACCGTCATATAACTCATAACCCACGCGTGATAAATGCCTTCCTCAATCTCTATTATAGCACGCGCTCTCTCCTCGCCTCTATCCACTCCCGTCTAAATATATTTAATGTGTATCTCTTAAAAAAAAAAAAAGCGATAATTTTTTGTTATTTTTCACTGAATGAAAAAATAATAATTAAGCATAAAAAGGATTAGATGTAGTGATCCGGATTCCCCACGCAAAACCCCATTTTGGAATATTCCTTCGGCCTCAAATATGTTCGATTTTTACTTCGGGATTCATGCACTCGTACTACTTTAATTGCGGCTAGCTAATCTCATTTTTTTAGTACTATGGAATTTTTAATTCAATTTTCTTCCGACCGGAACTTTTCCCTGTGATTATGAATGTTTTTACTTTCGTTATAATAAAATAACTTTATTTATATGTATTCAACGAATAACCACATGATATTTTTGAATTTTAATTTTATTTGATATATATATATATATAGTACGTATTTTTGCAGGTGGGATTTGTGAGGGGAGGGGTTTAAATTAAAATACATTGCATCTGCCGAAAGCCGTACCTGAAAGAGATAAGATCGAACGCCGAATGCGGGTACTTGGCATATTCTAAGAGGTTATTAACTCTGATGGGACCCACCAGCCAGCAGTAAGACAAAGATCACCGTACTTATCTGTGTCTGCTGTGTCTCTATAAATACCGACCTCACCCTTCCCAACGAAAAGAAAAGAAAGAGATTTCATTTCACTCAGAAAATCTCCAGCTCCTCCTTCCTTCTTCATCCTCGTACTCACTGAAAGTTTTTCTCCTGTTTAGTCACCACAAAAGCAACATGGGAGTGCCAGAGACAGACCCGCTAGCTCAATTGAGCCTACCTCCGGGTTTTCGGTTTTACCCGACCGATGAGGAGCTTCTGGTTCAGTATCTAAGCCGGCAGGTGGCCGGCCACCATTTCTCTCTGCAAATCATTGGCGAAATTGACTTGTACAAATTCGACCCATGGGTTCTTCCAGGTAATCACCTACTCCCTTAACGTTCGCTTCAATAAGAATATCTACCAAAGCAAACATTTTCTAAAAATTACTAAGATCTTTCTTTCTTTGTTGCTTATGTTAAAAATGTACAGGCAAAGCCATTTTCGGTGAGAAAGAATGGTACTTCTTCAGCCCGAGAGATCGAAAGTATCCAAACGGTTCCCGACCCAACAGGGTCGCGGGGTCTGGGTACTGGAAAGCCACCGGAACCGACAAAATCATCACCACCGCTGGTCGAAAGGTTGGCATAAAGAAAGCTCTCGTTTTCTATATTGGTAAAGCACCGAAAGGCACCAAAACCAATTGGATCATGCACGAGTACCGCCTCCTCGATTCCTCCCGAAAGAGCGGAAGCACCAAGGTACAGTTTTTAATATCCTCTGTTTTTCGTCTGTCTTAAGTTTCTCTGTTTAACGCCGCAATTTGGTTATTAATTTTTTTGTTGTCAATTTTGTTTTGATAGCTCGATGATTGGGTTCTGTGTCGGATATATAAGAAGAACTCGAGCTCTCAGAAGACTACGCCGATGATGGTTCCAATCAAAGAATACGAACCCAGCCACGGGTCGTCTTCGTCATCGTCGTCCCACTTGGACGATATGCTGGAATCGTTGCCAGAAATCGACGACCGGTGTTTCGCGCTGCCACGTGTGAGCTCGCTGAAGACGTGGCAGCAGGAGGAGAAGCTGAATCTTCAGAATCTGAATGGTGGAAATAATTTCATGGAGTGGGCCAATCCGGCGATTATGAACTCGGTGACGCAGTTCATTTCCGGGAATCAAACGCAGAACCAATCTCAATCCCAAGGGATGGTGAATTACAGTTCAATCAGCGACGTGCAACATGTGGCGTCGATGCCGCCGCTGACGGTGCCGGAGGAGGAGGTCCAGAGCGGAGTGAGTAGTTCGGGGTTTTATCAGCAGACTTCAAATGCGTTCACGCAGGGGTTCGGTAACCCAATGAATGACCCGTATGGATTCAGATACCCGAATGAGACAATGGGGTTCGGATTTAGACAATGAGTTAAATTGGGGGAAGAAGTTGAAAATTAACAAATGCAGGGGGTGAAATCCGAAAAGACCGAAAGAGAACTTGAATATGTGTAAATACTTTGGGGAATCTTGCGGCCAGCTAACAGTTTGAGTTGGCTTTGAGATTTTCCAAAAGTAGAAAATGTGGGGGTGAAAATGCAATTTTGGTCGTGAATTTCGGCTAAGACATTGAATGGAAGGGGCATTTTGAGTGCCAAGAAATTATGATTCGTTAGGATGTGTAATTTAAATCTTCGGCTGTTTGGCACTCGGCCACATGAATCATGTTGTAGCTAGTTACATGCATTTATACCAATTGTGTTTTCAATGTTAGGTTTCCATATATCTTTATGCCATCCTACCTATATATATATATATATATATATATATGCCTATTTATTTAATTTATGTATTGCTCGCCATCATTTTACAGCAAAACTCTAACCTCATCAGCAACAAATACTTACCAAAATGTCTCGTAAATTAGGCATTACCTCATGAAATAAGGAACATAAGGTGTTTTTTTTAAAAAAAAAAAAAATTAATATCAAGTTTAAGAAATATGACTAGGGAGGGTATATTTGAATTAGTATTGAAAAAATACATTCACATAAATCGAGATAAAATTCTTCTCACAAACTTAACCCGTATATTATAAATTATATTAGAAAAACATCTTCTACTGCTAATCCAAACAGATTCTATATATACCCAAAATATTAGAAATATGTGGGTGGATGTGAAATTCGGCGACACACCGACGGACAGGTGGAAAAAATGAGGGAAAATGTTGAATGATATATACACTTGGGGTAGATCATGAGAAGTTTGACTGTCAATAAAAAAGAGAATATGGAAGGATAAGGGGGAAAAGTTTGAATATATAAGTTGTATTGTTAATATATAGTGAGTGAAAAAGTTAACAGCCTTGTAATTCTTGTAAATGAGACTACGAGAGATCACAACTTTAATCCTAATCGGACCTGAAAGCTGCTCTTGTAATGAAAAACAAAGGGAGTTAAAAAAAAAAAAAAAAAAAAAGGCATGATCGAATTGCGTGAAAATTGAACTAACCGCAGATGTATGTGGATAGAGTTGATTGAGAGATGTTGCTTTCGACCAATGGGAAAAAATCAAGCACTTCCCAGTTTGTATCGTACGTCTATAATTGAGGAAAAAATTAAATATTATTGTGTGTGAGAGAGAGAGAGAGAAGTTAAATGAGGAAAGAGCAAACGGATATGGAAGATAACAAAGGGAAGGATATCTACGTGTATGGATAAATATCGTCAAAAGTGTATCGCTCTTGTTTCCACATATATAACAAGTGTTATCTTATTCATCACCAAACAAATATTTATTAATTATTAGCACTGCATTATTAGGGTAAATGTCAATATAATAACATGTGAGGTTGGATCTTGGATGTGAAAGCGTACATTTAGCTGAATATAAAATTTCAAATCATATAAACAAATGGATGGCAGAAAGTTCCCATTGTTTTGGCGACATCCTTCAAATCATGTTGAGTGACCAAATTTTCAAATCAGTATATTATTGTCTATGTATACCACCAATATGGGCACATAGAATAGTAGATACTACTATAACGTGTAAGATTATGCATCCATTTTCAATACTTCAAAATACGAGTACGTGGCATACCCTCACACACAAGCTATACATATAATAATGAAGTTGAGTTATTAAAATAAAAGAAAGTAGTATAAATGTCAAAACAAACCGCACGCGTGAATAAAATATTTTAAGGAACACACCTACCTTCCAGGTCCGAGTAAAATCTCTACATTAAATTTGTCTCTAGTTTTGATTATATTAGCAATCTCAATGACACTGGACCCAAATAAATTAAGTTATATAAATCCACCAAATATATTATCAAGTGCATTTCATCATTTTGGGGGGATTTAATATAATATATAGCGTCGTCAAATTGATTTATGAACAGAATTCACTGGTGATAAATAGAGACAATAACGTTTTAACCCACTAGAAAGAATGTGAAGTCTTCTATGTTGGTCTCTATAGTAGTTAGAAAAGTTTATGATATAAACTAAGAAGGTTCTTATATACTTTAAAATGTGTATTTATTTAAATATATAGGATATGAAATGGAGGAGAGAGAATAAGGGAGGGTGAGATTTACATATGGAGTTGAAATAATGAGATACAATAATGTCAACATTCTCAGCTGCCTTTTTTGTGGTCGAGTTCAATCTCAGCTTTACAATTAAAAAACGGAGCTTATCCTTATCGTCAATTCGTACTATGAAGATGAGCATCATGAGGATAAGCATGTACTCCTCTGGTTTTAATTAAAAAAAGGGAGAATGTTATTTATATTTATAAGTTAAATTGTTAATTATTTCATATAAATATATAATTTTTCCTTTTTTTATTATTGTATACACTTTGTACTTTTGAAGTTGAACATATATATATAAATGGGATAATAAAGTTGGGTTTGGTCTTCATCCTCTGCCCTCATCATCCACTTCAATTCCACTCCATTATTCATTTCCACCTTCAATTTAGATTGAAATTTAAGCGGTTCAAATTTAATGCTTTATAAATTTACTAATTAAAAATTATTCAAAAATAAATCAATTCAAAAAGCTAAATTTTAGTCATGAAAATGTAAAAATGTAATAAATAAAAATTTTATAAAATATTAAATTTAGATTGCTCAAATTTCAACACAGAGGTAGAGATTGGTAGTAGAGGGGAAGCTGATAGTAAGATTTGAGGAAAAAGCCGAGCCCTTTAAAGTTTCTCTTGATTGTGATGAAACATGTGAAACTGATTTATAAGAAGATAATATAAAAAGGAATATGTGTGTTTGTATGTATATATAATTTTAGTGGTGTAATCGCTTTTGTGTGTGCCACTTTAATCTCAGGATCATTTGAATAGAATTCAAATTTACAGCCAAAACGCATCCTCGCATCCCTTTGCATTGGAATATTATTGTACTTGTCCATTTACCATTTGGTATCATTCTTATTCTTCTCCGCCTTTTTCACTCGCTTTCTTTCAATCAAAGCTGTATATCACTACTCATCAAACCCTAGAACTCTTATCTTGTAAGCCAAACCATGATGCTTATTCCATGAATACATACTTATGAGATGATGTAATCTAAATTATCATGGTCGTGCGCCAATAAAACTGTAGCTATTATGGATATCTACATAACATAAATTCGTCTTTACCTATACGTACGTACGTGTCTTCATTCTAGCTAGGCGTAGTCACTGCTTTTGTGTTTTTGGTTTTGGTTTGACCAAAGTAATTATTCCTTTTGAAATTGAAAGGGTCACGTTGTCACATTGTTAAACAGTTGGAAACGTGCAAGTTATAATCAGCATTATCTGGCTAGCTGCATGCATCCAGTTTCTGATAGCTTCTTAATACCATATCTCCATATTTATGTGTGCGCTCAAACCCACGTCCTTTTCCTTCTTGTTCCCTTAACTCTTCGTCTTTGACTCATTCCACGCCTTTTTAATCCACACCCTCTTGCTACTTTTATCTGTATTCTTATATATTATTCCTCCAACCTATCCATATATATTGCTTTAATATAATTCATCATATTACTATAATGCACCTCAATTCTACGATGATCTCACTTTCTCAATCGTCAATTATAATAAGTTGTTACTCCCTCCGGTCCTAATTATAGGAATGGGAGAAATTAAAGAGATAAATTACATTAGTTAATTATAATTATATTCCTAAAATACCCTTACTAAAAATTTAAAATCACATCAAGAAAAAGTTGGTTGAATTAGTAGGCCCCGCACTGTCGGTATTCTCTGCTATTTCTCCAAGCTAATAGTCCGAATGAGTAAAAAGCTTTTGACAACTTATATATACATGTTATACTCAAATTATATAAACATGGGTTTCGTAATGGAATTAATGTTTTATTAGGTTATTTTTGGGGGAAAATCAATTACTTTGGATGAATAGTTACAGGAAAATATTTTTAAAGAAATATTAAAATGATTTATTAAAAAATGAAAAAGAAAGTAGAATGTTGCAAGAAAATATTTTTAAAGAAATATTAAAATTATTTATTTAAAAATAAAAAAGAAAGTAGAATCTCTCACTTGATAGAATATAAGCTTGTTGTTAAATTAATTATTATGGGTGAATTATTAATTAGTAGGGGTGATATGAGAGAAATATGACAAAAATTGCTCAAAAATTATTTTATTAAAAAACAGTATAATTGATGTGTATATGATATAAGTGAGTTGCAATCATTACTTACTTTATAGAATATATAGGTACATTATTAAATTATTATTTTGTTTAATTATTATTGAGAAAGTATGAATTAATAAGGGTATTTTAGGAAGAAATTGACTCAAAATAAAACTTGGTCCTATAATTAAGACTAAGACCAACTCCAAAATGTGTTTATAATTAGGACCGGAGGGAATATTAGTTACTACAGTCTACAGGTATGTTAAAAGTTTATAATTCAATCATTGAATACTATCAAGTATAACAAAATGAAAACTAATTTAATATATATTCAATTATTTCAAATTATTGAGTATCGCTAATAGATAATGTCATTCTAGCTAGTAATAATGAATCTATATACATGCGTGAAATGAAGGGGATATTATACAAGTATGCTCATTTGGCATTTAATAAGCGCAAGAAAATCTTTAAGTGATCAAGCTATTTAATCTGTATTTAGTTTTTTACCAATAGTCTAAGTTACAAATGAGACCAATCATATGACCTTCCACTTATAGGAGAGTATCCATACCAATAGGCTACAAAGGTTTGTTAGTTTTAATGCACTTGTGCTTAGTAGGAGAGAAAATCTAAATTGAATATTTTACAAGGTATATTTTCTCCATTTTACAATTCTGTAATTAATTCAAAATAATAAGAAATATAAATACTGCTAATGGATATTGTGGAGTTTGTCCACTTTTCTTCAATAATGCACATGATTCAATCACCAGATGGAAAAACTTAAAATAAATAAAGTCCCAACTCAAAAGTTTTTTATTTTCCACAACTCAAAAGTAAACCGAAGATATAGTGGCATCTTCTTTGTAACCACACCTTTTATACCTTATTGGTGTTTGGCGAGTCTCCGCGTTAGTTGAACAAAAAGACATATTATCTTTTACTCTCTTTTTTTCTTTCTAAAGCAATAGATCAGATCTCAATTTAATTAGTACTCGAAATACTTATTAATGACTTATTTTAATTATCATCCAACCCAACAAATTTTTTGTGTAAAGTTAATTAACCCTGTAAAGTGTAAATTAAACCACACGAATTACTTGCCGCGGGGTTGGTAGATACTAAAAAAAACAGAATATTGATAATCGATAGAGGGGATTCTACTCCTCCGGTCTTAAATACAAGATATAGTTTTTAATACAAATTACACTACAAAATATATTATATATTTATAGTCGGAGGTAGCATATCAGAAAGCCTGATCTTTTCAATATTGTATATATTCTCCTCTTCAATAGGTAATGCATGTTATCAATATCGATCATTATTTGTTTTAGTAGGATATAGAAATTACTTAAAGAAAAATAAAATGTGAAAAGTTTTGCAAATATAGAGGAAATGTGGAGTTTTGATAGGGACAAGAGATGAGTAGGTTCATCTCCCTTGGATGTGGTCCTGTTACATGCATGCACCCGTGCTCCACTTAGCTACCTACCTGCCTCTCATACTATTCATATTTATCTTGTGACTACCAACGTCGTACGTACACTTTTCATTTTTCTATATTCTTTTTCATAAAGAAAACATAATATAAATGTTCTTTTTTCTTTTTCTACCACATTTTTTGATTTCTACATCGTCTAAAAGAAGCTTCTTTCTTTTATATAAATCAAACGCTTTGTTAGATCAATGACGGTTATTATAACATTTCGTAATTAATTTCAAATAATATCATGATTCACGTGTGGACTGTATAGAATTATATGGCCAAACTGTGTTAATTGCATGTTTTAATTTTGCACGTGAAAATAAGTTCAAGTCGTGCTTGGGGATATATTGGTTAAATATAAAGCATAGTTTGTAATATAAATTATACTATAAAATATGTTATATATTTAAATACGGGATACAATATTAAAAAGGGTCACACATTAATCCATTTTGGAGGAAAAATTTGAAGATATATATATAAAATATTGAGACAAAGTCATATGATTGAGATGGCCTTAATTAAGTTATTTTAATAAAGAGACAAAGTTAAAGCATACTCATATACCTATAGAATCTAATAAAGAGTACTGTTCTGGCATGAGATGAATTGGGTTGCCTACTCTACAGTCTACACTACCAGGTTCTTTCAGCGCTTTTTTCCAATTTGCCCCCTTTTGAAATAACTATTTAAGCGTATGTCACTTGTTTTGAAACTATTTAAGCATTTACCCTTGTTTAGTCGACTAATACCCCTATTTAGTTGACTAAATGTCGGGGAACAAATTTTTTGAAAACACCGGATATTTAGTCGACTAAACCTCGGGGTTTAGTCGACTAAATCTCGGGGAAATTTTTTTGAACATCCCCGATATTTAGTCGACTAAACCCGAGGTTTAGTCGACTAACTCGATCCGAAGCCAAATTTTTTCAAAAACCCTCGTTTTAGTCGACTAAACCTCGGGGTTTAGTCGACTAAACCGATCCTCCGAAGGCCAAATTTTTTTCAAAAACCCGAGGTTTAGTCGACTAAACCCGATGGTTTAGTCGACTAAACCGGTCAAAGGGCTTTTTAAAAGCCCCAAACGCGCTCCACGAACCCTAATCGACTAAGGAGCCGCATAAACCTCTCATCCCCTCTCCTCCTCTCTTTTTTTCACTCAAATCTTCTTTGAATCCATTGGTGGGAAGCGAAGGAAGCTTGATTCTAGTGTCATATACCTCGATTTTGGTACGTTTTCATCTCCTTTTCGAATCTCCACCGTTGTTCTTGTTTTTATACGAACCCCATTTGCGTTTTTTCATTTTGTGCTCTCATTGGGTGATTTTCTTGTCTATGTTTGATTGATTTGTGTATGTTTGTTATATTCTCATCTCCATTTCAAGGTTTAATACGATTCCACCTAGTTGAAGGTATGATTGTTGTGTAATCTTTGTAGTTTCACTTTGTTAAGCTCTTGTTTTTGTTTGTAACGAAACCCTTCGTTTTTCGGCTTCCAAATTCTCGGTGTGAAGGATGAGTTCAAGTCCAAACACACACGTTACTTGTAATCTACTATAGTGGGAGGCATTTTGTAGGTCCCGATGGTATTCAATTTGAAGGAAACACGAAAATGATGAAAATCAAACGGGAACTACGTACAACGAGCTCAAAGAAAGAATTCATCAAAAATTGGGGCTACATAGAAGACAATGCATTCATCGGTTAATTGCCAAAGTGGAGACTATAGTAGGTAAGGATAGTGTATACTACATTAGTAACGATGTATGTGATGATGAAGACGTAGAGTGTGTCATAGATGCATTTGCTAATCGGAGAGCACAAAATTTTATTGAGATATATGTTGAGCTTGAATCTAGTGAATCATCATCTATACCCATGCATACAAGATCTGCACAGTATTTTGGTGAAGAAGACATACACGTCGGTGTATACGCACCTTCACAAGTCTTAAGTCGGGTAACATTGACGGATGAGGAGGAAGAGGAGGATGAGGAATATGGGAATATGCATAGCAATGAGGAGGACGAATTTGAGAGGTTTATTCCAATAGGTGACGACTCAGACACTGATGTAGAGGGTGATTTTGATGCTCGCACGAACCCGCAGAATGGAGTACCGCAACAATGCCACCGCTTCGTGTTAACCTTGATTAGAAGTGGTAAGTTAGTAAACTTGTATTTGTATTTGTAATTTATATTTAGTGGTTACGACAAAGAAAATATTAATTGACCGATGTAGGGCACGAGAGTGAGCCATTTTGGAACGAAAGCCCGCACTATTCCTCCATTAATGCGGACTTGTGATGATGAAACGGAGATGTTGTATGGTGGTGATGAGCGGCAAGGTGGTTGGCATTTAGGTGATCCATTATATTTGTATCAGGAGTTTCATTCTAAGTCTGAAATGCAACATGCCGTGAAATTATGTTGCATGAAATCTCATCGTCATCGCCAAAGTTGCAAAAAGCGATGAGGATAGGTTTGTGATGCGGTGTCGAAACCATGCGACGGTTGTCCCTGGTATATGAGGGCAATTCTCCCCAAGAATGGAAATTGTTGGGTGGTGCGTAAGTGGGGGCAAGAGCACACTGCCTAAACCGAATCTCGCCGGGATCATAGACTGACTAGATTCGAGATGTTATATGTGCATCCATTATCGTGAGGTTTTCCATTTGTTTTTAGTTACATTCGGTTTAGTTATTGACGGTACATGTATAATTTGCTTTGTTGTCATTAGGTATGTTAAGAGAAGATCCGGCTTTAAAACCAGTCTTGATACAAGAGAGGATACATCGTCGTATGGATATAATGTAACATACATGAAGGCTTGGAAGGCGAAAATGAAGGCCATTGTGAAGTTATTTGGTGATTGGGAGGAATCATATGCATTCTTGCCCAATTGGTTGACATACATGACGCGATGTAACGTGGGTTTGTTTTCGGTGCTTGATCTTGATGAATGTTTCGACGAACGTCGTTTTTAGCGACAAACGCGTCTTTCGTAGGGTTTTTGAACATTTAACCAGACCATTGAAGCCTTCAAATCTGTAAGCCCATACTACAAGTTGATGGCACCCACTTGTACGGAAAATACAAAGGTACTCTTTTGATTGCGACTTCACGGGATGGTGATGGGAAGCTCCGCCCATTGCCTTTCTTTGTTGTTCCTCCTGGTGAGAAGTATGATGATTGGTGGTGGTTTCTTTGTCTCATACGTGATTATGTGACGCAGGCGGGGTATTTGTTTGATATCCGATCGTCACGCCGTATCATAAAGGCGGTTAAAGATCATCGTAATTGGCGGCCTCCATACGCCTATCATGTGTATTGCCTACGTCATGTCGGGAGCAACTTTAATTCGAAGTTTAGGGATATACAATTGAAGAAAACAGTTATGAAACTAGGTATGCAATTTCACATTTTATGTACTTCTTGCACATATTTGTAATCATTTATTTGTTTCCATTGTTATGAGTGTACTTTCGCTGTTCTATGCAGGGTACATGAGTTCAAAGATCCAGTTTGACATGCGGTTTCAAGAGTTTATTGAAACACATCCACAGGTTGCCCCCTGGTTTGATCGACTTCCAAAGGAGAAATGGTGTAGGTCCTATGATGAAGACGGACGGAGGTTTGGTCACATGACCACTAACCTAGCCGAGTGTGTCAACAAGGTCCTCGGGGTGCCGTAATCTACCGATAACGGCATTGGTGAAGATGACTTGTAGTAGACTTGTGGAATATTTCGTCACGAGGCGTGTTGAGATTAACAAACATGTGGTGCGGGTAGGATAGTTTCAAAAAGGTTGAAGATGCGATACGAGAATATGGATCGGTTGTGATCACGCACCGCGTGCGACTCTATGAGATTTGATTATTTGAGGTTGAGGACGCATACAACCAATCTACACATGACGCTGGTGACATAATGAGGGTTGACTTGATCAATCGCAAATGTCAATGTGGGAGGTTCACAAAAGAAGGTTTCCTGCTGACCATGTATTAGCGGTATGCAAGATGGAAAATTTAAACCATTATGATTATGTTGACCCGGTATTCACTATGCCATACATAAGTCGGGTATATCTTTGCATTTGGTACCCTATAGGCAATGAATTGTTGATTCACCAAGGAGATGGCCCCATAGTTATCCCGAACGCAAGTTTGGCACGTCGAGGAAGACCAAAGTCTACAAGGATACAAAATGAGATGGATTGGGTGGAGTCTCAACCCTCGGGCGATCAAGCAAAGATGTAGGAGTTGTAACCAAGTCGGTCATAATATACGTACATGTCCAACGAGGATTAGACAAGCTTGAATTCTATGTAACGTGTCTTGCATTGAGTTTATGATTATTTGTTTTTGTTTTGTCTTCAAACTAAGCTTGAATTCCATAATGGTTTAGTCGACTAAATCGAGTGCGGTGGCACCCCACATACCAAATTGGATAAATTCATCCCACATAAACCAAAAGCAACAAAATTCATGAAAAATAAACATCAATGTCATTACAATTGGACAAAGTCTAACCACACAAACTAAAAACCAACATCAAGTCAAAAGCAACATCTAGTCAAACGAAATCACAAATGTCAAAAAACAACAATGGCGGTACAAATAAATCTAAGCTTCCTCCTCGATGTGTCCGCCCCTCCCTCAGATGGAGTTCCCGGTCATCGTCACGGCTACCTCCGCTCTTGTCCAAGCTGCAACCGACCAAGGCTATCCTCTATTCCCTTCATCCGACCCCGCATCCATCTCCACCTTTCATTCTCTTTTTCAATGTGGCTCTTCCGCCACTTTTTTAGTTTCGCTACCATCTTGGCATTCGTTTCGTGTTATCATAGATGGCTCTCATGACATCATCAAGGGAGAATCCACCCTCCCGCACAACAAAATCCTCCATATCAGCATCGTCGTCATCATCATCATGTAACTCGGGATCAAGAACGGGTGGAATCGGGCCAAAGCATCAGTACCTCCTCCTCAACATTAGTGTAGTGCCAAACACCATTTGGCCCCTTTGAGATCTTGCTTTGCTCCAATAGACGTTGTCCAAAGCGGCACTCCAGGTTTTCCGACTCACCATTTGCTCGGTGTGCATAGGAACATCGAAATGCTCCAATATCTCCTGAACCAGATACGCGTAAGGGAGTACACCATTATCCTTCTATTTGGCCTTAGACATCATAGTGCAAATGAAGTGCCTCCAATTCACGTTAAAACTATGACGAATGGCCCACATAACACGAATGTCACCCTCCAACACCCTCGAATGATTGTAAGCCCGAGGAACAATATGTGGGTCATGACATAGAAGAGGATACGGGCATCAACGGTCGGTGGCCCACGAAAGTATAGGTCTATGAGCCCGGCCTCCGAATCTCCCGAACCGTCACCTCCCGATGATATCCCTCTAAGCGTTCGGGGTTATCCCCATCATACCGAACACAACCCGCTCGATCAAAATCATACCCAAGCACCACCTTCCGTCGTCGTCGTCATCAATATATCAACCCCGAGACGCGAGATTGCAGATCACCATTTATATAGCTCGGGTTATGGTAGAAAGCTCTCACCATAACCTCGAGTACGGACGAGTCTTCTGCCAAGCCTCTCGGATGGGCATGATCCAACAATGGCACTATGTCAAATCCCTCATTCGCAAAGAATGTGATATCTAATGATTGTGGCTTGCGAGATGGGTCAGTGGCAAATTTCTCCATAAATTCGTTATGCTCTTGTACATTATTATCGAATAGATAACCGAATGGAAGATCCACAATAGGCTCGGGCTCGCTCGCTCACTGCGGTCCCTAGAGGAAGATGCCCGCGGTTCGCTCGTTGCTTAATCCGCCTCCCACGCTCATTGTCGGTATTAACGGGAGCTTGTCTACGACGCATGATGGCAACAACCTACAAATGGACATTATAGACTATCAACAAACAAGAAACATTCAAGGATATGGGTTTTCGAAAAACTTTACATCTAAGCAACATAAACAAACATTAATCAATATAAACAACCAACATTCATCATTTTAACAAATAAACACAATGAACAAGAAATAAATTGATAAAAACAAAGTGAAATTCGTCCAAAATTAAAAAAATTATCAACCGATGTAAATATTTCCACTTTCACATGTACATTCCTCATTTTCATCCATAAATCCTAAGTAATTACTCAAATCAATCAAACATACACAACAAAATCACCCAATCAAACCACAAAACGCAAATGGGGGTTCGCATAAACGCAAAAACTACGGCGGAAATTTGAAATGGAGATGAGAATATAACAAACATACACAAATCAATCAAACATAGACAAGAAAATCACCCAATGAGAGCACAAAATGAAAAAACGCAAATGGGGTTCGTATAAAAACAAGAACAACGGTGGAGATTCGAAAAGGAGATGAAAACGTACCAAAATCGAGGTATATGACACTAGAATCAAGCTTCCTTCGCTTCCCACCAATGGATTCAAGCAAGATTTGAGTGAAAAAAGAGAGGAGGAGAGGGGACGAGAGGTTTATGCGGCTCCCTTAGTCGATTAGGGTTCGTGGAGCCGCGTTTGGGGCTTTTAAAAAGCCCTGCGATTTGGTTTAGTCGACTAAACCATCGGGTTTAGTCGACTAAACCTCGGGTTTTTGAAAAAAATTTGGCCTCTGGACTGGTTTAGTCGACTAAACCCTGAGGTTTAGTCGACTAAAACGAGGGTTTTTGAAAAAATTTGGCTTCTGGACTGAGTTAGTCGACTAAACCTCAGGGTTTAGTCGACTAAATATCGGGATGTTCAAAAAAAATTTCCCTCGAGATTTAGTCGACTAAACCCGAGGTTTAGTCGACTAAATATCGGTGTTTTCAAAAAAAATTTGTTCCTCGACATTTAGTCGACTAAATAGGAGTATTAGTCGACTAAACAGGGGTAAATGCTTAAATAGTTTCAAAACAGGGACATATGCTTAAATAGTTATTTCAAAAGGGGCAAATTGGAAAAAAAGCCTCTTTCGGCTTTCTTACCCACTTGATAAAAATATAAAACAAAATTATATGCTCCACGTGCTGTTTTTCACCTCTTTTTGTTTGTATTATCATATTTTCTGAGTCGGAAAACCAATTTTCTTCAAAATTAGTGGCTCATGAGTCGCGTAGGTAGAAATATAACACTTTTGAATCTCTCGAGTCTGAATTATTATAAAACAAAAAGGAAAATAATGAAAGAAATATAACTGGATCCAGCCTCTTTAGTATTTAGTATTTAGTATTTGGGTTTAAAGCATTTATTTTACCTTGATTTCTTAGTGCTATGCACCAAGTCTAAGAAGTGGGCTACGTTAATTATGTCTAATGAATTATTATAATTTGTATTTTTTTTCTTTAAATATTGATCGGCTGATGATTATACAGTTACAAACATGCAATTTTTTCTAACAACATGGGAATTTTGCTTGTATAAAATTATTAGGGGAAAAAATCCAATTTCAAACCCACATTTTTTGAAACTGTAGTAAAGCGTAAGGCCCAGTGATTCTAAAATACTTGTTTAATTGTGGGCTAGATTGTCAGATGGGCCCAAACACTTGAGTCCTTTTAAGCCTTCTAACTGGGCTCGTTCCTCCTATATGGTTCTTAATTGGTGAAGTAATCATTTTTTTTCCTTTTCAATATAATTTTATTTACCCTTTGCTTGCTCCGGTAGAAAATGAAATGCCTCAACACACACTAAAAAGATGAAGGGGGACAAAAATAAAGGTGAAGATCTTTTTTTGGTCGAATTAAGGGATTTGTTTAAAAGAAAGAAAAAGCATCCTCTATGTATGAAAAAACAAAAGTGAGTAGAAAATGGGTACATTTTTCTTTTGATGTAAATGGTTAAAAATTGGGAAAATCCAAAAAAAAAAAAAAAAAAAAAAAATGAAGAAGAAGAAGAAAGAACTTTAAAAATATTGAAAGATAGAAAGGTGATCTTAATATTCATAATATTAGAGGGGTGTGAGAGTCTAACTTGTCATTTTTTAAATTAAATGAAAATGATAAAAACGTCATTCACTTATAAACCATTTTGCTTCTCTTTTTCTCTTTTTCAGATTTGTCTCTCCATTTCCTTCTCTCTTTGTCGTCATTCATTCCGCCAATATCTTCAACCTCCAGTGATGGCAACAAAGAAGCTTCTTCTTCAACCTACATCGCATCATCCTCCTCATATTCTTAGATTTGGTGACGATGTCGACGATGAATTCAGCTATCCATGTTGCATCCATCTGCAAGTGGAGTGGGTTGGGTGATCTTACTTTGTCGTTCAAGAGGATGAGCCTGGATCAAGACTTTGTGTTGTTGCTGATGTGATTTTTTATTCTCAAGTCAAACTTTTGTTGTTTTTTTTTTTTGCTCAGAATAAACTTTTGTTGTTGGCTTTATTATTTTTATTCTTAATTCATCCTCTTACTGCTAGAGACTGGTGGTGTCTTGGATGCCTCACAGGAAAGTGTTGTTGGTCTTTTCATGGTGATGGATTGAAAAGCTTATCAGAACTTATAAAAAATTTGAGAACTGGTGAACACCTTACTTAAATTTGTGAAACCTTTATCAAATCTTGCAAATAAAAATTTGCAACTTGTGAAATTTTTTAAGAAATTTGTGAAAACCTTAGAAACTTTTATCAAAACTTGTGAAACCCTTATCAGATATCATGAATCAAAATTTGCAACTTATGAAATTATTTAAGGAAATTGTGAAATTAATTTGAGAACTTGTGAAACCCTCATCAAATCTTATGAATTCAAATTTATAACTTGTGAAATTCTTTTGCGAACTCATGAAAACCTTATCTAAATTTACTTCAAACCAAACTATTTTTTTCTTTTCCTTTTCTTGTAATGTTTCCCTTCTCTTCCTCTTTCTCACCCCTTTCTTCATTTTAATTTTTTCCTTTGTTTAATACTTAGCTTTTCAGTGTTTTACATTAAGAATCTTAAGTCAATCTTCAACTTATTTCGTTTGGAATCCCTCTTTATTCTTCAACTTTCTCCTTAATTCTTTTTCTTTTTTTCTGTCAACCCAAGAACAATTATCTGTTGCTCTTACATCTCCTTTCTTCATTAAATCCCTAGGTCAAGGATTGGCTTTGAAGACTAAGGGAGCAGATTTTCTCCTCTTCACTCTCCCTCAGAATCCCTCAGAATCGCATCTGGACCGTCCAAATCGTGATCCAACGGTCCAGATTAAAAAAAAAAAAAAAATTTGAAGTTTTGTCTTTTTCGAAAAAGACAAAAGTAAAAAAAAAAAATTTTTTTTTAATCTGGATCGTTGGATCACGATTTGGACGGTCCAGATGCGATTCGAGGATTCTGAGGAAGAGTGAAGAGGAGAGAAGCCGGACCTGAAGACTAAATTGTTGTTTGGGTTTTACATGGTTTGGAATATTATTGAGGCCAATGATGTGGCCAATGCCATGAGAATGTCGGTGGGGAGGGACTTTCTGAGCGACACACGTTAGAGAATAGTGAGGTAATAGTTTTTTCAAAAAATATACCTGGGCATTCATGTAATTTGCTTTTAATTTCAAAAAAGACAAATCATATACTAACATCTCCTTATAATTATGAATATTCAAAATATCATTTTGTCATTTAATACTTTTAAAGTTATTTTTTATATTTTTCCCTTAAATTTTTATAGTTGTTTGATTATTTAAGCTAACAAGTGTATTTTGTTATGCAATTCTCTTCCTATTTTCGTGCCTTCTCGTATTGGAAAAGTGGTCAACTTCCTAAAATATAATAAAAAAATGTTATTGGTTACAACTTATTTTTTGTAACAAAAATTTTGGTGAGAACCTGGTTTGTCACGTCATTTGTGACTTAACCAGTTAAAACCCAATAACTTAATCAACATTAATTCTAGTAGGCTGCTAATGTAACTTATATTTTTATTTTTCTTAAAACTAAATTCCTTAATTAAGATTTCACAAATAATAAAAATACAGATCTTGTAAAAAAATTAATTTTATTAATATGCAAGCTAATATTTAAGAGTTGTCAAAACAATTTATGAGTTATTATATTTTAATTAATCACTACAAATAATTATGATGAACCAAGTTCATAAAGGAATTTCCTCGTAGAACACCATTTGTTTGCCTTGCACATAAAGATGAGTAATATTTTCTCGTACACTACAGTCGAGATCAAGGTAGTAAAAATGTAGTTTTTACCCGAAAATGGAAGGAGAATGAAAAATCGTAAAACGTAAAATCGTAATACAAAACGTAGTTTTTACCTACATATATATATATATATATATAAATTCAAGAAAAGTAAGGCACCTGTCATCATCTACACATATACCGATCAATGCAATATCAATCAAAATGTTTTGAGGACTAAAGAAAATTACGAGAAATGCCCCAACAATTTCTAGAAATTGGAAATCAATGAAGAAAAGGAGCCATAAAATAATTATAGAAAAGGACCCAGATGTTTTTGAAATTTCAATTCTACCCCACAAATAGTTTGAAAATTCTCACTTTAGTCCCTCACAGAACTTTTAAAACTTTCACTTAAGCCCCTTAGTGAAACTCTGCGTTTTTTGCTTAAACGCTCCGTTTTTACGCTTTTACGTTTTATCACTGCGTTTTTTTACGTTTTTACTCTGAGTCCGTTTTTTCAACAACGAAACACGTTTTGTTGAAAATAAAACGCAAAAATGGTGTTTTTACCGTTTAAAACATGTTTTTGACTACAATGGTCGAGATAAATATTTATTTGCCTTGCACCGCTTTATTTTTTCGCCTGAGTGATACATATTCGAATTTATTATTAATTAAGATATTGAGTCTTATGTATTCCTTCCTCCGTCCATAATATTGAATATATTTAATTTATTTAATTTGATTAAGAAAATTAGTTAAATTAATTAATTTAACATATATTTCTTAGTTAAAATACGATAGTCATCTTCCTTAACCCACTAATTCACTCTCTTTCTTAATTATTATTGAAGGAGAATTTATAAGGATAAATTAGAAAAAGATTGACAAATATAGGTAATATGTCTTATATTTAAGATCAAAATCAATTCCTCAAATATATCTTATATTAAAAATGAGAGGGGGTAATTTTATTTTAATATCGTAGAACAAATTCTATGGGTTAAAGGTAACTTTTTTGGGGCAATCATAAATGGACGGACTAACTGTATTAGGAATTCTCGCCTCATGAGGTAAATGATTAGAAGCTTGATTCCGGTTTTTATGTATGAACTAAACCTCAACTAAAAAATGTCTATCTTAACAAAGATTTGTTTAAGAAAATAATCCTAATTTTTTTCCCCGTAAAAAAAAGAATGGCTTTTGAGGCACCACGAAATATGCTTATCGAAAATTACTTTTCAAAAGTTACCTTCCAACTTATGAAAAGCAACTCTATCTTGAAGAATTCACGGATGGTCTTTTTTTCCCCCTTTCTTTTATGCGTTAAACTCTAATAATCCTCAACCCAAAAAAACTTTCCCATATGCATGAATGCATGCAAAAAATTATTGCTTTCGCTCCCATTCGTTATATAATAATTTGACCCCAAAAAAAATTGTTAAGAATAGCTAAAATATAAAATAAATAAAAAAACTAATAAGAATGTGAATTGCATGGAATATATACATGGAATAAAGCCACATTATTTACGGATCACACGAGTCTTAGTAAAATGAATAGAGAAGTATATTAGCTTTACAGTGCATGTGTAGCTCACCATTACATATGGAAGATATCATGGATTCATGGATATAAATTACTCTCTCCAGTTCTTAATATAAGATATATTTGAGTAGTTGATCTTAATTCTAAATATAAGACATTATTTTCATATTTGTCGGTTTTTCTAGTTTACTCATATCGATGTTCTCTCAACAATAATCAAGGAGGAGAGATAATCGAGAGAATTAAGGAAGATGATTAGGGTGTATTAGAAAATACATGTCATATTAACCAACTTTCTTAATCTAATTAAATTAGATAAATATGTCTTACATTAGGCTGTTTGGAGAGAGCTTTAAGTAGCTTAAAGCTAGAAAAAAATAACAGTAGAAAAAAAGCCGGAAGTGAAGTGTTTGGGTTGAGCTTTAAATTAATTTGGGTTTTTTTTTAAAAAAAAAAAACTCCTAAAAAGTCGAGTTAAAGAAAAAGCTCCACGAGGTGGCCTTTTTCAAAAAACTCTCAATTTTTTGATGTGAGCCTCATCACTTCTACCACCATCAATTTAAACACAAATCAAATTTGCAACCGGACTTTTTTCCTACCAAACTTCTAAAAATCAGATAAAAAATAAGTTCCCGCTCCACCACTAACCCAAACAACCCAAACAGGCCCATTACAGACCGAAGGGAGCAGAAAGGAGCATTATGCTGCATAAAGTCAAAGAGCTCATCACCGATCGTAATCCAGAAATAACTGGATGCTTGACCTGGACCTTATGCTAATATATATGACTAGCTAGTCTCTTCTAGGTTCCTACATATACATCACATTAGTATAACATGAAGGACCTACAGAACCTATACAGAAAAGAGGCTTTGGAAGCAGATATTTATTTAATGGTCCAGAATTGTTGCTTTTGTTGTGGCCCTATTCCTGATTTGCCCTCTTTCAGAAAAAAGGCAACTGATCTTGCAATTTGCAAATAATGCCATCAAAGCTTGACCACTAAAGCGGCTATCAGTAGTGAAAGCAACCTTTAAGTTGCATTTTCTCTCTTATTCTTTATGGGGCTAAGCAGCACCCTCCCACTCCCACCACCTTGATTGCCTTTCTTAAGCTCTTTCTTTGCAATTCATCCATATCCTCCTTTCTTCTGTTCACCTGTATCTTTCATACATGAAAGTGAAATACAATTCACAAAGTCCATTGCAAGGATCTCAGACACTGCCATTTCTCATCTGTCAAATCAAAACATTATAGCAGATAAAGATGGTGTCAACAAGTTCTCCTCAAACCCACAACAGACTTCATGACCATGGGATTAATCCGAATTCTGCTGATATATATCAGTTTACAATTCTTTTCATTGGTAATTTTTTCAAAAAGGATAAGGATGCCAATGCAAAATAACTTCCAAGTGCATTTATTGAGACAAGCAACATGTACGTAAAATTAGTATGGCTAATAAATTTTGATAATGATGACAGGAGAATATAGAAATAAAACTGAAGATAAGCTTGCTTTTTTGTTTTTAAGCATAATTTGGATAGATGACATGCTCGGTATATTCATTATATAGCTGTCCTTTATGCCGTTTCTTTATGCGTGCAAGCAACATTTTTCGGCTTTGTATCTTGAGATCAACGTGCAAAGAAACCCTCCTCTGTTTTCAAATACAGCAAATCAGAAAGAAGACTAGTACTCGTTTCTAATTTTCTTTGTGTTGCTTTCGTCTACCATATGGTTTTTGACCATTTGATTCGCTTTCAACGCTTAACAACAAATTGAATCTAACCGTACAAGTAAGACAAAGTTCACATCAGCAATCATCGTGTAGCTAACAGTCACATGGTTTAATGAAAATGACGCCATATATTAGTAAACTGAAATCGGGCCAAGTTTCAGTTTTAGGAAATTGGGATGTCATCACAAAGCAGAGGAACCTTATTGAAGAAGAAAGCTGAATTTTACACCAAATGGAGCTTTAAATTAGTTTTTCTGAATGTGACGAATAGATGAATATAGAAGATTTGACAAATTCAGAGAACTAGTTTTGTAGAGGTCAAAGCTCCAAACCATGGTTGAATTTAATGTGGAGAAACTTACAAAGGAACCTGGGCTAGCTAGTAGCTGCAGAGTTTGGTGGGAGATGCCAAACTTATTGTTACCTGAGAAGGATGGATAACGCCGCAAGCCAACTGAAAGGGAAGGTCTCAATCACATGTGAAAGGGTCATGCGAGTGAGGCTTTGTTGAAATCAGTTAGGATGGAGGAGGGAATAAGGCATATTTTAGGGCTTGTCTTACAAAGTTCGTTGGCATAAAAAAACAGGAACAGGATGTGTAAAAGAAAAAGGTTCTGTGAGAAAAAAGAAAGTCTCATCACTAAACATAATATTCAAAACAGAAAGTTAGCGTGTGAAAATCCATAGCCATTCAAAAGATGCATCAAAAAAATTTCGGTGCCAATAGAGAGAGGGAGAGGTCATGAAAGCATATCGAGGTAGTGAAGCTTGAAAGTCCCATTCCTGCTTTATGCTGTATGTTACTTCATGAGCCCTACAGCTACTTCATTTACTTTCCCTCCCTTCATGTTTGAACCTCCATAACCCTATTTAGCTAAAAACCTTGCAAGACGTATCTGGAATTGTTTAGCCATATAAATGCATAATTCTTGAAAGATAGGGATAGTACATTCTGGGGGGGAAAAAAATCTTACTATTCATCAGGAAAAATAACTACGTTTTGTATGTTTATCACTCCATGCTATACCAGCACATTCATGGTAAACCAAACCCTTAATTTAATTAGCAGAAACAGAAAGAAAACAACTTAAAAAGAAGAAATAAATATAGTCCATGTCTACATGCCACATGCATAACATTGGCCATTTATTGTTTCCTGATGTAACAAAATAAAGGATGAGTTAGGTTTTCCACAAGGGTTGGAAACTGACTAATACCATAATCTGTTATACAGTTTAATTATACACCTTCTGGTCGTGATGCATCACGCTTTTGCATTTTACTTGTCAGCATAACAATTATAACCACACTATATGTATCTATTTCAATTATGGCTTGTGGTTTTGCAATCAAACCAAGCTAGCAAAAGCTTCATGCCTTGGATGAAAATGACACAAGAGTCTAGAGGGTAGTTGTTAATTGATGATTATGTGAGTTTAGGTGGTAACAGATGCCCTAAATGGGACCTCTGTAGGGCAGGAAAAAATGGATTCTGATCCGTTATGTTTAGGGCACTGTTAAGAATTCTTTCTACTCGATGAGTTGCATTTTAGGATAATAAGTGGTCCCCAACTCCCATTAACAAGACTATACGCCATGTACCTAAATAAGAAAATTTTAATAGTGATATGTCACTAAGAATATTAGTGGTCAAAGGTCACCAATATCTTATCATTTCATTGATCACCAATCCACCATTAACATGCGCATCACCCTTCTGAAATATGACTGGGAAACTATAATGCGACTAATTTCTCGGAAGCTATTCTTTTCATGAATATGCGAAAGAACAAATTGGCTTTTACTGGAGATAAATAAATAAACCACGGAGACAAACTCGGCTTTGAGCAAGAGATAATGTGAACTACAAGTGTCTCCCTAACGTAACGAAGCAGCTAAAGTATCAACAGAAAAAATAAATGAAAAGCACTGAGTAGCTAGTGGAAAATATAATCAACATAAAAGTATAGTTATGCTCCAACTTCGAAATGCGTGTTGGAAATTCGGGCTAACACAAGCAATATAGTTGGTGGAGTTTTGCATTTGTGCTTCACACACAGATAAGAGGCCGGGGACAAATAAAACCCCGACAGACAAATATGCTGCTCGCTTGTCTATTTCTTCAAAAACAAAAATAAATCGAATATATTCCACATACAAAATTCTAAATTTCTCACATATAATTACACACGTGGTTCCTGCAGTGCTCCTCTTTAAAGAACAAGAATAAAATCATTTAATAACTTCAATATATATATTGAATTAAATTGTATAAGCAGCAAATACACACACACACATATATAATATAATTCTGATTTTTTTTTAATTTTTTGAGATTAATTACAATATTTATAAGGCTTAATTATTGGCATAATAGTTGGTTAAGAATCTAATGAGTACTGTCATATCCAGGGAAGACAAGGCGATGTTAACGCAAAAAAGGTCTTTTCCTCAAGGACGGTAACTATTGTATCCACAAAGAACGTAAAACTTATGTGGCTGAGAAGAAAAATCACAAGTCATAATGGTAAACAAAGAGACAGTGTGATCTAGCGAGCACGTTTTGGAGAATCTCGAGAGACGAAGACATAGCTATCAGCTCAACCATAATGTCTTGGCCGTTGAGCATAAAAGAAAAGCAGAGTCATGGTCTTGGTCTCTTCTTTAAGAGCACAGTAAGAAGCAAAATTACTAATTAGTTTCTCATAACGATTTGACCAGTACATATAACCATAGATTCACATCTAACAGGCATCAATATAATAACAGTGTGTCAAATATCGTGTGCATGTTACAAAACACTGTTAAGTAGAACTTGAGTCTGTGGGACAAATAAACAAACAGGTGGGTGGTTGAGCTGAGCTTATGATTCATACCCCATATATAAGCCAAGATTCCATTGCAGCCTCAATGTAAGTGGGAATGAGGAGTATGGGGATGATGTCTAGGGTTTGTGGGTTCAATGAGCTTAGAAGTTTATTCCGTAAAATGACATCATTTTGGGATGAGCTGAGCACTGAATTTGCGAGTGTGGGATCTCTCAAAAGTCCTTTCCTTATTTTCTTCTTAGAATCCCATCTCAACCCTCATTAAAAAAATGGATAGTTTATATTTCATATTTTATAAAACCATTATTTTAAACATAAATAAATAAATTTATAATGTTAAAAATTGATTTACATCATTCAGAAATGTAACAATTTTTTTTAAAAAAATTAAATTATAAAATGTTAAATTTAGCCTATTTATTTTTTAATCTAAGGGTAGAAATGAAATTCTTAAAAGAAAAGGATAAATGATTCTAAAAATATCCTCTTTCCTGTATTCGCTCGGAAGGTTTTTGTATCTTGTGCTATATACTCCTTCCAATCCTATTTATGTAAGGAACTTTCTTTCTTTTGGGTTGGTCCTTAATATAAGTATTTTTTTCTCAAAATTTAAACTATTTTTCTATTAAATGTATGCCTTTATATTATCAACTACTAATTCTCTCTCATATTTTATATTTATTATTTTTCATATTTTTTACTCATTCTCTTTTCATAAATAGAGGTATATTTTTTAAAAAAAGAAAAATAACTAACCTTAACAGAGTTGGTTCCGTAATCAGAAAAAATTTGTGAGCGGAGCGTCAAGTCAAGGACTATAACGGAGAAGGGGGCTCCTACCTATTGGCCGTTGGGACCCTCCGGTCCGTTAGGGAAGCAGCATTGGGACCCCACACCGCCCAATATTATCTGATTGAAGCATTCATTGTATGTTTTTTTCCTTCTTTTTTCTTTTTTGCTCAAAATCATTGTATGTTGTAACCATAATCTTTGTCTTCATTTGTCTCCATCTCCATGGGCCCCTCATCACCCCATTTTTCGGTCACGGCTATGGCCACAAATTTCATTTATGACATCCAACATTGCAAGTTTTGGATTCACGAAAAATTGCTGAGTGCCAATAGAGAGCAAATGAAAGCCGCTTACCCTACTTTAATCATATCATCGATTCAAGATGTAATAATAAAGAAAATGATATTGAGTTCTTCTGTTATGATTGTGGGCCCAATTCAAAAGGAATCCAAATTAGTTGAAACCGAAAGTTAGGTAAATAGAATAGACAAAAAAAATGCTAAATAAAAGTTAGAGTAAAATATTTTTACCACCCTCCCGTTTTACCTTAATTACTGACATCCCCTCTATTCTAAAAACTCATAGAAACCTCCATTAAAATTAGAGTAAAATACTCTGACCACCCTCCTATTTTGCCTTAATTACATAAACTTCCCCTCTATTTTAAAAACCCATAGAAACCTCCCTCTAATTAAAATGTATATTACACAAACCTTCTTTATATTTTAAGATTCTATTTCCATCCACCCGAAGTTAGTTAAGTTTGACTTTTGAACTTTTTTTAAAAAAAAAAAAAAAACCAAAATGTCCTTCTTGATATTAGAATTATTTAAGTATATAAAACCAAATTTATACAACCAAAAATGTATTCTAATAGATTTTCTAACTTTCTAATTCGTTAAAAAATTTATTAGTTTTGATCTTATAAATTAATTTTGACTTAAAAATATAAATTAAACACATATTTTTTTATCAAATATAATAAACTATATAAGTTTGAGATTTCAGGTGTCATTTAAATTTCTAATTTAATAATTTTTTCACAAATATTTATAAACACATTTGATCAAACACATGTTTATTTAAAAATTTATTTGAATATTCAACATTCTATGATATTTACAATAACCAATGCTAAAATAATCAAAGAGATAACTATTTGTAAAGATAAAAAACTATTAAAGTATTTAAAACAATATTAGTCAAAATATAAAAGTAAAACTAGGGATTAAGTACAATATTAAGGGTAAAATAATATATAAATTTTATTTTTATATTAAATTTAATTAAAAAAATACTATATTTTTGGAATCTTTTTAGAATATTCTTAACGGAGTTAATTATTTAGACTTAAGTATATGGTTTCAAAATAGAGGGGAGGTCCGTGTAATAAAGGCGAAACGGGAGGGTGGTCAAAGTATTTTACTCATATAAGGGAAGTTTGTGTAACATACATTATAATTTTAAGGGAGGTTTTATGGGTTTTCAAATTAGAGGGGAGGTCTATGTAATTAAGACAAAACAGAAGGGTGGTCAGAGTATTTTACTCTAAAAGTTATTGTCCAAAAGTCGCATATATATATTTGGAAGAATTCTATTTAAATACCATATGAAATCTCAAAACTCATAATGATCATGTCTATTAACCTTTGGAAATGACACAAAGGTGACTGTGATCAAATTGAGATTTTAAGATGTTGATGAATTTATCATTATGTCTTCAATTTTAAATAAAAAAGAAAAATTAGTTTTGCCAGAGCACCACTGTCAGCTACCGTTAGAGCTCCAGCTCTAGCCGACCTACAACTTGGGGCGTTTTCCTTAGGGGTGGGGTTGATTTGAACTCCGGAGGCTCTGGTTGTGTGTGTGTGTGTGCGCGCGCGCGTGCGTGCTCGACTAACTCCTTCACTATCATGGTGGGGTGGGTTCGAATCCTACATCTTGCACCTTGGTTCAATTTTTTTTTTTTTTAAATCAATCCCTACCCCAAAAAAAAAAGCTAGCGGCATCAGAGCTCTATCCATAGCTCCCAATCGCACTGCTCTGGCAAGACTATTTTATTTAATTAAAATATTGAGGGTATAATAATAAATTCATCAATATTTTAATGTTTCATGTCACCTTTAATTTATATACTTTTTAAATGTTAACTGACCTTTAAAGGTTTTGAAATTTTATATGGTATTTAAATAAAATTCTCTTGACTTATTTTCAATACAGGGATATAACTCTTTCTGTGTAACCTATATTCAATTGTATATAAGATAGAAGACATTTCCACGTAATTCTATTACACACAACCCAAAAAGAATTGCATCTGTTTACAAATTTAAGTTCTTAGATATATTTTGACAAGGGATTTGTAATAACTGATTTTTCAGCAATTTTCTTTTCAATATACTACCTCCAGTCCTATGTGTAATTTAAACTTTTTTACAAAATTTAAATAAGTTAATTAAATTAGTTTAAAGTATTTATATCCATCGTTTTCTATTCAAACTAACTTGTCTAATATACAAAATGATATATAATGTAATGATACACCAGCAGAGGACCCACACTGATGTCGGTGTGGACAAGTGCAGACACTAAAATTTTGATAATATATATATATATATTGAAGGAATTCTATATCAACTTGTCTAGATGGCCTAGTTGGTTATAAGTCTACAAAGTTGATGGTCATAGTGACCCCTGTTCGATTCCTCCAGGGCACGTTTCTTTCATATTTTTTTTTTAAAAAAAAAAATAGTGAAACGCATCCTTTTAAAACATGCTGCACAAAAACCGCACCCAAGAGGTTTCGTACTCGCGCTACACCGTAAGAGGATGCACCCGCGCCGGTTGAGCGACACAACCTTTCATTGAGAGAAGGAGACGCAAAAAAATATAATTCCAAATACTTTGTCTTTTCAATCTTTGGATTAATAATTTATCTTGTTTTGGATTACTTGCTGATTATTTACTAAATTGACATAGAGTGCGAATTGTTTAGTTGTTTTGAAATTGGAAATCATAGCTATAGTTGCTTAACGTCATTGTATGAAAAAAGATACAATCTTATAAGTTTCGATAGAGGAAGCATTGAGATGAGCTAGATTATAGGTTGCAACATGTTTCGGGAAGAATGTTTTTGTAATCGTTCTAATGTAAAAGTTAGTTAACTCTTAATTATTATTTTTCTATGTTAAGTTGAAGTTTTCTTTTTTTCTTTTTATTTATATTCTTTTATTTTTTTAATGCTTTTAAATCTTTCTTTTAAAAAAAAATTTGGGTGTCTTGCTCCCAAACCCCGAATCCCACCACTAATTGTGCATTCACAAACCTAAAATCCTGGGTCCGATATCTTGTGGTACACCACATATAATATAATTAAATAATTTATTTAGCTTTTTTTATCTCTCAAAAAAAAATCAATTAAGTCTTATATTTAAGATTAAAGGTAATATATATATATATATATATTTTTTTTTTTTTCTTATGGTACTACTTGGTCGATGTTGTGACGTTTGTCTCGTTGGGTAGAATTATTATCAATATTTTACTGAAGCTATATATGATTAATGTCATATATTTGCGTCTTAAGATAGTAGGATTTAATTGAAATTAACAACACTGATGTGTTAAAGTTAATTGATGAAGATAGTCGGAAATGGGAGAGAGATCGATTTCCATTAATAATGTCTTAGAATACGCAGAGGGTGGGGGGTCATATAATGAAAAGACGGTGCCTAGAATGTCTCGATCAACCATATAATAATAGTAAAGTATATATAACTAGTTAGATTATGAGTAGGCCGCCAATCCCTCCAATACATCAATTAAGTGGGGGCTTCAATAATATACAATGTCAAATATTTAAATATTACATGTGATCTATCAAATCACTTTATATATATATATAAATATCATCCAACTAAATTTCTATCAAATTAATTTTTTATAAGACACTCTATCTAAATATAAATTACATTAATTTTTATTAAGTTACTTTGGCAAATATTAATCTAAACAACCCCTTAATTAATGGAGATTCTCATATTCACTAGGTTAGGTTGTAGTGACAAGAGTAAATGGGAGACCTACTCTAACTCTCTAACTCCTTTTAACTGGATTTTATATATATGTACAAATTCTAACTCTCAACCACTTTGTTTTAGTGATGAGCGTCTGCACATGAACTTATTTTATTTTAATAACTTATTATTTTTGCATATTCTAAAATTATTTTCTTCTAACTCTCAAAATTCTGATTCTTTTTGTACATTGAATTGTGTCATCAGAATATTTGACCAAAGGCCGAAAAAAAAAAAAAGCGGGCGGGGGTAGAAATAGTGAGAGCGTAAAGGAGGTTAGTGAGGAGTACCTCGAAGGACATGTGGTGGTGATGTGATGCATGAGCATGACGTGAGGGAATAACATGGGGGGACGTGGGCCAGCATGGGGGCCCCACCAGTGTTGGAATATGTGGTTAAATTTTGAGTCTACGTTACGAGTCCATTATTTGCTCATACATTTATTAGAGGAATAAATATATTTTTATTTTTATTTTTTTATATATTATATTTACTTATATTTAAATTATATGTCTCTTTCTGAAATATTTTTTATACCAAGTCTCAAATTAATTAATTTTCAGTCTTTATTCAGAAATATTTATCGTAACACCCGATATCGTAAAACTAATTGATTTGAGATACTTAGATCAAAAAAAATTTCATAAAGACGCATATAATTTAAATGTAAATAAATAAATAATAATATGTTCATCCCTCTAATAGAGATATAAGCATATAAGGTGCAGATAAGCTATATGCACCTAGTGTGAACTCTTAAATTTTGGGGAAAAGACACATAACGGCCAATGCAAATAGTAAATGACACAAATGTGCTTCAAATTTCAGTATTCCTTATAATATGTGAGTTCCCAATTTATCCTTTCCAAAATTAAAAGAAAATGACAAAACTGTCCTTTGTCAGTTCATTCCTCACGGGGATTCATACCTCCTAAACTATTCAGTGACAAAAGCTCCTTCAATTCTTTGAGAAGATTTCCAACGAAAGCGCCATCACCATTGTCCAAATTTGTTTGGAAGTGGTGGCGTGAGAGGGTGCAATCTTTGGTGACGATAGTATGTGAGAACGAAGAAGAAGAAGACGGCGGTGGAAAATTTCGATGATGTCGTCGGCAGTGGTCTAATTTCCTATTCCCCTCTCCCTTTCCATTCAAAATTGTGAGTCCAATCTCCAGGTCTAAGCGAGGTTTGAAAGTCTGCTTCCTCTCTAGTGGTGGAGAAGACACCGGCAATGAAGAAGAAGGTAATTGAAGATGGTGGTGGCAGTCAGAGATACGGAGGCTCAATGGTGAAGGTGATGATGATTTTTCCCTCTGGTTCCAATTTCCTTGTCAAGTTTTTGTTGCTATACATTTAAAAATGACCACTTTTAAAAATGAGAATGTAAGAATAAATTATTTCCTATAATTCATATAGGTCTACTAGGTTTGAATTTAAAAATAACAACTTTGGATATGAAAATGAAAATTATCCATTTAAAAATAATCACTTATGAAAATGAGAAGATATGTATCGATTAATTCCTAAACTTGATATGGGTTTACTAAATTTGAATTTGAAAATAACAAATTTGAATATGGAAATGACAACTATCCATTTAAAAATGATCAATTATTCTCATTATAACTCCCGCTGACGACTAGCCACTAAGAGCTCTAATAGGGTATGTCACCAGCCACTGGCCAACGGGAGTAGGGGTTCGTTTTTGAAAAAACATATGAAGGACATTTGTGTTATTTCCTTTTAACTTCACAAAAGACAAAGTAGAGCACTAGCATGTTACATGGTTCTTGAAATTGGAAGAACCTCTCTGCCCCTTTTTTATTTGTACTGGTCTTTATGTATCTTTTTCCCTTAAATTTTATGGATGTGTGGTCTTGTAGTATGTTAATTTTACGGATGTATAGTATTGTAGTATGTTACTTTTTCTCTTAAATATTAGACCGAATTTGTAGTTTAAATTTACTTTCCGGTCCTAAGTATAACACTTGTTTTGTAATTCAATATAAGTCTTATATTTATTATTTTGATCTTATTTATAAGTCTTTTTTAACTAAATCACACATACCAAAAAGAGGTAGTTAGCTTAATCATTATAAGGTAAATTTTTAATTTTACCCTCATTTATAAATAAGTATTTTTTAACTTTTTCTTCTCTTTCTATTTTCATTGGTATAATTAATATGGACCAAATTGTTACAATCTCATTTATTATTTAAAAGATGACTTATAAATAAGACTAAATTTTTTTGATTAAAAGAGATTTATAAATAAATAAAAAAAGAGTAGTATGAATCACGACATACTACCTACTGGCCCTAATTATAAGGCCTAGTTGACTTTTTTAGAGAGATTAAGAAAGTTAAATAAGTTACTTAATCATTTCATATGTATGCATCTTTAAATTATATATTAGTTTATGAGTCAAACTAATTAGTTTTAAGAAAAAAATAAAAATAAAAATACTCTAAAATAATTTAATTAATTTTTTTAATTTATCTAAAAAAATTAACTAGGTCTTATAATTAAAACCGAAAAGAGTAGATTTTAATTTTTACCATGGCCCTGGTGATGATGGTAAGTGGTACAAGTCTATGTCCAACAAATCTAAAAAGTAATGTGACGACTTGTCCCCACTACCCCTTATCCCCTCCCCTCCATCCCCATTTACCTTTCTGATTCACCATTCCCCTTGTTGGTTGTTATTATTAATATTATTCAACATAATCCCTCATTGAATAGCCCATTTCCCATTTTTTCTATTATTATTTATGTCGAACAGTGTCCCTCCTTCCCCCGTGGGCCCCACCCACGTGTCCGCCTCTCCTGCTCTCCCATTCTTGACGTGTCACCTTCTCATCGGCTCTTCCCTCACCCTCCCTCCTTATCCTCTGCCCCCTCTCTTCCTCTGCGCCTTCCCCTGTTGCTCTAATCACCCCCACTATCTTGACCTATTCTGAATCTCGCCTCTCTTTCTCTTCCACGTCATCTCAGCCCGAAGACTTACGGTGGGCATGCCCGCATGGATCACCAGCATGCCTTGTCCCGCCACGTGCCACGCAGCCCTTCACCCCCAATATATAACAAAGCGTTCACCCTCTCCCCTGACGGGTATGATCCATGTGAGTCTGAAACCAGTAACATTTCCCCACCACGCTCTTGTTCTTCTTCATCTTTTCCCGCAAAGCCATTATTACCCTAACTTCTCATCAGCGTTACCTGATTGAAGCTTGTTGCAGCCGGTGGCATGGAGAGCACCGACTCATCCACCGGTTCCCAGCAGCCGAACCTGCCGCCGGGGTTCCGGTTCCACCCCACCGACGAGGAGCTCGTCGTTCACTACCTCAAGAAGAAGGTGTCCTCGGCTCCCCTCCCTGTGGCCATCATCGCCGAGGTCGACCTCTACAAGTTCGACCCCTGGGAACTTCCCGGTACGTACGTCCAATCCTTACAAGCAGGGAGATCAGACTTCCTAGACGTGTCAAAATATAATTTAAACACGCCATATTATTTTATATGAATGAACGAATGAAAGTATTAACTATTGAGCAATTTATATGTAGTGGGAGTGATGTGGGTTTGAGTTTTGTGCAGCTAAGGCAGCGTTTGGGGAGCAAGAGTGGTACTTCTTCAGCCCGAGGGACAGGAAGTACCCGAACGGAGCGAGGCCAAACAGGGCGGCCACATCAGGGTATTGGAAGGCGACGGGGACGGATAAGCCTGTGCTCACATCCAATGGAAACCAAAAGGTGGGCGTCAAGAAAGCTTTGGTCTTTTACGGAGGCAAACCCCGAGAGGCATCAAAACCAATTGGATCATGCACGAGTATCGCATCCTCGATAATAAGCCCAACAATAAGCCTCCTGGTTGTGACTTAGCCAACAAGAAAAACTCTCTTCGGGTATATACATCTTCTCAGTTTCCACTTCTCATATCATATTATTCAAACTCCGATCCGCATATATCATCCTTAATTCTATCCGATCGATTTCAGTATCTCTAAGCGTAGCGATATAGCTTATGTGCTGCTTTAAATTAGAGTTGGATGCTTGGGTTTTGAATTTAGCTTCTGATTTATATATTTCTTGATCATATATATTTTTTTATGGGTGCACCATATATATATATATATATATATATAGCTGGACGACTGGGTGCTGTGCCGAATTTACAAGAAGACCAACACGCAGAGATCACCTATGGACCATGAAAGGGACGATTCGATGGATGATATAATTGGCGTTGGAGGGGTTCCTGCTTCGATCAACGTGGGCCAAATGAATGCGACGAGGTTTCACCTTTCCAAGATGTCCACATTAAGCTATGGTGGAACCTCATTACTGGAGAATCATCACCATCATCATGACCAGAACTTGCTGGAAGGTGTTATATCAAGCACCAACAACAACAATAAGGAATTAGATCTTCAACTTCCCTTTGTGTCAACCATGACTGCTTCCACTGCCTCCAATTCTAACACCAAACGAACACTGTCGTCGCTGTATTGGGGCAATAATAACGAAGACGAGGACCTAAATGGCACCAAAAGGTTGAGTTTGGACGGGGATCATCATCATCATCCTAGTAACAATAACAATGAAGGTGGTAGTAATTCCATAGCTACCTTGCTTAACCAGATTCCTCAGACTCCTTCATTGCACCACCAGTCAATGCTTGCCTCATACCCATATTCAATACCTGGGATGAATTGGTATGCTTGAATATGCTCACATCACTTCTCAATCTGCAGTCAGTTCATCATCTCTCTGGTTATGAACGATGAGGTGCTCATGGATGAAGGGTGCGAGAAGGAGATCAGACGAAAGAGACATTATGAATGGTTTATGTATTAATTGTACTGAGATTTTGGCTCTTGGGAATTATTGGAAGAAGCAGGTTAGAAGACTTATCAAAGTAGATATAAATGGCCTCTAAATGGACTGTTTCCAACCATTGGTGGGGGTTTATAGCTTTGCTATACTCTGGCCGAAGGAAGTGACACATAAGGTGAGGCCATGCATAATTTTAGGCAAACTTATATATAGCCTTTATACATATTATATATGGATATTTGCTTGTTTTATTCATATGTAAAGGAAGTCAGGGTTTCAGCTCTCAATAGACTATAGACCAGAAAGTTTTATGTATATATAAATATCGTTGCTAGCTAGCTTCAGGATTATATATATAAGTGCAACCATATTATATATGGACGTCCCTGTATACATATACTGTGGAAATCTGATGGATGAGGGAGAATTTAAACTAGCAAGTTAATGGTGATTACGGTTTTCTTCATGACAGTGATTTTTCATTGGTTTTAATTATCTAGTTTTATATAATTAACCTGATCCTATTGATGAAGATTGACTAAGGTGAAACAACTGGAAAGGGATGTTATAAGCCTATATTATAACACCATGGAAAATTCATTTTTTCAGTCGACACGTCAAGCTAGCCAGAAGGTTATTAGTCTATTCATATCGTTATCCTTTTACCTGGAATAATTTCTGAGGATCAGAATCAGCTACCTCCCCAGAACATGCATGCATATGCATATGTCATATGCATACATACATATTATATATATATATAGTACTCAATATTAATCTGTCTGTTATCAAATAATTTTCACCACCACTTTCATATGAAAAGACGTTTCCAAACTTTATTCACATTTATATCCTTTCGTTAGCAACTCTTATTTTGACAACTGCAGTATAACTATACCTACTAATATGCACGTGTTAGGTTAAAAGGAAATTAATTAATTCATCCGTCCTTAATATAATACATTTTTATTTAATTTGATTATATTAAAAATTAATTAACCATGACATGTATTTTTTAAAACGCCCTAACTAGTCATCTTTATTAATTTCCTCACTCACTCTCCTCTTTGCTTATTTTTGCTTATTGTTGAAGGAAAATCAATAGGGATAAATTAGAAAGAGATTGACAAATTTGGAAATCATGCCTTATATTTATGATCAAATTAACTGTCTAAATATGCATGTCTTATATATATTAAGAACCAGAAGAGGGAGTAACAAGTTTTACTTGTGAGTTACAATTCCAATTAAATGTTTGTGTGTGAGTTAAAATTTTGTATAACTACAAATATTTCTTCTCAATATGATGCTATTGTTATTTGAATGAATGTCATATATACTTGTAAGTCTTAAAGATTTCTGGCTTTCTTGTTGTGATGATAGTGATATTCTATGTGATTAGGATGAACTAGTCTAATTCGTGTGTGAGTACATATATACACGTACGCTGCGCATTTTAATTTGTTTCCTTATTTATTACGCTCTGAAAAAAATCATCTTCAATTGGCTTGCACAACATTTGATATGTCACTGCGATCGCGAGCGTGTGTGTGTGTAAGAATTAGTTTTCCTTACTGTTCAGAATACAAGAACCTACAATATAATAAACTGCTAACATATATTATGGGCTGAAAATTTGACACTTATCCTCGACCCAATCAACTTGACATGCGCCCAGAAAACTTTTGGATGGCACTTCATTAGAAAACATCAAATGAGTTCTTACCACTTCGTTAGTTCCAAGAGATGAGAGAGAAAAATAAAAGTTGTCGGTTTTCTGTTGGTTTATTGGCTAGTAAGCCGTAAAGGATTATATAGGTTGCTACTCATCATTCATCAAACTTCACAATTAAGGTACATGACTGACAGTTAGGATAAGATAAAGTACACATAAATCCTAGGGACCAGAGAAAATTAAACTCTCGCAAAATAAATGATCACGAAACTTTCTGTTGTCAAATCCTAAAACTGACGTAATTAAGAGATTAACATGGAGAAATTAAGAAGATCAGCAGCAAGGAGTTAACTTGAGATCCAAGGACAGTAGAAATATAATAATTAGGTTTAAGGTAATTAACGAGGAACAACCAATCATAAAGAGATGGTTTTGGACTTTTGGATGCATCTCTTGCCTGAACGGCATATATTCAAACCTGGTGCTCAATGCAAAGTAGTCACATATATAGTGTAAGAAGTGATGAGAAGAGCAATCTAGAACTGAATACTGAAGAGGCCGGAGATATGGAGAAAGTTGATTTGTAGTGTACCCAGTAATAATATAATCCACAAAGCAAGTTGGATTAAATCTGAAAAGAGAGAGGCAAAGATATTTGAGTATGGGGGCGTCATTTTCTTTTTCGTGGGGAGTGATAAGACATAGTTTAGGTATATTCCATGACCCATGAGGTCACACAAGTAGACAACAAATAATTAATTAAAGTCTACCTCCACGAGCAGCTACTTAATTAATTTATTTTAATTTTGTAAGGGACCATTATTATTTCTTCTATCTCCTTCCTATCATCAAAAGGAATCATTATCCTAAAACCACAAAAATTAAATGCCCTTTAATTACATTCCTTTCTTGGTTAACAATACCAATCAACTTTAAAAAAATGGAATCATTTTGTGCTTATTTTCGGAATACATATCAACACCCCGGATTCAACCATACATACATATATATCCTTGACTTGTGGCTGATGCTTTCACCCGCCTTGAATTAAGTCTACATATATACGAAACCTCATCTCTAGATTAAAAACGATTTTATTAAGGGGTATGGTTATCGTTTGTCATGTCACTTGACATAAGGTTATGTCAAGTCACTCAAAAACTACGTTATTTTAGGGTTAGAGGAATTAATAAACTCTCAAAACGGCGTAGTTTTGGGGTTGGGGAAATTAATAAATGATCTTTAATTCATGTAATAAATACAAAAATACAAAATACAAAAACATCGCTTATTAATTTCCTTAACTCCCAAAAACGTAGTTTTGGGGTGACTTCGACATAATCTTATGTCAAGTGACATGACAAATGATAAACCCTTTTATTAATTATATTAACCACATAACCTACATGTATTAGCTTAATTCCTGCCTGAGTTACGGCTATTTAAATTATATTGTCCGGAAATTTTTTTGAAGCACTCCCCCATAAAGTCATGTAAAATTAAACATTTTCTATGTATTAATTATTAATTCCATCGATAAAACATACAAGGGAATACATGTTTTTTCTTACCTTGCATGAGTTTTTGTTGGTTTTAAAATGATTTATTTATTTATTATTCTTACTTTGCATTAATTTTTGTTTGTTTTAAAACGATTTTTTTTTTTTTATCTAAATGGGCAGAATTTTGTTAATTAAATAGAAAAGGGCATGTGCAAATAAAGTGACATCATTAAAAAATAGAATATTAATTCTTACATAATTATGTAACTTTTTTATCAAAAAGATATAATAATAAATATTTAAAAATATCACTTGGTGAGTTCCTGTTGTACTGTACTGAGATAATTTCGGATGCTTAATGTTAGGGGTATGTATGAAGCCCAATAGCCGGTGCCTGGCAAAAAATTGCCCCGCTTGACCAAAAAAAGAAGCCAAAAAAATTGGGAACAATTGAGTTAGACATTTTTGTGAGCGAGAACTAGACATCGGAAAATTTGGGTATGCCGCTCGCCAAGTAAGTATATATTTTATTATATTTTATATAAGTATTTTTTATATAATAGTTAATATACTTATATTATATTATATATTTACTAATACTCTAGTATATCCATTGAGTGTTTGACAATTAGTCCATTATATTACTAATGATGCCTTATATTGAATGGATTATGGATGTTATTTACTTTTTCATGTATGTGTATTTGACTATTTGTTAAGATATATGGTAGTATATTTTCAATTTCAAGACTCAAGTTATAGACTTATTTAATTTTGGAATATTCTAAAGTGTATAATTATAGATTACATCCAAGAAGTTTACAATATTATTTATCAAGTATAATTGAAACTGTTTTTTCTTCATATATGGTGTGGTAGGGTATCACCATTTGGGCAGGGAAGTCTAACCCAAAAATTTTGGGCTTCTATCAGATAAGGCTAAGCACCAGACATTTTACTACCCAATAATCCTTCAGACAGGGCGGCCTACCCAACCCATACTCACCCCTACCTTGTGTGTGTTAGTGTCATCTCATATACTCTGCCAACATGATAAAGTGAGTGTGGGTTCCTCTCGGCTCTCCCTACAATGAAAGAATCACAAAATATAAAAGAAAAATTCTGAGTCGACATCACAAGAAATTGACTAGAACTGATGAGTATATGTGCATGTGAATGCTTATATTTATTATATGCTGCTTTCGTTTACATGCACATCAATCCTTATTGCAGAGGTCAATTCTAATCCTCATCTTCACTGGGGTCATATCTGATGATGTCCAAAGAAAAACAAAAGAGAATAAAGGAAATTTGTGTGTAAGGTGGTGGAATAGTAGTTGACTTGGAGGAAAAAGTTAATGATAGAGTGGGCATCATCGACTAGGGTTTCCTTTTTCTGGATGAAACCTCATTAGCAGAAAGAAATAATAGGTTGCATCCAGCCAGCAACACTCATGAAAAAGATACAGAGACACACACACACACACATCAATCCTTGGTAGGCTGATAGCTATATGCAAAACCAAAAAAAAAAAAAAAAAAACGGTGGGGCAATTTTTCATTATATATGTGAGCCATTTGCATGACGTCAAATTTGGCAGTGACCCACCACCTATAACGACATAAAGCTACAATTTTATATAACCATATTGCTTATTAGGCCTTCCCCTGCAATATTAATTAATTAAGGCGGCACCATACCGTTGTGGAGAAACAGAACCCAAGCATGAATTAATTAAACTCCCCTGATTAAATTATATTAATGTGCGACAGTCTGTGACTGTAAAGCTTGTACTTCCTTTTATCCTTAATATAAGATAAAATTGATTTTTTGAGAGAAATTGAGGAAACTAATTAAATTACTTTTAAGGGTTAAGGTGCATTTTTGGCTTAAAGTATGCGTTCATGAGCAATTTTGCCCTTGAAGTTTTCGGCGTAGAATGTTCTTTTGAAGTTTAAAAAGCGGAGCAATGTTGCCCCTCCGTTAAAAACCCTAACGGTCAACGTTAGGGTTTTTTTGAAGAAGCGGCAACATCGCTAACGTTTTAAACTTCAGGCAACATTGCTCCCAAAAAAAAGTAGCAATTTTGCCCTCGAAGTTTAAAAAGCGGAGCAATGTTGCCCCTAGGTTAGAAACCCTAACGGTCATTCTTTCTTAGAAAACTTTAGGGGCAAAATTAAAAGGTGCGCATCTTTAAGGACAAAAATGCACATTAACCCTACTTTTAAAGTATTTATTTTTCATTTTTTTATATGTTTGACTTATAAACTTATATATGATATATTGTTACACAACATATATATATATAATATAATATGATTAAGTAACTTATTTATATTTCTTAATCTAAAAAAAAATTCAATTTTATCTTATATTTAATACTCCCTCCAGTCCTAATTATAAGACAACATTTGAGAGTTAATCTTGGCCTTAATTATAGGACAAAGTTCTAATTTTTATCAATTTCTTCCCAAAATACCCTTATTAATATTTTCTCAATAATAATTAAACACAATAATATTTTAATAATGTACCTATATATTCTATAAATTGAGTAATGCCTACAGTTCATCAATGTCACATGCATATTAATGCTACTATTTTTTTTAATAGAATAATTTTGAACAATTTTGGAAACGGATATATATTCCCAAGTCATATTTGAACTGATATATATGGAGCCTGCATGGTTTGCATCTGAAGGGCCTCCATGGAGAAGAGGAGCAGTGGAAGCCGAGGAAGCTCTTCCTCTTGATGACACACTCTTGTTTTATTCTTAGGCCCATCTATTGACACTTTTATTCAAATTTTAAATGAGAGCATTTTGAGAAAACGAACATAATTAACTAATTTAATGGATATTTTTAATATCTCTAAAATTAAATATATATATATATATATATATATATATGTGCCTTATGATTAGGATACGATAGATCCAATTATTTGCGAAAATTGCGGAACCAGGTGTGCGTCTCAAAGATGGATCCAATACATGTACAGTACAGGGTTTCTCATAAAAAAAAAAAAACACTGAGAGAGAGCACAGTACAGGAAATAGAAGCTGCAGCCAGGATGTCTTTGTCCCCAAAAGAGAAAAAATAAAGGGAAAATTACTCTTAAGTACCATATAAGAAGTAACACTTACCAAAATTACTTAAAAAAGACATCTTGAAATGACTAAAATACTCTCAAATTCCTCTCATCTGTTTATCGATAAGCTTCAATATACACTTACCCATTACATAAGAATTCCCCCGTCGCCGCCGGCCATTAAATATTGTCTAAGTGGTTTTAGACCTCCTAGTTACCATAAGACATACTCTATCTCGATATATTTACCCGATTTTGAAGAGATTAAAGAGAGGTGTTAAATTAGTTAATTTTAATCATTTTCCTAAAATGCTTTTATATAAATTTAAAATGACATAAGTAAAAGTGAATCAACAATCCCTATCACATAACTCTCCGACCTAGAATTTTCCTTTCCTCACGCTTTCTAATTGAAATAATCGTCTTGCTATATATACATATACGTGAGTATATATATGTATACATATAGATACACATACATATATCTACACACATATAGATGCGTGACAGGGCGGATCTAGAAAATTATTGAAGGGGGCACCATTGGTGGAGGGATTGATTTTTTTTTTAAGGAAAGTTTTAAATGCATTAAAAAACAAAATAATATAAACAAGAAAAAGAAAAATATCAAAAAAAAATCATGAAATCAAGATGTAATAAGAGAGGCAATTATTTTACAAACCCGTCATTTTGAAAAGCAAGGTTAATTGTTGTTAGAAATACAGCTACATAAATTACAATGAAGGGTGGGCGGTTAATAAGTTCAAGTACATATTTTTTAATATAAAAAAATATATTACAAAGAAAAGTAATTACAATGTCATCATTCTCGCGTTATTTTTGGAATTCCATCATAATTGCCTTATTATCAATGCTATCAAAGACATCTTTTTCAATATAAAGCACTAAACAATCATTCATCCCTCATCCTATTACGAAGTACAATCTTAATGTATTAAGAGTGGGCAATCATTCAAACATGTATTATTTTTTTAAAAAAAATAAAAAATCCCCAATTCAAGGGCACTTGCCCCCCAATCTAATACTTAGATCCGTCTATGGATGAGCGCGCGTGTGCACTCGCGCGCATACATACACTGACAGAGACACACACAGATATACATATATGTACACAAATACTATGTGTTTGTGTTATGTACATATATATTCACACACACATATTGATGGAGATACACACAGATATACATATATGCAGACACACACGGGCAAATTAACGATAGTCGATCGATAAATAAATTAAAATTTAACAATTTAAAAGTTTCATTGACTAAAAGATTTTATACACCCATATACATATACCCACTAAATCCAAACATGCTTGGTAGAATAAAATAGTGGTATTTTAAGAAAAAATTGATAAAAATTAAAATTGTGTCCTATAATTAGGATCAAAACCAACTCCTAAATGTTGTCTTATAATTAGGACCGGAGGAAATAATAACTATTGAGCTGCTTATCCCAATTGATAATATCACGCACATTATTATACTTTATCATGTTTATAATACAAGTCACTCTAATTAATTCATTAGAATTAAGAAATGAAAGTTAACTTATTAAATATATCTTAAATTGAAACAAAGTTTTAATTTTATTCATATTAAATGAGGTTTTAAATGAAAGAGAAAAATCTAATGAAGCTATGTTTAAACATTAACTACTGATGCAAAATTGATTAATAAGCATTAAATACCATCAAAGTGACTTATATTGTAGGCAAAACAATTTTTCTAATAGCGGTTTATACTGTGGAATTAGTATATTATATATAGTAATAAACTTAATATCTAACATAATTAATCCTACCTCCAGTCTTAATTATAGTAAACACCTTTATAAGCATACAATTTACACTATAAAAGTGTTTTATAATTAAAATTGGAGAAAATAGGAGTTATTAATTTCTTATAATTGAATTTTTCAGCGTAGAAAAGGTAATGGTGAGCGTGGTCGGTCACCAAAAAGTTCCGATATTCAATTCTCACTACAGCTATTTTACCAATATTTAATGGTCCCCTGTGGCAGCGGCTAACGGGCTAAGGATCACGGTGAGAAAAGTCCTGGTATGTTTTCTGAGCAAGGATATTTTGGTAAATGCAGATTAAAACCTATTCATAAATAAAGAATAAAGACATCAAAATGTTGTATTTTCTTTTTAATGAAATTTCAGGGTGAACGAGGTTGGTTTGGTGGTACGATAAGACAGGTGCGAGCGAGCAGGAGCCAACTCAGGTAGTGGTGATGGGATTTTGCTGTCCTGCACATTCTGTGTGCTCGAATCGAATTGATCCCCCTTCCTTCCTTCCTTCTCCTTCTTCAGATACACACGTGGCGCCTCATCAGTGATTCACTCCCTCTACTTCACCATATTTATACTATCATGTGGCCCCTGCCAGTTATTAAAGCATTTTGTGAACGTTTTCTTCATTACTACTCTCTCACTGTTTCCAGCTCTTAAACGTGATAAAGACGGAAACAGAGCAGCCCCGCTCGAAGTATAATCCACCTCATCATTCTTCAACGTTCAAATCTCAATTCACGAGCAAGTTCAGAGAACCCCTTAATAAATAGCGGTCAAACATTTTGGCTCCCCCTCACTCACTCCCACTCCCATTTACCACGTCTTCTCCACTTCCATATAACTCTAATTCTTACCTTTCAAAATCATAGCTTCTTCTTTAATTCGTCGGAAATGCAGAGTACCCTTCAGATTCACACACAAGAAAGCTCGCAGATTCACATGAAGTTGTCTGTGAGCATCGACAAGATGGAGCAAAGTATCAGCTTTGGTCACAAAAATGGGGGCCTGCCCATGTCTCGGGGGACGCGCCCGGCCTGCACATGCTCTAACCGACCCGGTTCGGCTCGGTGTGCGCATCACGGCTATCTAGTACCGCCGGGGGAGAGGCGGAACAAGCGTCCGGCCAGCAAAGAGATCCTGAGGAGGGCTCTGACGCCGCCGCCGCGGCGGTTCAGCTTCAGGTCGTTGAATTTCCGGCCAACTCCGAGCAGGCTATCCCAGATGTCCATGGCTTAGCCTCTTTTTTGTTCCTTTTTTTTATAGAAAATTTCTATATCCACTGAAATTAGTCTTGGATTGCTGTGCAATTTGAGTTTTATAAGTTTTCACTGATATTAACTACATGGCTCTCTATTCTTTCTGAGTTCTGACCCTTCTCTCTTTCGAAAGTTAAAATTTTTGAATTGGGAGTTTCTTATTCTTGTGGTACAATTCCCCTAGTTTCAGATCTGCAGTCTGATTGTTAATAGCTAAATTGAGCTGATGTGTATGCTTTTTCCTTCTCTCACTTATTCACTGATGGGGTTTTAGGCAATAAAAGCTTGCGATTCACCTGAATCATGATAACACTTAGCCCTGGGTATTCTTATGGTTGATTCAATTGGGGTTTCTTCTGTGTTAATTATAAACGTGCTCAGTTGTGATTGTATTGGCCATCTGAGTTGGTTGAAATTGGATCCAGCATTTTCTATTTGAAACATAGAAGCCCAGTTTTCCAACCAGAAACTCAGGTCCCACTTCATCTTTCTTTATCACAATTCTCTGTTATAACCACAACGAAATCTCACCTTTTAAGAGGATTCGACCTGGACTTTTTTCACTAGCATTTGAGGCAAGAGTTTAGTATTAGCATTTGAAGTTGAAGAATATAGTCTCTAGAGTTTCTGAGAGGATGTCTAGTGACTGCTGTTTGTAACTCACGATTCTAGTAGTTCTGCTCGTTGATTCCACCGTATAACATATCTGAATAGAAATTAAAAGAGGAAGGGTGACATCAGTTCCACTGCTTCAGCTATTTTTGATGAATTGAGTAAATAACCATTGATGGAGATAAGCATAACGATGCTCCGCCTGTAACCTCTTAAGTACTAACAAGATCTTTGTATATTATACGACAGTTTTAGGAGATTCCCTTGTGATCTGGACGGTGAAAAATGTTGATCTAATCACAAGCTGAGCATACTAGCGGTTCAATTGATCAAAACCCGACACTACTCTTCCATTCACCCTGTGGAAATATATCTGATGCATAACAAGTGAATACTGGAGAACGGTTAGGCTGAAGCACTTGCTAGCTATTCTGGTTGAAGAAGAAATTTGCGTGATTTTCAGTTCTTCATAGTGACAGGAGAAAATCCAAAGATAACAAACAAATACTTGTTTTCCCAAGTTTCAGTAGGTCAAGTGATCTATAGTTAAATGAATCTGGTGTGCATCAATCAATGCGTCTACACAGCAATTAGCATTGTCTTGGTAGCAATAAAGGAACAAAAACCAATTGAAGAATGTGGCTACAGATCATATAAGATGATGCCCAATATCTTTTTAAGAAACCAATAAGTTGGCGATTGATTTTTCAGTTGGAATCAACACTGATGTGATTGGCAAAATAAGGGGAAAGCAAGATTAATGCCACCATTGTTGGCTTTGGAACTGGAAAAAGGGAGAACAGGACTGCGGCACCTACTCTAGGTGCTATTGAGTACTTGTGGTGTCTCTCCCAACAGAAATTTAAACTCGGTTTGTCAAGTTTAAGTTACAGCAACTAATAGTGTTCAAAAAAAAAAGTTACAGCAACTAATCCCTTCCTAAATTAACCTTATCAATTCTTCATAATTGGTTTTGTCTGCAACTTGATATACTTTAAATTGAATTAATGGATTCAGAATTAATATTTAATATTCAACCAAACAAATTATAGTTTCTAATATATCATTAATTAGCAATATAACGCATCTATCAGTATTTCTTTTCCTTTGTAGTTTATTCCATACATAATATTCTTACGAAAATCTCCAACAAACTCAGAAAGTCAGATCTAATCATACGCAAAGATATTTGATATCAAAGCAATTTTTTTTTTCCTGCCAACGATATCAAAGCAAAAACAACTCAAGAGAAAACGAAATCTATGAGATGGAACGGAGACGTCGGTTCGTAATAATTAATTAATTATCGCATCTCCAATCACGATTACATTCAAAACCACTTAAAACTGTTGCAAAGTAAAAGGATAAGGGACAAACAATTTAGGATTAAACTCAAAACTAGCAAATCTAAGCTGTTGGAAATTAAAGAAGCAAGTAATTAATGGGGAGTAGTAGAATCGTCCAAAGGGTGCCAGCATCTGTTGAAGAACCACATGGAATCGGCCACCGCAGAGTACTGATCCTGATTTCTATGCCAGCTATAATAAGCATGTGTCCTGTTCTTTATCTCTAAAGTGGCGTGCCCAAAACTAGCCTCCCTGAATGCCGAGTACTTTGGTTGTGGCTCTGTCATGCTGTCCCCGCACACAAACATAACACCCACGTTTTGTTAAACACACTTTCAAAATATTCAAAACTTAAGCAAACAACCACCACAGTAATTAAAGCTTACTTGTTGGCTAGCCCTTCAACGTTGCCTCCATCTCCAATTGTTATGTACACTGGAGCTGACAGATCCTTCTCTGGCTCACACCGTCCATTCACTATATTATATGCAATGTTGGATACTCGTTCCTAGTCCACAAACAACTTTAGTTAGTTACCACTAAATCTTATACCATGTTGTGTGTGTTTCAGAACATGTGAAACAACTTAATTAAGAGCAAGCGAACGAGAGAGTTACTTACAGATCGTTCATAGCCGTGGACGTGACCGGCAAAGACGACATCTACTTTGTTCTCAACAAACCAGGACTCAAACATGACTCTCATGGTCTCTCCTTCCATGTAATGGTAGTTGTAGCTGTTGTACCAAGGAGAATGCACCAGAACGATCAACCAGGGTGTCTCGGTCCTGTTCACCTTCGTTAGTTCGTCCTTAAGCCATTGGTATTGAGGGGTATACTTCCCTGAACAGATTCATGCATGCTTAGTGATAAAGAGGAATAAAGAAACCACAATTGAAGTTATTCAATTCAAACCATGAAACTGAGGAGTATTACCATATGCTGAGTAGGAGGAGAGGGCTATGATGTGTGCAGAAGCTCTCTTGAGGGAATACCACAAGGGTGAAGTACTTTGTGCTGCTCTATAAGGGGTATGATACCGGTGGAGAAAAGGCTTGAAAGGTCTGGTTTCTCCCTGAGATTACATATCACCAACACTAATTCTCCTTTTTTGAAAGGATTAAAATGAATTAACAAACCAAGGAATATATGTGAATGAGAATGTTACCAATTCAGGGGCAAAGTCCAGTTCATGGTTGCCTGCAGTCCAAATCCAAGGCTGATAAGCGGCACTCCTTTCGACGAACCTTCCCCATGAATCCCACCTGTTGTTATCATGATTTGGGCAGTCATCTGCATAAGACAGGTCTCCCACAAACAGTACAGCTTGTCCTTTTATGGGGTTCTTCTCGTAGTGGTCAAGAGTCTTGTTTGAATCATATGTCTGACCAAGGTCACCTGCAAATTTATCACACACACACACACACACACACACACAAAACTTAAATGTGTCTCCTTTTGAAGTGTGTTAGATCTCATATAGAGAATGATCGATAGAAAAGAGAATTACGTACCCATGAGACCGAACGTGTAGGGCACATCAGGGCCAGGAGCAGGAGGAGTGATAAACCAGAATTGGCGAACAGTGTGGTCAATCCCAATCTCATAGTGATAGTCGGTATCAAACTGCACAAAAAGCAAAGTATATGAATCAAAATTCTAATTCTTCATCTTCGCTCGCAGCAGGCTCGAGTCTGACGAAACGTACCTCCAAACCTCTGAGAGTGCAGTGATGAATAAAACCAGAGGAGTAATTGAAATAGTGATAGGTGTTGAGTCTTCCCTTGGCCAATCTCTTATGGGAAGAGCCATGAGGCCAGTAACGTACGTCGCTCGAACCTGGCTCGTCCACTGTTACCCACGACACTATCATGGCCTTCCCTACTTGGTCACCTTGTGTTATATGAACCTACAACACACCACACATACAATATTATTGGTGGTTTCTTCTTGTAAAATTAAAACCGAAAGAGAATTATAGAGATTTGGATACCTGCTGGGGAGCATTATAACCAGAAGGCGTTCTGAACACATCGCTGTCGAAGGGCATATCAAGAGGAGGTCCCTCCTTTCTGACAAAACTACTGGTAATACCTCCATGGCAACCCAAAACAAAACTCAAAACCACAATGATGCCCGCAAAAGCCTTTAGCCCCAACATCTTCGTCTTCTTTAACTAACTCAGATATGAAGAATCAGGTAAATATGTTGATACATCCATCCATATATACACACACTTAAGATTTAAGATGATGATTACAAATATATATCTATAATATATGTATATGTATATATTTACATATATATATATATATGTGTGTCTATATATATCTATATATGTATACATACATACATACATATATGTATGTATATATTTAACATTCAAGATGATGATTTTATCTTGTTGGCAACTTTGATCTACATCCGTCTCTTCCATTATAATCTCTTCCTAACAAATTTAAATCTTCACATTATTCTGTTTTGATTTCTTTTATTTTTCTCATTATACAATCTTCCAAACTTCCTATAAAAAATTTTCGTTGACACTTTGATCTACATCCGTCTCTTCCATTATAATCTATTCCTAACAAATTAAAATCTTCAAATTATTCTGTTTTGGTTTCTTTTTTCTTTTTTTTTTTTTTTTTTCATTATGCAATCTTCTAAACTCCATATAAAAATTTTACTCTGCAATTTAATTTCTAAATTTTAGTTGATTAAAAGATAGGAGAAATTTAGCTTACTACTGATTATGCTCATTCAAAATTTTAATAATTAAATTAAAAACTTTAAATATCATTTAAATTAAAAACTATAAAGATAGGAGAATTTTTTTTTTCCAGTTATGCAATCTTCTAAGCTCCAAATAAAAATTTAACTCTGCAATTTAATTTCTATATTTTAGTTGATTAAAAGATAGGAAAAATTTAGCTTACTGCTGATTATGCTCATTTAAAACTTTAATAATTAAATTAAAAAATTTAAATATCATTTAATTGTTTAGAAATAATATCTGTTTGCATATTTTATCATATCTATGTAAATATTCAAAATCTACACGAAAATCAAGAGCTCAGTAACAACTTGGATTTATTTTTTTTAGTGTCGGGTTGGGGAGGGGAACATTTTTACAATTGGGAGCATAAGCTAAGGTATACAAGTTGTGATTTCCCCTAAAAAATAACATATGCACACACTCATTGATAAAAGTAGTCAATAATTACAATGTGTGAGTAATATCAAGAATTACACTTTGTAATGCTTCCAGGGAAATCGATGTTGCGCGACTTTGAATAGCTTCCAAATATGCAATACACACACGCTCACACATTATCGGCTTTTTCGTCTTCCTGCATTACACCCTTGTTCAGATCAAGATCCAGCATCTCACAGGCTTCTCTGCTTCCAATATCTGATTGAGAGCTGAATTAATCTTCCCCTATTCCTGCCTCTGTTTATATCTCCTTGGTTTACTCCTGATAAACATGTATAGCAAGGATGCTACTCAGCAATCCAGAAGTAACTAGAATTTCTTTCTGGCATGCATATTGAATATCGGCAAATTCAACAGTTATCATATACCTCGGGAGGATTCTTGGATGAAACACTGGCTTTTACTTCTGCAGTTGACTCTGAGTGTCTTGCTTCTGATTTCTCATTTGAGTAGCTATGGAGAAAAAAGATCAATAATGTCAGAACAGAACCATGCACAATAGTCTCATCAACAACATATGAAAAGCAGGAATCATCTTCAACTTTAGTTTATACTGCTAAAATTAATCAGCCTCTAAGAAACTACATGGCAGAATTTCATAGGAAGCATGTAGACACGAGTCACTAATTACGACACAGATACCAAAGATAAATGGTTCCTACTTCCCAGAACTAAAAGAGGAGGAAAAAACATGAATTACAGAACCCCGGCAATCAACTTAAAAGGCCTAATTGGTAGGATATGTAAAGAAATTTTTGGTAATACAAGAATAGATTCCATTTCATGCATGTTATGCTGGAATAGTGAGCAGTGGCCAGCTAGCACAGATTATTCATCCAAGCTCCAGTTCTGTCAATACAGTCATTCATTATTGGGGGGAAATGCTACAAAAACGAAAAGACATTACGAAATAACTACCCTGTAGGCATAACATGCAAATACAGCAACCTTATTACCAATTGATAAGTGCTGAAATTCTAATGTTCAGTGTCTAAAAATAAATCCACATTGACACATACGTTGAAAGAATTGTCACCCATATAAGCTCCACACAATCCACCCAAAGAAGTCTTTGCTCCACTGGGATCACACCATAAGTAATGAGATGGGCAAATGGCCAAAGCTTCCACCCTGCCTGTGTAAGGAAGGAAATCCAACAAAACATTAGGGGCAATAAATTTACAGGACATGTCATTATAAATTAAGCATAATAGCAGAGAGCTATAAACTTAGAACCCCATAAGCTCAAGGCAAACTCATCAAGTCATCACCATAAATTGTAAATAGTCCTCAATTCTCTCACCGATGGAAGAACATAGTGAACGACAGAAGGGAGAAAACAAAGAAGAAATAGGAAAATGGCTGATAGTTCTTACAGTCAACATAGGAATAAATGTTGCCTTCAGTTCATTAAAAACATTGATTGGAGAATCAAGGCGCAGAAGTCCAACAGCTACATAATAAATGGTGTTCCAAACCGCTGACCATGCGGTTTGGTCGAAGGCAACTTTGGCAGGAACTACCCACCAGTCTTGGAATGGAATCAGCTCCTGGTTAATGAGAAAGCCAATTAGCATGTAACCAGATTGCTAAGTTCAAGAAGCAAGGGAAAGAAACAATTAAATACCTCACAAAACTGATAATAGTAATGAGAAAGAGAGCCATGCAGAGTAAAACCAACAAGACCCGATCTGAACATTCGTGCACGATCAAATTCAAAAAGAGGTTTTCCTTCAAAACACTGTAATCACCGGGGTAAGCCATGATGCATAGTCACTTAAAAAACTGCCTTTTTTTTTTTTTTTTTTGAATAAATTATGCTTCAGTTACGCTTGCCCCTGAACCAGACTCACCTGCGCAATCCAATCCCCTATAGAGTATACAACTCCACTGATCACCATTTTGGCAAAAACCGGATTTGTCTTGAGAGCTTCCTCATAAGCGGACCAGTTGTGCTGCGGGGCATATCTTAGTATCTCAAAAAGCGTCCATCCCTGAAATGGTAATAAAAAACATAAGTCCTAGTGAAGAATGAAAACTTCAAAAAAAAACCATCGCAAACACGAAATATGTGGAGCTGAAACGAGTAGTAAAAGAACTGAAAAGGGAGGAGGGAGTGGATTTCCTAAGATTGTAATTAAATTTGTCGATCTATATCAAAATTTTAAATTCATACTAAGGGAATGGAGGGACCGAAATATCATTTTGCGTTGAACTGATAACCAATGCATGGCGGCAAGAGTTCAGCAAGAGAATGCTTTTGCAGTTTGTCAGAAATAAAAGGCCTGCAACTCGACCAAAATTGGGTAGATTTCAACACATTCTCTCAGCATAAATCATATAAATTACAAACGCTAACGCAACAAATGCCATTAATGCACCAAAGACCAAATCGGTCGTCCAGAAATCCCAAGCACATTTCCCATACAAGATACCCAAGCAGCAGATAGAATAGTTGACTTACATGCCAGTAATCGCAATCAATGGTGAGAAGCTTGGTGATGGCAAAAGAACCCGCGGCAAGCACAAAAGTGGCATTGATAGTCCTATCTATTAGCCTCTCCATCTCCTCATCGCCAATCGAAGCCGAAGCAGAAGAAAACCCCTGAAACTCACCCGCTGCTTCGAACGAAAGAACGTCATTGTCTCCAAAACCATTCACCTGAGTCGCCAATTCCCCCTCTTCGACTTCCATTTCCATCCGACTCGCCACCGCCAAGCCTTCTTGCTGGTCCGTGCTATTGCTACTTTGTACGGGTATCACGTCCAACTCCTCCATCGCCGAGGTGACAGCCACCCAGTTTCGTGACGGTTTGTTTCGCCAGAAAACTGAATTCGAGGAAATCTTTGAGCCCAGAAAATTGGGCGTGGGCGTTGATCTTACTTGAGGTTTGGATTTGGATTTTGCTTTCGATAGAGGGACGAAGCCCTTGGGAGATATGGTGCTGTGGACGGAAGCCATAACCGAGCAGCTGAGTTGGAGGAAGCGAAGTCTGAGCCTGACCAACCACTGCGTTCTTCCAAGTCGAATCTTTCAGAACAGCTCGTTTATATATTTGTTGGCGTCGTGATGGGAACCACTTTGGACGAGCACAGAGAGCTCGTCCGTACGGACGAGCTCTGAACCGTCCAGATTTAATCTGGACGGTCCAGATCTGATTTTTTTCTTTTTTATTTTTTATAAAAAATAATTTTAATTCTAAAATAAAGATAATCTCTCAACTAACATTTTTTCAAAAAATGATTTTTTCATATAGAAAAAAATAAAAACGAAAAATAAAAAAAGGATCTCGGCCGTCCAGATCCAGATCTGGACGGCCAGGAGCTCGTCCGTACGGACGAGCTCCTCCTGCTCGTCCAGAGGACGAGCAGGGAAAGTGATTCCCGTCGTGATGATTCATCTCGTGATTCAGTGTGCCGCAAGAATGTGCACCACGTTCCAACGTGGACAAATTTGATCCTAACAACTTGTTCACGATTTTTTCATCGTCTAATTAATTGGTTCAGGGTTGGGGGTATAAGTTGATACGGTGAGGAAAGCAACTGAGAAGTTCAGCTTATGATAATCAGAATTCGGAAGAAGAATGTCCACAAGAGGTGGATCAACAGGTCCACAAAAAAATAATCATAGTCGACTCAATTTCATCCAGATTAATTCATTATATTTTAATTTTTAGTTTTCTTAATCACCCGAGGTGACAGTTATGTTCTGTTAATTCAAAAAGATATTCTAATTTCTTACAGAATTATAAAACGAATACAATTATCCGCTGCAATGTTTGGCAAATCTTAATATATCTTACTCTTCATTCTTTAATATAAAAAATATTTAATTAGATCTTATTAATCATAAACATAAAATATAATTTTTTTTATATTTATTCATATTTCTCTAATATATTTTTATTGATACTTCCTCAGCAATAATTAAAAAAAAAAAAATAAGAGAATTAAAAAAAAGTAAATAAATATTTTAAAAAATACGTGTTATATCATATTAATTAGTTGAAGCAACTTCCTTAATTTAATAAATTAAGTAAATATGAAATAAATAGCGTGGATGCTGAAGAATGAGGGCCTACCGAGCTGATACATAAACCACAAATTGGCAGCCAAGGGGGCCCAAAAGAATGGGAAAATGTATTTAAGGGCCTTTTTTAGAGGAAAAAAAATCTTTAAAAATGCCTTAAAGTTTTTTGAGATTTTCAGAATCTGAGTGAGTTGTTAATAGGGCTGATATTATTGTTAATGTGACTGATTTAGTTGTTAAAATATTGTTGTTAATTTGGCTGATTTAGTTGTTAACGGGTATTGATTTTATTGTTAATTTGGTGATTTAGTTGTTAAAATTTAATGAATTTATACCACAAAAGCACCCTTAAGTTTTTTTAGGATTTTTTAATCTTGACCCTTTTTAGAATTTTTCTCTAAAAAAGGCCCCATAGATTTTCTCCAAAAGAATCAAGAGGCCCTGTCATGGGTTAGATGGCACCCTGAGTCCCTCCGATTTCAGAACGCTCCAAGCCACTGGAATTGAATAATATATGGATTATGGGCAGCGAAAATGACGCAAAAGTTTCAGGTTTTTTTTTTTTCAAAAAAAAATCATTATCCCTTAATGGGCTAAAGCCCAAAAACGACCAGCTGACTGACTGCACTGGACAACACAGACTTCTCCCCCGGCCCAAGTACAAATGTGTCCCCCGTTCACTGTTTTTAAAAAAACTCATCGTATTATTTCTTAACCACTCTTGTCAGGTATGGGAATTTTTAAACTGCTGATCTGCCCAGCCCATATTTTGTTTTGTTGGGCACGGTTTTACTGTGGTCTTGCGTTCAAAATAAACAAAAGTGTCAACTGTTTTACGAGGCAAGTGACATAAAATAAATGTAATGGAGACATAAGACAGAAGTGGGTTGTGTTTTTGTCTTTAGTAGTGCCTTTCATTATTTTAAAAACCATCTTCCTGGATGGTAGTTGCAGCTTATCCATTGTTATTCAGTTATTGTGATGATGGATCGTTTTTAAAGGACAAATAAGATGCCCCTCACGTCTCCTGGCACATGTTGATAGAAATATTCAAAAAAAAAAAAAAAAAAAAAAAAGCATAGTTAGGCTCGTTAATTACATCACCAGATGAACCTTGGATCTCAAGAGAGCGACACATCTCCCACAATTCTTTAGTCGTTGTAGAGTCATCATCCCCAACTTAATTTATGTCATTGAACTGTGCAGATGGGAAATTGCTGAGGTGGTTTTTATTGTTAATAATTAGAAACATGAGTGTGATCCTTCAATTAATTCTTTAAAATGGGTGGTACTTAATGAATGGACTCACTTTTCAACACATGGTTCATTTAAACAGCTGGAGAAAGCACATGGTGGGAGACGCAGATGCATGTGCTTCTGCCAAGGCTTGATTCCCATATATATTCCTTCCTCAACATTCTACCTAGTTATCATGTCAAGATAAAACAAACCACATCATCCTGCTTACAATATTTGTGTGTGTAATAATCTTTCGCCAAAATCATCCGGACCAATGGTGAACTTTCGGTGTCCAAAATCCACATGCATGATTCGGACGCTTCAATATGTTGCCCCAGAGGTTCTCCCTATCTTATCAACAAATCGCAACCTTCCCATATATGTTTGCATTCATTTAGAAAAGAGCTAAGTAGTAAAATCACTTTGGAAGTATATATATGCTTAGGAATAATGTTGTCCTAACAGTTTTTCTAATTTCAACATCGTCCCAGAAATTTTAAACGTAGTAATGTGGCACAACACCATTAAAAAAACTTATGTTGACTATTAAGAAATTGATGTTAAACGTTAGCTTTTTAAGTGAAAATGATAACATTATTATATTTTAAAATTCCTAAGATAACCTTGAACTCAAAAAAACCTCCTCCTGGACAATATTATTCTCAGGCTATATTTTTAGAGTAAATTTGCTACTTAACCTTAAGAGAAAAAGGCATCCTCTTCTTTTACCCATCGCCCATATACTATTCACCACTAATAACTTGTTAGGGTCTAACCATAGTATATGGGACACACCACAATGCAGGCAACAAAACCACAATACACACGTACTTATTCACAACAACTTCATTTACACCAAAGCTTTTCGTAAGAAAAAAAATATAGTGTCGCTGAGCTCATATAATTATTCATACAATCTCGGCTTCAATCTTTATAAGTTTTTTCTTTTGGATAAAAGCTTCAATAATCTTTATAAGTTAAAGATGAGTATTACAGATATTTCCGTTCTATACAAAAACTTGCCATCTTCCACTTCTCGATCAGGTTAACAAGCATATAACCATAAGTATTACAGCAAATCTTCTTTTTCCACATCATCATCACTATATATGAAGGCAATTCTTCTTGCCCTCTCACTTCTATACTATAAATCTCATCAAGCATGTGTATATATCTGGTTCGACTTCGCCTCCCCAGTCAATTTGATGATTTGTAGTCTTAGTACTTTCTCTATAAGAGTGTAGATGGTGACACGTCAACATGACCTCCAATCGAGTCGGACCTCTGCGGGCCCCATCACTTGCTGACTAGGCTTCCGGAAGGAAACGATGTGGCTGCCCACCATGAAGGCCGTCACGCGCTCCGACACTCGTATGTCCTCCATCTTCATCTCTTGAAGCCTCCGCACATACTCCGGCACGTGCACTAGATCCCACACCACCCCGACGCCGCCGGGCTTCAGCACCCTCACCACCTCCCCCATCGCCCTCATCCTCTCCGCCGATGCCTCCACCGTGTGCGGCCCGTACTCCCTCCCCACCGTGTGCACGAACACCCCTGACACCACCACGTCGAAGTAGTCGTCCGGAAACGGCAGCCTCCTCGCGTCACCGTCCCTGCACGTGACGTACTCTCCCACTCCTTCCATCTTCGCGTTACGCAGCGTGGACAGAGTTTCCCGCTTGGATCCGTCCAGTCCCACAACCCGACCCGAACTCCCTTCCTTTTTAAGCTGCGTGGCGACGGCGTTCAGGAGGATGCCGCGTCCGCAGCAGCCAAGGTCGAGGGCGAGCTTCACCGACGACCAGTCGGTCACGGCGGAGACGATGCGCTGAGCCATGTCGTAGTGTAGTGGGACGGAGGAGTAAAAGAAGTTGGCGGCGGCGAAGAACAGGCAGAGTGCGGACAGCGCGGTGACGGAGCCGGTGAATCCGGCGGCGAATCGGGCGGATACAGCAGGTACGGCGGCTGCTGAGAGTAATCGCTCGAAGAAGACGCAAATGGGTTCGAAGTAGAGAAGGTAGAGAACGGACAAGACGGCGAAGAGGATGGCTTGACACAGGAGGAAGATTAGTGTTTGCCATTGGTCAATTCCGTAGATCGAGTAGATCTGCGTCCAGTCCCTGCTCGTTGATTTTCCCATTCTTCGGAATTTCTCAGACGAGTCAAGCTCCAACTCTTGATCGTTGTTACTCCAGAATGATTGAGTGATGAAATTTCTGCATTCACATAAACAGTATGTAAGTCACCATTGTTTTCTTAGGCCAGATACCCAAAATTTATTGGAGATAACATGCCAAACAAGTAAGAAATTAAGAAAGGAGTTTTACAATATCAAGCAGATATATTTGGAGAAGCAGAAGACCAAAACAGAACATTAGTATTTTAATATTAGTACAGTAAGAGAAGGTTCTCACTCTTAGGATACGGTTGCGTTAGATCGTGCTGAAAACAAAATATCAGTAAGATCCAAAAGCTGCAGGAACAGAAATCTGTGGCCAGCCCCGGACGAGAAGAATCCAGTGAAACAGAGGGTAAAGGACCAGTCCTCAGCTATGATTCAAATAGCTCTACTGTAGAGTTTTGGTAAAGGTAGCCGCCATGGACAAACTCAGTAGCAACCTCATGGGGTTTCCAAATTATGCAGATGTCAGGAGTGGCACCTAAGGAGAAGATGACATATGATAACGCGCTTTCACTCGTGGCTGTAACCAGTAATGTCAGATAAAAGAGGCGAAAAAAAAAAAGGAGGAGTGAAGAAGCTGTGAGGAGTGGGTGATGGCAAATTATCGACCTTTTTGTATAATTGCTCACTCCGTGAGTGAGGGGCACGATTTGCGAGACAGGGAAGGGGAAGGAAGAGTGATTGGATTGAATTATGAAATGGGACCATATGCTCTCTCTTCCCTCCTTTGGATGATATGTATAGGGTGAACGGGTTGACCCGCATCTAAGGCCGTTTCATTTAATATTCATTACTTTGAGTTTTTTCATTTCATAAATAGGTTTGGTGGCTATTTTCTATTTTAAAATCAACTGTGTCCAAGAAGGGCTCTTGTTAGTGCCTGTACTTTGCAGGCACCATCCTCCAGATTAGTAGGTGTGATTGCTACGCAAAACTTTCGTGCTCTTACATATGATCTAATTTATACAAATTATAGTCTTGGTTAATTACCACAGTGGGGACTAACTGTGTTAATTTTAGTGTGAGAGGCTATGACAGTTTAAGGTCTTCACTTCAAGTTCAAGTTCGTCTAAATATTTTAAAAAAAAAAAATCTTTGAAGGAGCTGTACCTAATTAGATCCAAAAATAAGCGAATTTTATCATATCAAATAGTATATATAAAAGAATAACAGCATGAGGGAGCTTACTTTACCCTCACGAATTTTATCATATTAACAATAGGTTGTCTCTTCTCAAGTTTTTTCTTCCCACCTTCTCTCGATTGCTTAGGTGGTAGGAGCTCTTCTCTCGTCGTTAGGTGAACTTTTTCACGACGTCTCCCTCCTTAGTTTCGATTTGGAGGTGGAGACGTCCATATTTTGTGTTAATCTCCGTTTATTTTCATATTTCTTTGGGCTTCTTATGGTGGTGTTAATTTCTTTACGGTAATAAATGGAGTTGGGGGTTTCAATGGCGGCAAATCCCACATAGTAGCTACATTTGGTGGTTTTAAGGATTAAGAATTGGTGACTATAATCTTATATATTGTGGCTCCATCTTCAAAAGACTATTATGAATTGTTAGCAATAGCAAATCCGAAGTGTATGTCATGGTCGAGACGATGCCGTTCGTTGTGCAATTGACGTCTTCTTTGTCTTCATCTTTTTTATTCGTGTTTGTGGGTGATTTTCCATCTATGAGATCTTCTCAAGGAGTTTTTTCAACAACCAATATATTACCGATAAAAGCAATGGATCTTTTACGATGTTTCTTTGAACAACTATTTTTTACAATGACTTTGTTGCCGGTAACGGTATTTTTCTACCCACTAATTCCAATGAAAGAATATGAAGGTGATAGGGTTTTTTACTGTGACGGCAACCTCTCTCCAATTTTAGAATTAGGTTATTTTTAGGTTCTTTATATTGTTATATATATTGACTTCCGTTTTATAAACTTTTGATTGAGTTAGTTTTAATGAAATATATTTTCTAGCCAAAGATGAGAGATAAACAAATGGCGGTTTGTGTATGTGTGCTCCCATGAATCAGATCTTGTGCTCTCTTTATTTTGTTTATTTTCCACAACTATTTCATTATTTTATTTCATGTGTATTTGTGGCCTTAGTCGATATCATTAGCCGGATACAAACAGAAGAATTGGCTAAATTTGCAATCAGATGCCAATTAATAGATTTAATGGCATTTAAGTTCCTTGAAATCACTAAATTACAGTGAAGTTTCAATAGACATAGGTGCAATTAATTCCAAAAATAAAAAACACAATTTTACCCCTTATTAAATTTTGAAAAGAAACTATAAATTTTAGGGTCGGTCGAGTTAAAAAAAAGTCGAGCTCTTTTCCCTCGCCTCATCAAACTCGCGACTAACAGCATTGGAGTGAGGGAGAAGAGCTCAACTTTTTCTAATATGATTAAACCCTAAAAATTCCAGCTTTTTCTTGAAAAAAATTCAATTTCATTTTTAGAATTAATTGTACACGGATCTCTTAAGACTGCATTGCATTGATAATTTTAAGAGGCTTTTTGTCGTTAAATCTGTTAATTGAGTCTGATTGCAATTTTCCCAAAGAATTATTATCCTTCTTTAGTCATTAAGTTGGCAACAGATCATTACTTAGCCGGACTCCTTTTTATTTCTTTTTTGATGGGACATGGAGTTTTGAATTATTCGATTATTAAAGTCAAGTGGCGCATTTTCCGCGCAAGTAGAGGACATTCAAAACACGAAATTGTAAAACTATCTGCGCAATTCCTGTCCCATATTCTACATCAGACAAATATATATATAAAAAAAGAAAAAAAAATTGTTCAATGTGCACTATATTAATTACATATATAATTCATTAAATTAATTATGTGTAATGCATTATAGGGAAAAACTTTTGTTTAACATTTCCAGAAAGACCGCCAATTTGTCCATTTACTTACCAGGCTCGCACAGTATCAAGGGGTAAAAGAACCCATCAACCGGCCTTGTGAATTGAATTCCGTGTCTGAAACTTTTTCTGTGCACATGTTCCGGTAGCACTTACATTGGAAATTATATTACTCTATATTTAACTAATTTCATTAAGTTAAGAAGTTAATAAAATTAATTAATATAATATATATTTCTTAAAATATCCTAAATTCTTCCTTAATTCCTTTATTTTCTCCCTTCCTTGATCATAGATGGAATATCAATAAGAATAAATTAGAAAAAAAATGATAAATATGAAAAAATATATAAGAGTAAAATCAACTTTTCAAATATATATGTAGGGGAGGGAGTATATTACACTAAAACATGGTCAAATAATTGAAATAACTACGTGTAAAGAATTATATACATGTAATAGAAAACTGCGTAAAGTTATAAACATGAGGCGGGATTCTTTCCTGAGGACACACTCATATGGGGATCCTCTCTTAATTTGAACAAGTGCCGGTCATAGCGAATGCAATTTTCACTTTTACTGTGTCTCTTTATTCTTTCTTTCTTTATTTCACTAGGTATAGGAAAGATGAGAATACCGTTTCTCAGAAATAAAGTGTTGTTTTGTTTGAGTTTTCCATATTACATGTAAATATCTTTTTAATATATATATAGTAAGTGGAAAAAAGATAAAATAAAGATGCGTGAGGCACGCAGACACGGTATAGACTAAAGGTAAAGGAAAGGTAAAGTAATGTGTGTGATTGATATCCGCAAGTTGTGGAAGTAGAAAATGACTCAAAATACTTTCTAAAACACCTTTTTATAATAGGGACAGTATATATTTAGAAGGCAATAAATTAAATGTTAGGGCGCAGGAGAATAAATGAAGAGAAAGTATGTCCCACAGTGAGGGGAAGATGAGCGAATGAATAAATGAGGCTAAAAGATACCTATGGCTATAGTTGTTAAACTTACGAGTTGACTCTATGATTTTACCGTCTTTACGTTTCTAATATATCAAATCAAGTCGAATCATTGGTAAACTCGTGACCATTTTAAACTTGATTAAACTCACGAGTTTATATATCGAGTTTACAGTTATCGTGTTAACTCACACTTAAATTAGTATTAACTTTTTTTATTCGATCATATTTAACAGCTTTATATATAAGTTTTATAGCAATTTCATCTCCCTTTAGAGACCAAGATGCAAAAGACGAGCCCCAATATTATGGGTAACAGCCGCTGCGTCCTCTCTATGAATCTTTGAGTATTGACGATCCTCTGACCATTGAAGGGATCCGAAAGTTTGCTCACATCACGTGGCGTCGACGAAACGATGGCTTCTCCTATTAAACATTCTTACCAATAATCATCGTCTGTTTTTGTCGGCTGGACAATTGTGTCCAACGGCCAGTGGGTTCGGGTTTGTTTTTCTTATTTCCAACAAATTTTTTGGGTAACAGTTTGGATTAAAATTAGATTACATGCTATTTTTCGATTGGTCTCTAAAAATCGATCATTTAAAAAATGTAAACATGCTTCGTCAATATTTTCCGTTAATAATATTAATGGTATTAACTTTTTGAGATTAAAAATGCACTTTATAAACTTAAAATATTAAAATCAATGCTCATGTAAACTTAAAACATAATTTAACCAATAAATGGCTTGTGCTAACGAGTAACGGATGGCCCCAGGCATTTGATCAGCACACCGATGCTGTGCCCTTCTAAAATTCCAACAAAACACTAATTGACAACATAGCCCTCATCAAAAACTTTGTTATTACCTTCACTCCTAATTATATGAATTTTTTTGTAGTGTAATTTGTACTATCAAATATTCTTATTATTAGGACCGAAGGAAGTAATTGTCTTACGCCACTGGTATTTTGGTAATCCCATATTGTATCGGCTGTTGTAGGACTCAAAGCCAAGCCCCCCGGAATCAACGGAGGAGTCGGTTTTACTTTTCTTTGCGTATTAGTATAAGTCTTATTCACTAATGGTGTCATTGATTTATTAAATATTCACATGATTGGTAATTTTGAAAACACGGATGTGATGAACTTATTATCAATCGGGGTCCAATTAACTGAATCTGTATAATATTTGAATTGAATGGGTTATAGCTTCTATTTGTTTATGAAAAAACATAGATTTTGGTGAAATTTTTAAGGAAATTTAATAAATTTGTTTAAAAAACAAATTCTGAATTAAATTGGTGTACGTCTTTGTTTTGAAATTTAAAATTCAAAGTCACAATTTTTTTTTATACAATATAAACACGCATGCACACAAATATGTAAATACACGATTCGAACCTAAGGTAAAAAGCACTGTCACTAACTCACTATGGCAACTTACACAGGTCACACTCACAAAAATTTCTTAGTATATCATTTACCCACGATCCAATCACCATACTGTTATGTGTGTGATTACATAGTTACACGAGTGTCTGAATCAGACATCACGAGCTGCAACAGCGCCACATCCCTCGTGGAAGGATAGGCATATATAGATATATACCGTTAAAGAATAGTTACTCGCTTGAAGGTGGGATCAAATACTACTAATTCCTCTAGTAGATCATAAAAAATCAACTCTATGTTATATTTAAAATCTCAGGGAGTATTAGTTAGGAACAGTAGGGAGGATGCCGGGATGAGAATATTAATTAGTAAAAGGAATTCCTTAAAATGCAATCAATCGAATCAATTTGGGCACAACTTGTAATGGACATAATTATCAGTATTCATTCAATCATACCCCCTCAGTAGCAGATCGAATCCTTTAATATGTCGGGATTTCAATTCCATGCATTCACACGAGTGATGATTACCAAGCGAGTCATGGCACCCAAAAAAAAAAAAACAATAGACTAGGGGTATGTATCAAGCCATATTCATATGATATATTCCGATTCTAATTAATTATAGAAGGACTTTTATAGTATAATTTGTATTATAAAAATGATAGGAGAAAGTATTAGATGGTCATAATTACAAACAATTCATCTTTTTTTTTTTTTTTTTTTTTTTTTTTTTTCCAATTTATCACTGTACTCCACTACTGCCAAAACCTTGCTAACTTGCTTGGGGAACAAAGTGTCACAATAAATGCGGCCCTGCATTGCGCTTTTTTTTTTTAATCAGATACAGGTAAGCTAGAGCTTGAGAAGTAAAAAGGGCTAGATCATGTAGATCAGACCCAAATACATCAAACTAAGGAGAAGAAAATTGACAGCGGCTAGCTAATTGATCCCACAAAACCATATCCAAACATGCCGGTGGAATTTCTTGGACGAACGTAACATCAGCATTAACTGGTGCATCATGACCTTGACTTGGCCATATAATCAGCGCATGTAATGTCATCTCGTGGCGTATAGTGGAGCTCCACGTTCCGGTTCCGAGGAGCAGATCTGCGGTTTGCGTTAATAATGTCCCTAAGCGGGTGATCGACTGGAATCCCTCATAAGGATGTTGACTGCATTGCGCTTTGAAATTCGTAATCTTGTACATTTGTCGGTGGCAAAACCATAGACAAATGCATTCAATCATATTTGTGCCAAGTCATATACTCCCCTGTAGTCCTTTTTTTATAATTCTAAATTACCAATAATAATAATAATAATAATAATAATAATATTTTGGTCCTTATTATATTATACTATTCCCTCCGATTTTAATTATAAGAGCTAGTTGACTATTTTAAAGAGATTAAGGAAGCTAATTAAATTACTTTAGAGTATTTTTTTTTTTTCTTCAAACTAATTAGTTTAACTAATAAACTAATATATAATATAAGGATACATAACATATGAAATGATTAAGTAATTTATTTAGATTTCTTAATCTCTCCAAAGAAAGTCAATTAGCTCTTATAAGTAGGACCGAAGGTAGTACTACTTAGAGAGTAAGCCTAAGGAAAAAAAAGGGCTAGACGTAAATTTGTCTTGGAAGTGTTTGCTTAAAAAAATGTTACCCGAAGTTTTTTTAAGGTTAAAGAGTAAATTGGCCAACAAACTTTTGCTTCAAGAGCACCCAGCATAAATAATTTTCAAGTGGACAAAAAATACCAAAAAAATTTTAAAAATGTGCAGTCAGCACAACGTCGTTAGAAAAAATTAACGTTTGTTATCTAAGGTGTAGATTGGCCAACGAACTTTTACTCCATGAGCGCTCAACACAAAAAAATTTATTCCGGAACGCCCAAGAGAAAAAAGTTCATGTTCAATCCACCCAAAATCCGATTGTTGGAAATCCTTGCCCGGACTCCCAATCATGTGCATTGGGGTTACAAATAGTGAATGCAAAAAAAAAAAAAATCACAAATTATTAAATTGTCTTTAATCAAGCCTCTTAGAGTCTTAGGTTATCTTTTTTAAAAAAATCAACAAGTCTCATATTCATATAATCAATAGATTTATATAAAAAAATAAAAATATAATCAATAGATCATTTAATTAACAAATATATCATCAAGTTTCAATTTATATTATTAAGTATCAACGTTGATATCCCTTAAACTATTTTTTTAAAAATAAAAATTAAACTCATTTCATTTCTTTTAGTATATAATAGATTTTTTAAATTTTATCAAAATTAAATGAATTATTTAACTCACATAAATTTCTTCTAAAATAAAAATAATAATTTTTTTAACATATTTAATAAATTATAAAACACTTTGAGTTTTATTTAAATCATATAATTATATTCTTAATTAAAACTTTTGTTTATTTTAGCAAATTATAATTTTGACAAAATTGAAGAATGAATAATTTTTGTTCATAGATATCTATATAAGTAGTTTTGAATAATGACAATTGAGAAAAATTTTATTTAGTTTAGAAAAATTTATATTTTTGTCTTTATTTTGCTCCTAGATAAAAAAAAATTGTCTTTGGGCGTTCGAAAGAGTAAAACTTCGTTGGCCAATCGCACCTTAGATAACGGACATTAACTTTTTTTGACAAATACGTTGTCGATCGCACATTTTTAAAAGTATTTTGGTATTTTTAGTCCACTTAAAATTTATTTATGCTGGGCGCTCCCGAGGTAAAAGTTTTTAGGTAATTTGCTCCTTAACCTTTTTTTTTTTAATGTTCGATGTTGTCATTTTCCCTAAAAAAGTTGACAATTAACGCCAATTTTTTAACGATCAGCATTAGTTTTTAAAAACGATATGGGACATTGCTACATTTTAAAACTTCCAAGATGACATTGAACCCAAAAAAACTTTGAGGGCAACATTATTATGAATATATTTAGATGGTTATTATGATTGTTTTCCAATTTTACTTTTATTTTAATTTTTTGTTAAGCACAGGTTCTCCTATTAGAGACATTTTTTTAAATAATAAAAAAAAGAGATATACGTAAGACTAATTTGTAAAAGTAAATAAAGAACAAATTTTAATAGAAATAAACTTGAGAGTTTTTATCAATTTAAAATATATTTAACCACTTAACAATTATTTCTTGGTAAGCTGGGGATTTGACTAAATGTACATGTTATATGAACAAGAATGATACAGTATTAGACTTTTGTTTTTTCTTTTAAATTTGGTTGAAGATCCATAATTTTAATTAATGTATCCTTTTTTTTTGTCAACAAGAACATATATTAATAATAATAATAATAAAAGTTACATTAAACGATTACACCGTGACAACAACTTAAACGACAAACAAACCAGCATAAGAAGACTAACAAATACAACAACACCAAACCAAATGTAAGGAGAGCTAGTCACTACAATACAAATAGGAATAAAAGTAACTTTAAAGACTTCATCGGCTTCTTGGACATCGAAGGTTAGAAATGACACGAAAGAAGGTGTTGGTTGCAAAACCCGCCCGATCGGGCACACCTCCTTATAAGAAAAGGCTACACATAGATCAGCTACATAATCACCCCTACTTGGGGTACCGGATAGAGAACACCCAACCTTAGACAAAAAAAGACAAGTGAAGTCTTGAAGAATACTCTTGCTCCTCCATTGAAGCAAATTTGGTGACATCAACCACCCACCGAATAGATTTTGGCTAACATAAGCGATATGGATTTGCCCCCATCGAACAATCCTAGCAATGGTCTTCTCATAGATAAAGCACAAAATAATAGTAACCATCGACAAAACCCTTCCCCCAAAAACACAAATTCAATCCACAACAAAGAACACCACCATAATTACCCAACTCCACAACATCAGAAGACAAACACAAGCATAAGTTACCCAAATTCACAGCATCAGAAGACAAATATAAACATAAAGCACTAAAAACAAAAAGAAAAGGAAAATAGCGACACCCCCTCCGCAGGAAATCACCAATGAGCCAGAAGCCATCGACGAGCAGGAGACCACTGTCGAGCTAGAGGCCATCGTCAAGCAAGAGCCCACCGATGAACCAGAGACCACCATCGAAGGAGACGTCGAAGCAAAAACTCCCACCGCCAGAGACGAGGGAGGACCACCGTTGCAACCAGAGAACAGAGGGCCGCCGGAGTTGGGCATGCGTTGAGGACGGAGACCAGAGGAGAGCCGGCGCCGAAGAAGAAGGATGGTCACCGCTTTATATCCCCGTTCCGACCTAAGACTAACCCGCACCCGACTCATCGAGGTCCGATCTACACTTCAATCATCATTGTGGACCAAGAGGAGGCTCACCGGCAGCATATTTACCGCCGTCGAGGCAGAAGCCCAAGAAGAAGAGGCGGCTAGGGTTTGGCGAGAGGAAGAGCAATACAGGTTGGGAGAACTTTTTAATTAATGTATTCAATATAAAGTGCCGCTCAAAAGTAAACTCATCGGGTCTATATCACTTGTCATGTGACTATCCCATCAAAATTAATGTGAGATGATTGAGCAATTGACTCTAGATAAAAGTGAATTTGTTTTCAACTTATTCGTACAGGGAAAAAAAAACTAGTACCTTGCATTAGACTTAAAAGTCTTCTTCTTTTTTTTTTTTTTTTTTATAGATTATGACAGGAATAATATTTGAATAAAAATTGTTAATAACCCACCAAATAATTAAGGCTCCGTTTGGATAAAAAAAAAAAAAAAAAGGTAGGAATGGAATGGAATGAAAAACATTTTACCTCGATATGTTTAGTTCATACTAGAAAAGAAAATGAGTTGATAAAAAAAGTTTTATTTAGTTGAAAGAAAATAAGGTAGAAAAATGAGGCAAAATACCATTCTACCCCTAAAGATAAAACATTATTTTAAATAGATACCCACTTAAAATGCACACTCAAGTGTGCACTGAAGTACACCCTCAAATTGAGCGTGCACTGGTGAACACTCCGGTGCACTCTTTTTGAGTGTGCACGCACCATCTTTTCTAATTTCATCATAGAAAAATCTCCCTTTTATTTTCCTCCTTACTTCGTTAAAACTTCAATGGTCGGTTGTCGACTTGCTTCCATTTCGTCACCTCTTGTTTGACGGATCCGTAGCGACAAAGATGCCATTGTCGTAACTTCTTCTTCCTCATTCCACAATGTTTTTCGGCGTCACTATCTTTCTCTCTCTTCCTCTCCCTTTGTCACTCTATTCTCTCTACGCCATGTGATAGGACAAAATGGACTTTAGGTTAATTGCATAGCCATTTGGAAAATGGCTTCCTACCATTTTTTATGGAAACTCATTTTCATTTAAATGTGGAGAATGGCGTGGCGGGAAAATATTTTTCGGGGAAAATTTGATTCAAACAAGTTGATTGCCGCCACCTGGAAAATTCCATTTTCCATTTTCCTTTCCCCGATTTTCTTCGATCCAAACGGGACTTTATATTACCCAAAATCTTATATAAAATCAGAATGTGTTATATATTTGGAACTGGGGGAATACATCTAAAGAATACTGAAGGCGCATACTTAATTCAGTCATAGAATAATTTGGTTGGAGATCCATTTTTTATTCCAAGACGGCAAGAGTATTACTTCCACTGCTCTTTAACATAAGATATATTTAAGAAGTTGATTTTTGTCTTAAATATAAGATATCTTTTCCATATTTGTCAATTTTTTCTTAATTTATCCTTATTAATACTCCCTCAACAATAATTAATTAAGAGGAAGATAGGGCAATTGAAGAAGATGACAGTAATAATGTAGAAAATACATATCATATAAATTAATTATTTTAATATAATCAAATTAGCTAAATACTAACTTTTATATTTAAGGAAACAAGAGAGTAGTATTTACGGAGCGCATCCTAAGAAGATGTCACCCATTTCTCTATCTCTTTTCTCTTGAACCCTGCCGTCACAGGGAGAAATTAAAACATATATTAATAGCCGTGGTTAATTTTAATGAACTATAGTTAATTAAAATATATACATTTAAATTGTGTACGGTTTTGTCGAAGTCCACGCGGAAATGTATGCAAGCTCGCCAAATGTAGTGATGAAATTAAAAAACGATAGTGGAAAGATGCACAAACAGGATAACGTGCTCGCATGGTTTCATGGAAGTTACCTAATCAAAGGATCAATGAATGAAGACTCAATCAGAAAAACAAAACAATGAGATTATTAATTAAGTCTAATCTTAGCTTAGACTTGCGCTAATCAGCTTTATGCTATATTATATGAATGCCTGGATGCCAGTCAAAACCAGGGACTTTGTCTTTTTTATACGCTCCATATATAATATTTTAAAATACCGATGAGGCTTTGTCAAAATGAATAATAATATTCGAGTAGTGGAAATTGTCAACCAGTCAAACTTCGAATTCTCTACTGGTTTAGAGTTGGCAGGATCTTCACTTAAACGGCTTTTCAGCCTAACGTTTGGGGCAAACCCACAAAGAAGCCACTTATCCGTCTCATCACTCCACCTCCCCTCTTAGCTTTGTCATTTGTATTCTTTGATTTCCTCTTATTTTTTACCCAGAAATCAGAATATGCCATCTTTATTATTTTATATTATATTACTACCAAACCAGTATTATAAATTCCTTTTTTTTTTTAATTAAAAAAATGTACCAGAATTTTTCATTACAGATAAGGGTTTTCAATGAACTATAATCCTTAAAACATATCCGATCTTTTTTTTTTTTTTTGGTTCAAATATTGGGTCTGATGTCTGAGATGGAAAATTATGGTTTGAGTCGTAAGCTTTATTCATGATAGCCCAGCCCAATATAGAGGCCCGAACAGAATTGGGACCGGCCGAGGCCCCCCAATAGACGAAGACAATGACCCCGTCTCTCCCTGCCCTTTGAGACTCAATCTGCATCACAAATCACAATTGTTCTGAAGGGTTTAACGTAAAAGGATAATTTGTTTTTATATACAATCAAAGGTTAATATAATCTTTAACCCCTCAAATTTGCTCTCATTTATATTTTAGGGCCTCAATTTTTAAAAAATAGGTTTTAACTTCTCAGTTTTTTTTAAAATATTAATATTGGTCCATACAACTCAATAAAAACGGAAGCATTTTATTCCTAAAGGGACCAAAAACCAGATTTTAAAATGATAAACCAAAGATGATATTAACCATAAAATCAAATAAATAAAAAAATAAGCTATGCAAATTATGTTTTTTGTTTTTTAAAAAGCATGTGTTGAAAAGACCCTTTCTCACAATAACAATTAACCATAATATTTTCTTAAAATTAGATTACCATGTAATTATAGAAAACCTTTTTTTTTTTCTTTCCAACACACACACCTCGGGGTCCAGGGCACAAATTTTTGCCCACAAACCCATTATAAGAAGTTCATGACTCAGGGCACAATTATCGAACAAGAGATTTTATAGCCCACAAGTCATACAACACGAACCCCACAACAAAGGGTCTTCACAAAACAATGTTCGCACAAGATAGGAAAGTGGATCCACTATAATTTGATAGTGTATAAAACAAGGCATTTGAAGAATCAACAGTCATTAAAAAGTAGTTAATGTAGTATTTTAAAAATATGAGGGCCCTATGATGGCAATATATAAATCAATACAACACTAACACCCAAAAAGAGGCCTACAAGTTTCATGACGTCTATGCCTCTGGTTGCTTCCCTTGTCCCCTAATAAGGTTAGAGGTCTCGCCTGAAAAATTTAATAATGACGGGGTGAGACATAAAGTCCCCGTAACCGAAATTAATTTATCAAATATGCGGGGAAAGGATTGCAAGTCGAGAAGCGAGGTTTGTTAATAGTATAATAATAATTTCAATAATTAAATAACCACAAATAAAACAATCAATTCATAATAACCATAACAATTAACTATCCCCACTCATCCATCCCGCTCCTCTTTATCTCCTCGTGGACGCGATCGGCCCATCGGTGTTAGTAACCGGCCAAGGTTAGCTATCACTTCAAGGATCTTGTCCCCTCCCGTGCCACCACAAAAATACCGTAACAGGGAGGTGTCGCCCAAAACACTCAACTCAAATCCGGGCCGGGGAACATGAGAGAGCCGATGGGCACAATTTCACCCTAAATATCTTCCATACAATCCAACATATCCCACAATGTGAAGAAATAATATAATACTAAATTTTTAAACAACAATTTATTAAATTATATTCCATACAGTCATCTCACAACAAACATTATAACCATCACAACAATAACAATCCCCAAGAATAATAATCACTTAAATACATAGATTGGAAAAACGTTTGCTTCATTAAATAAATTTTCACATTCAAACCTACACATAATTTTCAAAACACATACAAGTAATATATATGAAAATTAAGCTTAGAAAAATACCTCATAATCCAAAACAAGCATATAAAATAAATTAACCCGGTTACCTCAATTCCAAGCTTAACTTTAGCTCGAAGAACACAACGCCCACGCGCCACTTACAAGAAGGCTCTACATTATCACAATTAAAGCTTATAATTTCCTATAACTAAAAATACAAATTCTAATAATATTAATATTATTTATCGCTATTTATTTATTTATTTTTATTTTTTCCCTACAATTAGTTTAAACTTTCAGGCTATCCTAACACTTTAAATTAGGAATTTAATAAATGCTTACACCACATCAAATATGCTTCACTATATTATTTTGTAAATAATATTATAAGTGAAATAATATAAGAATTAGTTAGGTTAGATCCTATTATATAGGAGTAAGTTGGATCGATTCTGTCTCTCTCGTCTTGTTTTTAAAGATATTATATCAGCAAAATAACTTCCATTATTTATATATATATATATATATATATATATTCACACACACACATATTCGTATGTGCAGCGCTAAAATTATATATATGCCTTAGATTTATACAATATCTTCCTGCAAAATATATGACTAAGATTTAATCCTATTATTTCTTAAAGGTTCATGGTTTATTTCTATAAAAGTCTTCCTAACATTTTCTTCCAAATGCAACGTTGCATTTTTTTTTTTGATTACAAACGTTATATATATATAGGAAATAACATAATTGTCTTTTTTTTTTTTTTCAAACCATATATTTATATTTAAAAAAGAACAACAAGGCTTAGTTTTATTTTTATTTATACATATATATATATATATATATGGATATCTTATCTAAAATAGCAAAGTTTTCACTTTCTTTATTTTCAAATGCAATAATATATATACAGTAGCAAGCTAAGGTTCAGTTTTTCTTTCTTTATTTATTCCATGTGCATCGGCATGTGTGTGTGTATATATATATAAATCATCAATGTTTCCTACTTCCTCTCTGCAGCTACGTCTACCCACATATATGTTTCAACAATGTTTTAGTTTCTGTTTTATATATATACAATAACGTACACACTTTTGTTTTGTTTTGTTTTTTTTTTGATAGAGCGATTTATATATATATATATCAGAAAACATCAGAGTTTCATACTTATTTATGACAGAAACTTTACTCTGTTTTAGCTCCACAATTTGCAAAACCGATGCGCAAAGTTACAAGGGAACTAACATGGGAAACTCATTGAAACCGGACGGAGAGAAGCTTAAGGTTACCTTTGTTTTCGGACCCTTTTGCAGAGAGACTGAATGAGGAAGTTAACGTTGGACCTTGCTGAAACCGAACACCCCTGTTTCAGCAACGTAATGCAAAGAAAGAAGATTACAGAAATCTCTCTCCCTCTCTCTTTCTATCTCTCCTTCTCTCTCTTTCTCGTTCTCTCTTGTTCTCAGACTCTCAACCCAGCTCTGGTTTTTGCTGGGAAATCATGAATGAAGGCAAGCATATATAATATACCAAAGGTCCAGTCCAAGAAGGTGTTACACAGAGGAGAAAACACGTTCAGTTTGTGCGGCTCGAGAAGCATGTTGGGGGTCTGGATATGCTGATAGGAGGGGTATGGTGCTGTTGTTGCATGAATGGTTTTTCACCGAGATCGACGCTGCTGTGATAAGGCCGAGAGTTATGGTTTACTGATAATCTTTCCTGACAGCTTAACGTGTTGCTGAGATGAAATGTAAAGTATTAAAATATATATATATATGTGTGTATTTTTTTTTTTAATAATAAGAAGTATTAAAATATGAATAAAAGGATTAATGGATATTGTTTGGGTTTTGTTTTGTTGCGGTTGGAATCAAATGGGCTTTATCCAACATTTTGTCTTTTGCCAAAAATTCATGATTTTAGTATTAAATTCAATATGGAAATAAATTCCTAATTTTTTTTTCAAATAATTAATTTAATCATTGATCAAATTCCAACGCTTAATTCTTATAATTATTTTAGGGCAATTTTTCATAATAACCGCATTTAGCATATATACTTATTTCATAATTATACCTAAATCCTAAATTAAAAATTAGGATGTTACATGTGTGGTGTTTCTGGGGCACTTCCTTGATGAAAAGCTCCCTTAATATAAAATTGATTAATATTTAGAATCAAAATAAATATCTCACCCTATTTATTACTCCATTAGCTTAATATAAAATTGATTAATATTTATAATCAAAATAAACATCTTACCCGGTTTATTACTCCATCCAATTATAAATATAAGATAAATTTGATTTTCTTTTGACAAATTAAGGAAACTAATTAAATTATTTTAGAATTTTTATTTGTTAATTATTTTTTTCTCCAAACTAAATTAGTTTGATTAATGAACTGATGTATAATATAAGGATATATAATATATGATATGATTAAGTAACATATGTATCTATTTTAATTCTTAAAAAAAAAAAAAAATAACTCCATCTTATATTTAAGACTATAATAATAGTCACACCGAAAATAGAAGGGAGTAGGTGGGATTTTGGGTTAGAAATACAATGAGAAGTTCCAAGGGTCTTAAATCGCGGCCTCAGCCGGTGCGTGATTGCCGCCTCCCTTATATAGTCTACCAAATCGCTTGAAGTTAAAATTAAGGATGCTTCTGAAATTGGTAAATATCACATAGGAATTATAAAATGAATGGTAAATATAACTAAATATTAATATCTCAACCAAACCAAGTGACAAGCAAATAATTTTCATTTTTATGAACATTTGTGTATAGCACCGCATCGGGTATAAAAAACAAATATGGTTATTAAAATTGATTTTATGGGCCGTGCATGCGATATGAAAATTAGACAGAACAATATGTGTGGAGCAACAGAAGGCGATGGGGACGTTGATGTGAGAGACCATGTGGATGTGATTGTAGAGGGTAGGGATGTCCCAAAAACCCGGCAGTCTAAGTGGCCCGGCCTGGTCCGATCTGACCCAACCCGGTCCGAGACCGTTCACCTGCACCGGTCTGCAGTGCAGTCAGCTGGATGGACTTCGGTCTAGGGATTCAGATCCTATAGACTGGTCCGGTCTAGCCCGAAAATGTTTTTTTAATTTAATTTAATTTTTTTAAAAAAATCACTACCTATATTTTATATTGTATTCTTGTTCAATGACATGTTGTTGGAGATTATTATGGGTTTAGGATTGGATTTAAGATGTTTGCATGTTTATTTATTGTCCCACAGGTAGTTCATTGATTTAATTATTGTTCTGGAAGTGGCAATTTTTTTTTTTTTTTTTTTTTTTTTTTTTTTATAAAAAAACTAGTCTGGACCGGTCTAGGTAGTCCCCCTGGGCCGGTCTAGTCCAGCCGAACCGGACGAGGACCGGATCTCGGGTTGGATATTCCACCGAGGTTCCTCCTAGACCGGACCGCGGGATGACCTCCAATCCCGGCCGTGCAGTGGTCTGGCCCATGAACATGCCTAGTAGAAGGTATCGCCTCAACATCACACTCGTGTCTTACGCACTTGTTTCTTTATATATATATATAAGTTCAATTGCCCCATGCCCTACGTTATTATTTTTATCCCTTCATTAATCGTCTCACGTCTATGGAGCATAGATAGCTCCTATGAAATATCTGATACGCCGCAGTCCTACATTAGTACATTTCATGATATATGTAATATATAATAAAACGTATATTATTCAATCTTAAAATAACTCAAACACTTAGTTTTATATGTTCCTATTATTTATTTTTATGTTTAAATTGATTAAACATAGCCGTTATTGACGCGCCCGCTCACTTTCCGTTCTATATTCTACAAATTTAAGGTTTCAGATTTATCAAATCTACTGTGCCGGATCCTAGACTACGGATAATATATTACTCACTCCGGTCCTAATTATAAGACATAGTTGACTTTTTTGGAGAGGTTAAGGAAGCTAATTAAATTATCTTAGAGTATTTGTATTTATATTTTTTTCTTCAAACTAATTAGTTTGACTAATAAACTAATATATAAAATGATTAAGTAACTTATTTAGCTTCCTTAATCTCTCCAAAAGAAGTCAACGATGTCTTATAATTAGGACCGGAGGTAGTAATTGACTTTAAACTTTGGTCCTCGAAGTTTGCGATTATATTATATTCTATTCCTTTCTAAATATAAGATAAAATTGATTTGTTTAGAGAGATTAATTAAATAAGTTATTTAATTATATAATATATTGTGTATCATTGTATTACATATTAATTTATAAGTTAATCAAAATGGTTTGGAGAAAAAATAATAAATATAAATATTTTGAAGTAATTTAATTATTTTTCTTGATATTTTTTTAAAAAATCAATTCTATCTTATATTTATAATAAAAATGAGTAATTACAATGAAAAATATTTTACGTAGCGTTGAGAAAATGAAGTCCACATGGCAATCATTTCTATTCCCACCCAGCAAGCATTGCCTCCACAAATTCAGATAAAAGGAACGAAATGGCGGGAAAATGTTACAACATTTATCATTATGATGCATCATAACATGTTATTTAATTATAAGTTAGTATAATGGAAATGGATAAAATCATCTAAAACTTTTCAACCATGAACGACTGTGCTGCGTATCCAACATTTCCGACGTACAGAATAATTTAAAATGAAAAACAACCCATCACGCTTTAACCTGATAAAAAAACTGGATGAAAGATGAAAATTAACTTATAATGTGCGTGTACGAAAAAACTGAAATGGTAACTAAAAATAATTGAAGTTAAACTGTGATAAGAAATCAAAACCCAGTTGCTTGGAATAACTGTAAAATTATAAAGTTCAGATACAAAGCTTCCATGGTGTAATGTTTCACTTACATTTAAATTATTAAGCACACACCAATTTATTACTTGATCCTGGGGTGGGTATGAATCTATGATACGCCGGTACAGTAAGAAAGCGAGAAGTTGCATATTAATTTGGCTCTTCTCGGGTGGGTCCCGTCATCCCGTGTATGGTTTTTGCTCTGTAAATGACAGCCCGATCAAACAGCCTGTAAAAGGTTGTTTTGCAGCTCAGCTGAAAAGCTGTGCTCCATGGGCTTCCACTTCCAGCAATGGCATTTAGTCATTTACCTCCTTTACTCGCCATCGTATTATACACATTTTGCTCCTCCTTAAGGTAAATTCTTCTACAGAACTCATCTTCCCACTCCATTACGTCCCCAAACCGTACCAGATTAGATTCATTAGCTCAACAAAGTTGATGTCTCTGTATGCTCTGTCTGTTATCTGTTCCTTGTGTAATAGATCCGATATTGTTTCAGGTTTCTGCTTGGGAATACGATTTGCAGCATTCTTGGCTTATCCGACGTGATTTTTGGGTAGCCTGAGACCGAGATTTCTAGTTTGGTGAAGACGTGGGAGGCTACAAATGGTGAGGATGAGGTTTTTGGAGTGGATACTCTTTGTTTTTGTTGTGTTTATATTTTTAATTGATGGGTCATCTTCTTCGTTCAGTCCTCCCGATAATTTTTTGATTTCTTGTGGTGCTTCCCAAAACATCGCCTTTCAAAGTCGCTCTTTTGTTCCTGATTCACAGCACTCTTCATTAACTCTGAAAACCGGGAATTCTTTAGTGGCCAGTTCCAAATCTGGTGTTCCTTCTTCTATTTACCAATCAGCTCGGATTTTTACCTCCAAAGCTTCTTACAAATTCAAAATTAGGCAGCGAGGTCGGCATTGGGTCCGGCTCTATTTCTTCCCTCTTCCCAACTCTGGCCATGACTTGACTTCTGCTTCTCTATCAGTGGCCACAGATAATTTTGTTCTCTTGAACAACTTCACCTTTAGGAACCGCAATGGTTCTTATATGTCCAAGGAGTATGCAATCAATATTACTTCTGATGCCTTGACTCTCTCCTTCATCCCTTCAAATGGTTCAGTAGCTTTTGTCAATGCTATTGAAGTTGTGTCGATGCCAAATGAATTGTTTGTTGACCAGGCATTCCGTCCACAGCCTCTTCCCCCAGTTGGCGGCCTTTCTGAACTGGCTTTTGAAACCATTTACCGGTTAAACGTCGGGGGTCCTTTGATCACTGCTGAAAATGACACACTGGGGAGAACTTGGGTTAATGATCTGAAATTCCTCCATGAGAATAGCTCTATTCTTAATGTTTCAGTTAACCCTTCTAGCATCAAGTATCCACAAGGTGTTACTCCTGAGACAGCACCCAATTTGGTTTATGCCACTGCTGATGTCATGGGTGATGCTAATGTTCCAAATACAAATTTCAACATTACATGGGTTTTCTCTGTGGATCCAAACTTCTCCTATTTTGTACGAGTACACTTCTGTGATATTATGAGCAAGTCTCTCAACACTTTGGTGTTCAATCTGTACTTAAATTCTGACCTAGCTTTTGGAGTTGTTGACCTTTCAACCTTAACTGGGAACTTGAATGTGCCTTACTATCGGGACTACATTTCTGATGCCTCAGCAGATTCAAACACTTTGACTGTGAGTATTGGTCCAGATACCACGGCGGACACCAGGAATGCCACCATGAATGGTTTGGAGATAATGAAAATTAGCAACAAGTTGAGGAGCTTGGACAAGAATGCTTCAGTTGAGATTCTCCTTCCAAGCTCACCTTCAAAGATTAGCAAGATAGTAATAATAGTAGGTTCTGTTGTTGGGGCTGTTGTAGCATTAGCATTACTTGGATTGTGTTATTGCTGCTTGGTTGGCCGCAAGTCAAAACCTCCTCAACAAGGGCCTTCATGGCTGCCTCTACCTTTGTATGGAAACTCTCAGACCATGACAAAAGTGTCAACGACTTCTCAGAAGAGTGGAACTGCAAGCTGCATTTCTTTGACTTCCTCAAATCTTGGACGATTCTTCAGCTTCCAAGAAATCCTGGATGCAACCAATAAATTTGATGAAAAGTTGCTTCTTGGTGTTGGTGGTTTTGGGAGGGTTTATAAGGGAACACTAGAAGATGGGACAAACGTAGCTGTGAAAAGGGGCAACCCCAGATCTGAACAAGGTCTTGCTGAGTTCAGAACTGAAATTGAAATGTTATCCAAGCTTCGCCATCGGCATCTTGTGTCTCTCATTGGCTACTGTGATGAGAGGTCAGAAATGATCCTTGTCTATGAATATATGGCTAATGGACCCCTAAGGAGCCATTTATATGGAACAGACCTGCCACCTCTATCATGGAAGCAGAGGCTTGAAATCTGCATTGGTGCAGCAAGAGGCCTTCATTATCTTCACACAGGAGCAGCTCAAAGCATAATCCACCGAGATGTGAAGACAACAAACATACTCTTAGATGAGAACTTTGTTGCTAAAGTTGCTGATTTTGGCCTCTCAAAAACCGGTCCTGCACTTGATCAGACCCATGTGAGCACTGCAGTTAAAGGAAGTTTTGGCTATCTTGATCCTGAATACTTTAGGAGGCAACAACTTACAGAGAAATCAGATGTGTATTCATTTGGGGTGGTTCTAATGGAGGTGTTATGCACAAGACCTGCACTAAACCCTGTGCTTCCAAGGGAGCAGGTTAATATAGCTGAATGGGCAATGACTTGGCAGAAAAAGGGAATGCTTGATCAAATCATGGATCAGAATCTTGTGGGGAAGGTGAATCCTGCTTCTCTGAAGAAGTTTGGGGAGACAGCTGAGAAGTGCTTGGCTGAGCATGGTGTGGATAGGCCATCCATGGGAGATGTGTTGTGGAATCTGGAATATGCTCTACAACTTCAAGAGACCTCATCAGCACTAATGGAACCTGAAGACAACAGCACAAATCACATTACTGGAATCCAGTTAACTCCACTCGAGCCTTTTGACAACAGTGTGAGTATGATTGAAGTGCCCATCTCTGGAACAGATGATGATGTAGAAGATGCAGCCACAAGTACCGTCTTCTCACAAATTGTAAATCCTCGTGGAAGGTGATTTGTTCTGGTGCATGAGAGATTTGTAAGTAGATTTGGTGTGCACATACACCAATCCAATGGGAAGATGAGCATCAAGTGGGAGTTATACCTTACAGGTTTGTGACCGTTGATTATAGGCTTGGGGTACTTTATCTAGGTTTACCTTGGAATTTTTGCCCATGCATCCAACCATGGAGCACAGTGGTCATTCAGGCCGCCTTAGTCTGTTTTTTCGTCTTCACCTTTTGTTAATATAGTTGAAAGATGAGAACAAGTTAGCCCTTAGATATTAAATGTATGGTATCACTCTGATTCTGTTGTTAAGTTATATATAATATTAGGCTTCAGTTTAATACGATGAGCCTTAATAGTTTTTTTTTCAAAAAGTTATTGCAGAAAGTATGAGACTGCTGATACTGGTCAGAAGCAAAATTGCTTCATATCGCCCTTATATTCTACTCTGCATATATGACCAACTAAAAAATGTTCTGGGCCGGACTTCATTTCTTGACTCTGACCAGTCCATATCCAAATTAGAAATGAAAGTCGATACGAATGTGCAGTTCTTGCCTCTAATTCTAGTGTACCTCATGTTTATAATTTATTTTTGGTAATAAATAGAAAACATCAACCAAGCCAAAACAAAATTAGGTCAGACACAGGGCACATGTTTAACTAGAAACTATAATCTATACATCTCTCAACTCTTTGGATTGGCCTTTATGTTTAACCTTTTCAAAAAGTCGAACCATACCGTTCTCTTGCTCATTGAGATGGTTCACCAGTTTCAGTTCTAGTAGTTTCCCTTGTCTGTGTTATAAGCAGTTGAATTTGGAGGTATCTGTGGGGCAGATGAGTTCTTTAGTGTCTACAAAATGAAAAGGGGCCTTTGTGTGATTTTTCCTTATTGGATTGGATACTACTGATTGGATTTATGTCATGTAAAATGCTACAAAATCAAAGAAACCATATGTCATATAAAATGCAGCGAAATCTCAAAAACATCTTTTCTTTCAAAAGCGATGTTTGGCATCTTACCCAGACATACAAATGCTGGTTGAGCCTTGACAAGAGAGGTCGAATTAAAAGGTATTCTCTTTGACTTTTTCGTGGTCCATGTTAGTGCTTTCTCTTTTTGGGCCACAGCCTACAGGAAATGAGAAGCTGTTGCAATTTGCAGTGAGAGCCCGTATTTTGTGGGGCACCAACAAAAAAGAAAGAGAGAAGGTTTTTCCGCTCTTTTTGAAGCTTCCAGAGACTCTGATTTTGCAACTTCCCTGTGTTTTTCGCTGTTTACCTTTATCCACGTGGAGAAAGATGTGCCAGTGACTGAAGGAGACGGGGATCACGGCACAATCCTCCTCTTCCCTTTCTGCTCCAGTAAGGAATCAAATCCTCTCAATGGAACTTCTTAATTTGTCATCTTTACTTAATAATGATTTGATTTTCTTGTACTGTGTGTTGTTGACTACAGGTTCATTCTCAGAAGGAGCAAGTTTCAGAGCTTGATTCCACTGCACATGTGATATCAGCTATCAGCAAAAGGAGAGCATCAAACTAAGGTGAATGTGTATATTATGCATCTGAGAATGAAGACATTTCCGAGGGCATGAAGATCAAACACTTCCCTTTAAAGCTTCTTCAGGGGCCTAGAAAAATATCTGCTGGCTCACTCCCTCTGTTTTCTGCATCTCCCTCTCGGTCTAAATACTCCCCCTGCCCTAATCATAGTTAGATTCTTGGTCCTAATTATAGGACTAAATTTTAATTTTTGTCAATTTCTTCCTAAAATACCTTTATACTTTCCCCATAATAATTAAACACAATAATAATTTAATAATGTAACTATATATTCTATAAAGTAAGTAATGTTTGCAACTCATTAATGTCACAAATACCTCAATCATACTTTTTTTTAATAAAATAATTTTGAGCAATTTTTTTCTTCATATTTTTTCCATATCACTCCTACTAATACTTCCTTTATAATAATTAATTTAACAACACACTCATATTCTATCAAGTGGGATATTTTAATTTATTTTTTATTTTTAAATACAATAATTTTAATATTTATTTAAAAATATCTTCCTATCCAAAGTGATTGATTTCTTTTTTTTTTTTTTTTTTTTTTTTTGCCCACCCGGTTCACCGGGTTTTCGCCGTGACTAGTTGAATTTGATCCGCGTCGCGCACCTAGTTACAAGTGGGAGAGTCTCGCAACGGGTTTTTTTTTTTGTATTATGAGGTTCGAACTGAGACCTTATTTTGCGACATGCCCACTTACTACTTGTGTTAAACCCTTGATAGTGATTGATTTCTTATTTCTTAGGGTATGTTTGGTTGGGGGGAGGGGAGGGGAGGGGAGGGAGGGGAAATGGAGAGAGTGAAAAGTTATTTGTGGTGGGGCCCATAAAAGTTTTCTCCCTTTTTAATATTTTTCCTTCATTTTCCTCTCCCTCTCCCTCCCCTCCCCCTCCACCCCAACCAAACATACCCTCAGAGATTAGTTACGGTATTTTAAATTGAGGATTACAGCCCATAGATTTTGGGCTCGCAAGGGAGAATGAAGCGCATGGGGCTGGGGGAAGAGAGACAGGTCAGGGTCTTAGGGATGTGGTTCTTTTCTATAACTATCCTTAGATTTTAAGTATGGGTATTTTAGAAAAATAAATACAATTAATTAATTTAACATCTTTCCTTAATCTCTTCAAATTTTGATAAATAGTTCTATAGTTAGGATCAGAAGGAGTACTACTGTTTCCTTGCTATCTAATTATACTCTAATATTTTATGTATTATGCTCTAATGAAATGATTGCATTAATATTAAAGCGATTACTATTAATTTTATAATTAAAAATGAGTTTTAATTACTTATAATGTAATAATCATTTCCGTTTGGAATGACATAAACAGGTTATAAACGAGAATGCAATTATGCAAATAATTAAGGTTATTCCAATAATAGTAAAGGTTCTATATATTTCATCCAAATTCATTCATAGATAAAACTTAAGGGTTTTTTCTCCCCGAAAACATAAAAAGTTAGATGCATGACACATCATATACGACAAGTTATATTAATATTGTGAAATAAATAACTAATAAAGCAAGCTCCTGCCCATTATTCAAGGGATGGTAAGAGATGTTCATTTCTTGCAGACAATTCCAAGACCATACGAGAACTTGGTGCAGTCAAGAGTCGCATACTCTGTCACTGCATTCTCTGCTTCCTTCTCTGTCCCTGAATTTTCCTGCGAGAAGAGGCATGACTCACACCTTGAAGATAGCAAGGACTCAGTTCTGTACCTATCTTCGCCACCAACCACCGGCATAGCCACTCCAGGCTTCGCTGGGTTCTCAAAATCAGGCCTATAAGTCTTCCCCAGCACTCCATCAACATCAGAGGACAACTTATTGAACCTGAACTGAACTTCCAAGTGGGCAAAGCATTCATCCGAAGGCAACTGGTAGTTATGAATCCTGTCGTCTTCCTTCGTCACCGGTACCACCTTCACCAGAATCTCAGCCACGTCCTTTATCGTCACCATCGCGCTGTTCTTGTTCGCCACCCTCTCCACCTTCATGTACTGTTCCGGAGAGGTCCATTGAGAGAGAGATCCTTCTGGTAGGGCCACATTGTTTCCGTTGTAGGTGAACTTGAGAAGGTCGACGTCGTCGTTCCATTGTGCAGCCTTGCTGGCTTCCAGCGAGAAAGATTGAGACTTGTAGAGGATGCCGAGGGCTTGGATCCAGGTGTAGTCTCGGCTGCGACCGGCAGGTCTGTGTCCGATGAAGCGAGCGTTGATCTGAAGGTCGGAGTCGGACACAAGGGCGAAGTTTTCGTTGCTCTTACCGTGGAAATAGAACACTCTTCCATCACCCCCAATGAATCGAGGATCGTAGCATCCTGATCCTGGTGCGTTGCAGTTCGGCTTTCGGTCTAAAGAAAGAAAACATGAAATCAAGTGAGCTAATAATGTAGTGATCCGTGTTGGATTATGACAGAATCTAAAAAGCAAGCTTTTCGCAAATGAGTAATGAAGAGGAGATCAAGGTTAAAGTGTTGGGTTAATGTGCTCTTTGGTCACTTAAACCCAATAAGGCTTAATTGAGACTACAACCCAAGAACTCTAAGACCCATGTGGATTAGGGTTAGGCCTTGGGTGTAGTAGCATATAAACTAACTTTCGGCCGCTTGAAAAGATACGGCCGCACAAATAGTTAGGAGGCTCTCATCGAAACAAAAACCTAGAGGCGAGACGTTCATCATCCGAACGGTTGCCACACAACCATCTCATCCCCCTCGAGAGATAGTCCGGAAGATCAATCATAGATCGCACGAGGATCGTTCGTAGACAAGGTTTGCTCGTGGAGAATTTTTCAGATAACTCTTCAATATCCAGGTAAGCAAAACGATGAAGGTTTCTCTTTTCTTATATCGCGTGGTACGATACGCTTCCGCGTTTTCTGATCAGTTTCCTACAATTGGCATCAAAGCCAATAGCGATAAGGAAAAGAACCTAGTTTTGAAATTTCATGTGATTATCTTCGAAAATTATTTTTGAAAGGATGGCATCTGTTTCTATATTTGTTATTTGAATCATAGTAGTTATCGTTTGTAAATCATATGAATACTTTAATCCATGGTTAGATTCTCTCGTGTAATTCTTGATTTGTAACAAGGAGGCTAATCCCATATGATTAGGTTTCCTCCTTCTTGTTTTTATGATTTCCTTTCGAATTTCTATGTATTTTTCGAATTCCGTAAAAGTTGGAGATCAAGAAACGCGAAGAATATGAGCAAACAACACCGTACGACACTTTTCGTGGACTTCGGATCTCGGATTTGGGCAAACCATATATGGATGGAAAGAGGACGAAAGACGAACAATTTGGCGGTCGGAACACCACCAAAGGACAACCCACGCGCCGCCACGCGCCTCCACAAGTGGGGCGCGTGGGCGTCACGCGCCGGAAAACGGCCGGCGCGTGAGGGCGTGGGCCACCCTTTTGGGGTGTTTCCGGCGGCCGTTTGATCGTCTCTCCGTGCCGGTGCTTCCCTTGGAGTTTCGTGCCGAGATGATGACTTCGGGGCCGCTGCGTGGCGCAGGGGCGAAGGCTAGGGTTCCTCTGTTGTGTCCTAGGGTTTCTAGCCAAGGATTGGGTTTTTGGGCTCATAGATACCCCGAAGAGGCTTCGAGATAAATCCTATGGGCGGGACAAAAGAGAAATTCCAAAGTTGTAAAATTTTTTAAATTTTTTAAATTTTTTTAAGGAAAACCATGGATTAAAGTTATTTGCTTTCTTAATTTAATGCTTTTATTAAATTGTATGAATTATATGTACGATTAACGTGATGTTTGAAATAACATGCCATATAGAATAGGAAGATGCCATATTGTTGCATAAGCACATGTCATAAATGCATGATAACTATTATGTTTTTCAATCGACTAGTATGATAGTTATTATGAGGGATTATTTAGATTGTCCACTACATTAATTATCATTTATTATGATTTTGAAATCTTGAATAATAATTGGATTAATTAATTGTGGAATTAAAATCTCTACATTAATTATCATTTATTATGATTTTGAAATCTAGAATAATAATTGGATTAATTAATTGTGGAATTAGAATCTCTACATTAATTATCATTTATTATGATTTTGAAATCTAGAATAATAATTGGATTAATTAATTGTGGAATTAAAATCTAGACATTAATTATCAATTATTATGATTTTAAATGAAAATCAAGAATAATAATTGTGGAATTAAGGTCTAGACAAATAATCCAGGAAATTTCCTAAGAGAATTGTACCTTTTAGAGTAATTTATGGGTTATTTAAAATGGTCATGTGACACACACTCGCTAATCATGACTAGATTTTGGATACCTAATAATTTACTCTAAATTGAACAAATTGTTGGAAATTGAAAATTCTAAATTTAAAATATTGAATGTGTGAAGGTTTTAAATTAAGCATTTAATTTTAAAACCTAAGGGCTCCAATTGTGGGTTTATTAGTGAAATGGTTATCAAGCCCCATCGGATAAGGATAATTGGATTTCGCTAGATTAAACCTTAATATTTTCAAAATTTTAGTAAAGTTTTTGTACGGCCCATCGTCGGCAACACTTAGACACTAAAGATAATTTTGAAAGTAAGCTATGGTTAAATACATTCAACTTTGGTAAAATTGTTAACCCTCCCATCGAGGCTCGGCAATGGACCCAAGGCCCAAATTAACAATATTAGTTTTACAAGAATCTTGCCCATCGTAAGCCTTGTAAAGATAACTAATGGATTGTTAAACAATAAACGAATAGTAGTTATTAGAATCTACTAGCTATATCCGTTTGTTGTTAATTATAGTTTGTAATTAGTGTGATTTTTCCTTATTTTCATTCAATCCTTTAGCTACAATCTTGAGCCAAAAACCTATGGATGGTACAAATTACAAACAATGGAAAACTAATTTGGATATTGTTCTTCAATATGAAAAGCTCAACTTTGTTCTCACTACCCCTATGCCGCCGTCACTGCTGCGATGCGTCGATGCAATTCGGACTCGTTTTCAGCAGGAGAAGGATAGATGGGAGAAGGCGAATGTGTCGTTCACTTTGCTACATTTTGGCCGATCTCGATCACCTTCAGAGCAAATGAACATAATTCGAGTGGAGCAACAATGCTCCGACTCTTGATGCCATGTTTGCTACGCCTAGCAGCTCTTGTAACATCCCAAATTTTAGGATTTGGAATTAGAAATATTATATGGAAATTATTGGGAAATTTGGTTTTGGTCAAAATAATTAAGAGAATAATATTTAGAAATTAAGGCTTAATTTTCCCTTAATTTATTTATTTTGGGAAAAAGAATAAATTGAAGAAAAGAATCTTTTATACCTAAGAATTATAGAAATTATATTTTATAGGCTAGAGAAGTTAATTGAGAAAGAAAAATCCCTATATAGGATTAAGGATTTATTTCAAGAATTTTATTATGATAATATAGTGTGAAAATTGAGAAGAGGATAAAGTGGTAATTTTGCTATCCCAAGCCTACAAATGGATTTAGGCAGAATCAAAGCACAATTTGATAGACAAGAATATATTTAATCAGAATTTTAGAAAATAGAATTGTTGAAGTTTAAGGCTTAATATTAGGAAGAAAAGGAAAAATAAGAAATAGTGGAAGCATGCTTGTGGGACCTAAGAGTAAAATAATTGGTATCTCTTTTAAACCATGCAAGACCAATTTAAACAATAAAGCAAGCCCATGTTATCTCAACCACGTGCTACTTCATTCATGCAATTTCAATAAAACCTAGCTATACATTTGGCCCATGATCATTAAATCTACATCAGCCCATGCGTGTAGAACCATTTGGCCCATTTATTCATCAATCTCAACCCAACATCAAATTATAATTTCTGGCCCATTTAATCTCAGCTCCAAAACGCAGTAGTAGGCACCCAGATATATCTACTCAGCTATTATATCTGATTCTCAACGTCAGCTACAATAAAATAATAATAATAAAAAGTAAATAAATAAATAAACAAATAAATACATGTATAACAGAAGCTGCAACACGTTAAACTGAGACTGTGAGATAACGTCAGATTAACGAAAACGCAGAAAAGTTGAGATTCACACAGCGTCAATCACGGAATGCATAAGCAACGCCATACCTCTTGAGCTCCACGCCTATACTCATCGGTTTTTACTCATTGGGTGGACCCTTAGCTCTCTATTAAATCATAGCTTCAAGCTTTCATTATTCATCTTGCTTCAAGCCGAGAGAGAGAGAGAACGAGAGAGAAAGTCCGTTTGATTTCTCTGTTTTATACTAGCAAAACAGAGCCATCGTGACCTGCGAGGATTAGCGTTCAAGTCCGGCGATCAAGGTTAGCTACTGTTGCATATGAATATATATATATACATATATATATATATATATATATATATATATATATATATATATTAGTGTGTGTGTGCACGTTGCAAGAAAAGAGAAATCTTTTGTATATATACATGGTTTCAAACCGAAATGAAACGGGGGGCTGTTATGTTTCGCATAAAGTTAGTTGCCTAAAATATATATATATATATGTCTATGAGTATGTGGTTGTAGTTAGGAAACTAAAGAGAAAAACATACTCTCTTATATATGAGTTTTTACTTTATTTGCTGCACATAGAGTATATATATGGTTATCACCTTGCTGGTTCATAACAAGAAGGAAAAAAAAAGCTGTATATATATATATATATATATCAGCATGTCCCCATACATGAAAGAATGGAAAAAAAAAGGTGGTCTTAGAATGTATATATATCCACACACACACACACATAGATATATATATATATATATATGCACCCGAAAGCTAAAAATATATATACACACACACACACGTTGCAACCTTGGGAAGGAAGAGAAGAAAATTTCTGTCAAAATAAAAGGAAGGTTTTACTATCAAGTATGTGTGTGTGTGTAAAACTATACATAAAAAGGAGTGAAAGAAAACTTGCTTATATATATATATATATATTTTTACACCCACCACGTTGTGCAAGGAGATAATAGGAAAGGAGGTCTCATATATATATAAGTGCAAGTCACTGTACATGGAAAATTAAGCCCTATTGTTATGTATATATATTTGGGTCATGTGTGTGTCATTCAAGATGAATTTGTAGATACTGAGTGTTGGTAGTTATAAAACCTAAAATCTTATTAACATAAATACATGAAATGCATTAAAGCATATTTTTATAAGATGGTTGGTTTTATAAACTCCTAATTTAAAGTATTAAGATAGCCTCTTTGTGCGAGTTTAAAATAATTGTAGAGAAATGATAATAAATAGTAATAAAATAAATTAATAATAATAAATATTATTATTATTTAAAAGGGCGACTTTTGAAGTAAAAGTGGGTATATATATATATATAGTGAAGCATAAATATGTGGCAAGAGTATGTATTGTAATAAGTTTTGTGTAAGTGAATAGTATGAGTGCATGTGAGGGGTTGTGGAGGAAAGTGTATGTGCATGAGTTTTGCATGAGTGGTTTACGTAGCTATATAGGTGTGGGTATGTATTGTGTTAGGTTAGGTGTGTGTGTTATATTATAATGAAAATAATAATAAATAGTAGAATAATAATGATAATAATAAAATAAATAAATAGTAATAAATAATAAGATTATTATTAATAATAAATAGAAAATGGTATCATTAATTAGTAATTGATCAAAATGAGAATTTGTAATTACAATGGGTCTCACCGATTTTTCGGGTATAAAGTGCCAAGGCAAGCATTCTAGATATATTATTATTATTTGTATATCTTAATTTTATTAAATTATAAGTTATAATTTTATGTAGATTTTTAGAAGAGTTATTAATGGTTAGTAAATTGGTTGTGGTAGATTGATTTTTGGCGTGTGTTTGAGCTCTTGGATTAGGAGCGAGTGTAACAATAATTAGCTTCGGCGAGAGGTAACCACTTTCCACTTATTATGTGTACTAGTATGTTGTTGGTGAGTATTTTGTGAAATGATTATGAATATCTTAATAGAAATTGCCTTGCGGAACCTTATGATTTGAATTTTGAATATATACATATTTATTTATTTATTTATTGAGAATTTTGATATTATGATAAATTATGGAAATGGTTGAATTGGGAGGAGATGGAGTAGTATATTCCACCACGTGGTGAGGCCTCCATTGATGCATGATGGTTGGCTTTATATTGTCCCACTGTTCAATGAGGACCGACCCACTAGTTCAATGTGGGCGTACGACACCCCGCTAGTTCAATGAGGGGGAAAGACCCATGGTCCGGGACATGTGCTCGAGGATTTTGACCGGTCCTCATCACATGACCAGAGTGAGCTTTTGAGTAACCGAGTAATATGGATGTAACTTAGCCCATGGGTCTAGTCGGAGGAAATAAGGCGGTTCGGTTGGATTGGTGGGAGGTATCTTGGGAATTGTGTTGATGAAAACCGTGATACATATTTTCGATATGAAATTTTGTGATGTGGATATTGGCAAATTATATATATTATTTTTCTAAAATACTTTGTTATATAAATTGTTCCACATGGCACCTCACTAGCACATATTAGTATTCGTAATGAGTTGGATTGATGGTTACCACATTTTTTTTCCAGGTGATAGTTCCAGTCCGGGTCCATCAGGGAAAACTTTGGAAGCTTAGGCTACTCCTTCTGACAGTAGTGCTTCCATCTTTTGGTATTCATTGGATGGTTGTATATTGCCACGTTAGGGCTCATTTTGCATACTCTAATTTATTTTGTATATTTTGGTAAGTGATGAAGCATTACTTAGTTGTTGATCAACCTTTAATTAGTCATTATGTTTAGTAAATTTTGAGGACGTTACAGCTCTGCTAGGCAAAATGCGCTGAATTCAGTCACCAAGACAGTGATGTCTGGAGGAAGTGTGCGGGATCATTGTCCAACAATGATAGCGAACTTCAAGAAGGCGATGGTATGGGTAATTTAAATGTGATTGAGGCTTGTTTAGTGGAGAATCACGATGATAAATGGATCGTTGATTCAGAGCCACTAACCATGTTTGTTACTCTTTGCGGTGGTTCAAACATAGCTTGCACGTAAGCAAAGGACAAAGAGATTTGAAGCTTGGAACTGGGAGCTTGTGTCCGCACTAGCAGTGGGACAAGTTATTTTATCTTTTGATAATTACGTAACTTTGGTTTTAGAAGAGTTTGTTTATTTATTCCAGATTTTAAGAGGAATTTAATTTACGTTAGTTGTTTGGATAAACATGGTTTGACAGTTCGGTTTAATTCCTCGTTTCAATAAGAAGTTCATCTTCTTTTATTTGTTCTTGTGAAAAGTATAATGGTCTTTATTTCCTTAGTCGTTCCTCGTGAAGTTAATCATGTTGAATTAAAAAATGTTGAGCATATCAATTCAAAGAAAAGAAAAGTTTCCAATGAAACTTATCTTTGGCATTTGAGATGGGTCATATTAACTCTAACAGGATCCAAGGTTTGGTCAAAAGTGGGATTTTAAAATCCTGAACTTTGAACCGATACCAAAGTGTGTGAATCCTGTTTAGAGGGTAAAATGACCAAGAGATCTTTCAAGGCCAAGGGAAAACGTGCCACACTTCAGCTGGAATTGGTACATACTGATGTATGTGGACCAATAAATGTCTAAGCCAGAGGCGGGTATCGATATTTCATCACATTTGCGATGATTACTCTAGATTTGGACATGTGTACCGATGCGTCACAAGTCCGAAGCTTTTGGAAAATTCCAAGAGTTCAAGGCCGAGGCGTAAAAGCATCTAGGTGTTCAAATTAAGACTCTTCGATCCGATCGAGGGGGTGAATATCTATCGGAGAGTTCAGGTCTTACCCGACCAAGAAGGGGATAGTTTCGCAATTATCTTCTCCGAGACACCCTGACGGAATGGAGTTGCTGAAAGGAGAAATAGAACCCTTTTAGAAATGACAAGATCTATGCTCGAGTTATTCATCACTTTTCGATTCATTCTCGGGGATATGCCTTAGAAACAGCTATGTATCTATTGAACTTAGCTCCGTCCAAGTCGATTTCAACGACACCAATTGAATTGTGGAAAGGGTGTAAGCCCACCATGAATCATATTCGGATTTGGGGTGCTCGGCACATGTCTTGAAACGAAACCGGACAAGATGGACTCGCGCATCGAAGTATGCATGTTTGTAGGCTATCCTAAAGGAACCGAGGTTGGTTGTTTTATAGTCAAGAGAAAAGAAGGTCATAGTGAGCACTCACGCGACTTTCTTAGAGGAGGACTATATGACAAACTATAAGCCAAAAAGTAAGGTTATTCTTGATGAGCTAGTCTCGATCAAGTTTCACCACAACCTCAAGGGGTTCCGGCTTTTGTTCGTGGTTGTTCAAAGAGGGGAAAATGTATCTCGAACATACACGGGAACCGAGACGAACAGAAGTTCAACATGATGTTCAACTAAATGAAGAACAAAATCATGAATTAGTTGATCCACTTAATGAGGGTCCTCATCTAGAAGTTGTCAACCCACAAAATGTGGACCCCTCTGTAGATGCACGACATCAAGTGCGACAAAGTCATAGTGGGAGATTGATTCGTAAACCCGCAAGATATCTCTTGTTGGGTGAGTCAAATCGGGATGACATCATCGCGGAAGATGGTGATCCCACGAGTTATGACGAAGCACTAGGAGATGTTGATGCTCAGGAATGGCTCGAGGCTATGAATCATGAAATGGATTCTATGTATTCCAACTCAGTTTGGTCTCTTGTAGATGCACCTAAAGGGGTAAGACCCATTGGGTGTAAGTGGATTTACAAGAGAAAGAGAAGATCGGACGGGAAGGTTGAAACCTTCAAAGCTAGATTGGTGGCGAAAGGGTACTCCCAAAGAGAAGGAGTGGATTATGATGAAACCTTTTCGCCGGTTGCCATGCTCAAGTCTATTCGGATTCTCTTAGTCATTTTGCGACCAATCTTGATTATGAGATTTGGTAGATGGATGTCAAAACTGCTTTTCTAAATGGAAATTTGGAAGAGGAAATCTATATGCAGCAACCAAAAGGGTTTACAGCCAAAGGGCAAGAAGAAATGGTATGCAAGTTGCGAGAGGTCCATTTATGGACTTAAGCAAGCATCCAGATCATGGAACATCAGATTTGATCAAGCCATTGAGTCTTATGGCTTTGAGAAAAGTCCTGATGAGCCGTGTGTGTATAAAAGGATCCAAGGTAATGCAAGTATCTTTTCGGTACTTTATGTGGATGACATACTCCTTATCGGAAATGATACGGAGGTATTGTTGGGCATAAAAACCTGGCCGAGCAAACATTTTGATATGAAGGACCTGGGGAAGCCAATTATGTTCTTGGTATTAAACTCTTGCGAGACCGGAAGAACAGGGTTTTGGCATTATCCCAGGCTCAATACATTGACAAAATACTTGCCAGGTTTAGCATGGAGAATTCAAAGAGGGGAATTATACCCTTCGGGCATGGGATTCATCTCTCTCGAGAAGCAATCTCCTCAAACTCGAGCGAGAGAACGCATGAGTAGGATACCTTATGCTTCAGCAGAAGTAGTCTCATGTATGCTATGCTATGTACCGGACCGGATATCGCTATGCGGTGGGAGTAGTAAGCCGGTACCAATCGGACCCGGAGAGCAACACTGGTAGCGGTTAAACATATACTCAAGTACCTACGGAGAACGAGAGATTATATGTTGGTCTACTCAAGTGGGAGTCTTGAAACCATTGGTTATACGGACTCGAGATTTCCAAGGAGATATTGACTCAAGAAAATCCACCTCGGGATATGTACACCCTTAATGGCGGTGCCATTTGTTGGAGAAGTGTAAAACAAACATGTGTGGTCGACTCGCCACGAGGCCGAGTATGTAGCCGCTTTCCGAGGCCGCAAAGGAAGCCGCATGGTTAAAGAAGTTCCTAACGGACCTTCAGTGATACCAGGTGTAAATTGTCCTATCACACTCATCGTGACAACAAGTGGGGGGCGTAGCGCGATCCAAGGAACCAAGGTGTCATAAGAGACGAAGCACATAGAGAGGAAATACCACTTGATCCGAGAAATAATTAAAAGAGGAGATACAAGTGATAGCAAAGATAGCATCGACGAGAATCTCATTGACCCTTTTACTAAGAGTTTTCCGAGCATGTGTTCGAGAGGCATGTTTCATCTATGGGTCTTAGGAGGATTCCATTTGCTATAGCTTTAGGCAGTTGTTATTTTACTTTGTTATTTTGTGCTTTTGAGCATGACATTATGACATTGCGTTTCTTTTCTGAATGTTAATAAATGGAGTATTCTTTTTCATTTATTTTGCACACTATTTACAAACTCTAAGGTCCGGATCAATTGTGGAGTATATGATCATATGAATACTTTCATAGAGGACATGGTCATAGGTTCTCACAATTGATGAAATGATTCACTGACTATTAAATTAAGTTGGGCACTTTATTTAGGCTGCAATGTTTTATGAAATGGTTTTGTCCGAATCATTATAAAACATTGGTGTGAGCTAATGCTCACATTGAATGGATCAAGGAGAGATTTGATTAAGCTTGTTCTTTCGTCATAAGGAATCAAATCTCCGGATAACTATAGTTATGTAGTTGCTCTTAATCCCGAGTTTATTTTAAACAGTAGTCGAATAGTTTTCATTCTTTGATTTACCAACGGGTGAGGTTTGATCTATATGACGGCCAACAACTCGGTATTTTGGGATTGAGACTATTTGGTTATCGGTGTTTATGAGATAAACAACATGGAATTTATAGGAAATGTCCCCTTGATATGTTTCGGTACTGGATATTAAAGACACCGGCCGGTGCATGTAATCCATTAGAGAAACTGTCAAAGTCAAGGGAATAAATAATTGATTGGGTTACGTAAAACTAGTCAATCAAATTATAGACATTCTATAAAGGGCGGTGCATATTCTTGTTATAAGTGTCATTGTTCTTGGAGATGACGTTCGGGCTTTTAGTGGAGTAGCACCGAACTAGATAATCTTCGTAGATTATCATGAGCCTTGATGAATGACAAATGGTGGGTCCCCGGTGCTAGCTTGAGACAAGGGATGGGGTATGTTATCGATGATGATGGCTTATGGGCTATATGGTCTTGGGTTTACGAACTCAAGTTAGTATCTTAAAGAGCAAGTGGGAGATTGTTGGGTTAATGTGCTCTTTGGTCACTTAAGCCCAATAAGGCTTAATTGAGACTACAACCCAAGAACTCTAAGGCCCATGTGGATTAGGGTTAGGCCTTGGGTGTAGTAGCATATAAACTAACTTTCGTCGCTTGAAAAGATACTACGCACAAATAGTTAGGAGGCTCTCATCGAAAAACAAAAACCTAGAGGCGACGTTCATCATCCGAATGGTTGCCCACACAACCATCTCATCCCCCTCGAGAGATAGTCCGGAAGATCAATCATAGATCGCACGAGGATTTGTTCGTATACGAGGACCGTTCGTAGACAAGGTTTGCTCGTGGAGAATGTTTCGATAACTCTTCAATATCCGGGTAAGCAAAACGATGAAGGTTTCTCTTTTCCTACATCGCGTGGTACGATACGCCCGCGTTTTCGATCAGTTTCCTACATAAAGAAGAGGCATACGTCTCAGATAGCCTTGCAAACGGGTTTGTCACGGTCGATGAAGCAAACCTTAGCCTTAGGATCGAGGATTCCTTTGGTGGGGCATTCATATGGGCATTTGATGTACTTTCCCGAGCATTTGGTGTTGTGACCACAAGTAGAGCGAATAATAAGCCCGCGCTTGGATCAAACACGAAACAAACACCAGACATATAATCAAGATGGAACTGCCTTTAGCCATTTCCATATTTTGTTTCTCGGTGAATAGAATATGAAGAAGCAGTTGATATGATGCAACAACCCAATGTTGGGGTGCATTATATAGAGGTGTCATCAACTGGGTTGCTTGTGAATGATGAAGGGGGCTTTTGCAAACTTGTGATGTAATCTACTGTTGGCTCAAACTGGAAGTATATGAACATGGGATCCCCGAATTGAATGAAGAAATAAATATGGATCACACTATCTTGGTATAGAAGGGTACATGAAGGTGGTTTCAGATATTCAAAATTGAAGTGCGAAAGTTTTGGCAGCTTGTGGGGGAGAAATAACAAGCTAACTTATTTCTAAGGTGGATAGGGACGCTTGTGGGGATGGCAAAGCAGGAAGCATCTAAAGCCGATGATGTCTTAAAGATGAAATCAACCATAGTACTATCAAAAAAACCTATTTTGTAGTGAAATTTACATTATATATTTTATATTTTATATTAAAGAGTGGGTAGTAGACTTTTTTAAAATGTTAAAGGGATCCCCACATAAAAGTGCTAATTGATGTGGTGAGATTTGAAGGTCCAATTACAATTTTAACGGTTAAATTTAAAATTTTTAGTGGTTATGAATTCTAAATACAAAATGATTTTTTTTTAAAAAAAAAAATTGACAGTTAAAAATTAATTTTATTTTAGATTTTATACCATTACTATATTTTTTGAAAAATTAAATTGGAACATTCATATTAGATATTATGAATGATTTAGATTTCACCTTATGAGCACATAGAACTATAGAAGTGATGGAATAGAATAGAATATGGGAGGCGTAGAGAGGGAAAAAGGAAAACAATAACGTGGGTCTTAATTTATTACACACAAATAACGTATTTTTTTCTTTTTTAATTATGAAACGATGGAAAAGGTCTACATTAGGGGTGTGCATGATGCCCATCCGCCCGTTCGCCCGCCCGTGCCCAATAAAAAATTGCCCTGCCACTAAGAAAAGCAAAATTTAAAAAAAATTGGGCAATAACCGGGTTGGGTATTTTTGCGGGCGTGGTTGGGCACCCAAGCAGGTATCTCGCCTCGCCCATTTGGCCTTACCCGGTAGTGTATATAATATTTTTTTATTTTTTTTAATAGAATAAAAAAAGTATTTTATAGTTTATATATTTTTTATAAAATAGTATTATATATTTTTTGCAAATTATATAACTTATAATATAAAAAAATATCCTCATTTCTTCAACTCTTCCTTTTTCCCATTGTCATTGTCGGACTCGGATGACAAATTATTTTTTTCCTAGACGCACATAGAGAGTGGGGAATGTAATAGTTACGGTTGTCGGTTGGCTAGCGGTGGATGAATGTCTACAAAGCTTTAATTGCAATTTTTTGATGCCTTGTATTTAATGAATTATGGATGTTATTTAATATTTCAGTTATGGATATTTGACAATTTGTTATTTTATCAAGACATATGATTGTCTTTTTAATTTCAAGACTTAAGTTGTAGACTTAAGTTTGAATATTCCGAAGTGTAGAATTATGGATTTCATTTGAAGTTTGCAATATTGTTTATTAGGTATGACTAAAGCTATTTTTTTTTTACATAGGGTGTGGCAAGGTTACAGGGTATTGTCACTTGGGCAGGGAAGGGCTGCCCTGCCCAGCCTATTATTGCCCAGCCCAAAAATTTTAGGGTTTCTATCGGGTAGGGTCGGGCACTGGGCCGCATTTTACTGCCCAATGATGTATTGGGCAGGGCATCGGGCAAGGGTCTCGCCCTGCTCATACACACCCCTAGTCTACGTTGTCTAAAGGAGTGGAAATAGGTCAAATCCATGTTAAGATTCGGCCGAATAGGTTTGAGCCTATGGGCCCATTTGAGATCATGGTTGTAAAAGTGGTTTTTTTTTTTTCTTTTCTCGATGTGATTTATGTTTGGGATAGCGGTGGCAAAAATGTTTTTTTTTTTTCTCGATGGACATTTATTTGGCATAACTTTTAAAAAGATAGATGGGATAAAAAATGACTGAAAAGGGCATGAATCATATATATATATATGTGTGTGTGTGTGTGTGTTGTATAAAATTTGATAATTTGGGATAAAAATAAAAAATAAAAATAAATTTACTAAATAAAATAGTAAAATTACCATTAAAAAAATTACAACACAATGAAGTACTTAAATAAACCTATCCCCTACAAATTAGTATTTAATGGTAATATGTAAATTTTTACCCATTAAATTATATTGTTTTTATGTTGGCAAAAAAAAAAAAAAAATGTTTACAGGGACTCGACATTAAATTTTCTTTTGTATTGCTTAAAAAAGGTTGGCAACCGACAACTGTGCATTTTCATAAATTGTAAGTGACACTTTTGAGAACTTACTCGTGATGGGATAAAAAAGCTGAGAATTTTTTTTTGATATAAAAAAGCTGAGAAGTTGATGTGCTGTGATGGGATAAAAAGCACCAAGGCCTGGCTAATGTATGTTTTGTTTTTTAGAATCAAGCCTAAACCTTCAAAAGGTTTAAAACTTTTTTAATGACATATTTATAATGTAGGTATTTAAAAATGCCTCACATTGGAGATTTTAAAGGCTGTAAGTAGGCTTTAAGCCAATGAAAGCCTACAATCATGTAATATATTAAGTTAAAATAAACCTTGATTTAATTGCATATTATTATATAATATGCTCATTTGAGTTTCAAGAACTTGTCAAAACATGCTCATTTGTCAACACATATATATGGATTTCTCACTACAAGTATATAAGTTTGTCAAAACATGCATATGGACTTGTCAAAATAGGTTCATAAACTTGTTGATATAGGCACATGGGGGTATTTGTATCTTTTCACATATGAAAAATATTGCAAAAAAGTCATACATGACTTCACTGCAATTTGAAATTTTAAGGGACTATTATGTCATAAATTCCTATGCTCGGGACCTAGGTGCAACTTTTCCAACATTTTTAACAGCCAACTTTACATAATACATGCTATAATATAATACAAGGTATTGGGAAACTCACCCCAAAATATCAGTTAAGAAAATAATATAAGAAAAGTCTCATCATAACTTGTTAATTGTAGCACTTTCACTTGTCAATTATTGTTCTTTCATTTGCCATTTTCACTTGTCAATGACTGTTTTTTCACTTGCTATTGACAAGTTATAGGGAGTTTGGTATGATTTTTCCTAAAATATCAACAACTTTACTTAGCCAAATTACAACTACAAGTTATAAAATGTGAGCACAATACATCGTATGTTAAAGGAATATTTGATCACAAGGCATTAGCAACTGTCTAAAGATGGCATGTAATCATAAATCATGGGATGCAACGACACAGAGATTAATAAATGACGTTGCGGACAACGTTTAGTTGTCCCAACGACAACGCCGCGCCACTCACCAGTCACCACACTCGGATAACTTGGATAAGGTGATGGGTGCTGTACTGTTTTAATTTTTATCTTAACCCAGAGATTTTATCCTATTGAATTTTTTTAACAAGGTTTTTGATGACAGTACTCCGATAAGAATACAGATATCATGTACTTTTTTTATCGTTTTCTCCCACTGGTTTTTCTTCTTATGGTCAGGAGATTTTAACAAGGAACACTATTTACATCTAATTAAAGCTAGAGAGTAGTGCTGTAAATATATATTATCATATTTTATGTGTTTATGACGCAGGATTCAAAGAAATATCTAATTTATTATTATTATGAAGATTGCAAGAGTGGATGTACATAACTATAGTAGTATTCTCTTAGTAGTCCTCATTGAATCATGAGCGTATCTCAGATAATGTGACGACTATGGGAAGCAAGCAAATTGCGATACACCCCTCTATATAAATGACGACAGGTTTGTTTTATTATACTTATAGAGGGAGGTAGGTGAAATTGTAAATATTTGAGCATGAGAGTAACAAATTAAAGGAGATTCAGAAGAAGTGGTGGCTTATGCATGATAGGGATCAGGCATCCTTGGAGAGGTGATTGCCAACATTGCTGAAGAAGTTTAAAGCAGCAGTCTGAGCCTTGTTGATAAGAAACTGGGTGGTTTCTTCGTCGTTTTCAGATTCATAAGAGATCTTCAGGATGACCTCTGTTTGATTCTCTCCTTTGGCACATAGCTGAGCGCCGATCTTGAAGTAGGAGAAGCCTCGCTTCAGAAACCCACCTTCCACATACTCAAACCCAACCTCATGCTTAGTCTCGTCAATCTCTGTAACTTTCTCCTTATAACTCGCATCGGATAATCCACCTGTGAATTAAATGTCGTCAGAAATTCATTAAAAAGCTTAATTATCTCATAGAAATTAGTACTCACTGACGGAGCAAGGAACGAAGAGAAGGATGGTGCCGACGCCGCCATCTCCTTCGATGACTTGCATGTCTTTGATCTGATCAGGCACTGCCTTCACAGATATGGCCGCCAAATCCTTTGGCTTCGACAATACTTGCCATAGCTCTTCCAGCCCAACGCTCACTTCTCTTTCTGCCTTGCTTTCTTTCACCATCTCTTCTTTCTTTACTCTAGCATTTTTCCACACCCTTCCGTACTTAGAGGAGTGGTGGGAATAATAAAAGCAAACTCATTAAGAGTTACCATCCAGTTTAAATCACTGAGACGAGTTTGACATCCTTACCTATAATAAAGATTTTTTTAAAAAAAAAAAAAAATATAATGGTATCATATAATAAGAAAAGGAATGATATTTAAGTACAAATTACTGCTGGTGATCTTTCCCTTAAATTGTTTTTTCATGAATGCTTGGAAATTAAATTTTAAGATTCTCATTTATGTTTAACAACTATATTAATTAAATATTTTCACCATAAATAATATTCTTCCGGTCCCTAATATAAGACATATCTTGAGAGTTGATCTTGGTCCTAAACATAAGAAATAATTGTCATATTTGACAATATTTTCCTAATTTACATTTATTGATGCTCCCTCAACCATAATTAATAAGAACAGGGAAGGAAGGAATTAAAGAAGATAACTTTGGTGTTTTAGAAAATAAATATTATATTAATTGATTTAACCAACTTTTTGAATCTAATCAAATTAGATAAATATATTTTATATTAATCCATCGAGAGTAATAGCTAATAAGCCAATATTTCATTCATCACAACGAGTGGATATGCACCAAAGTTTTTGGGGCACATAATAATAATAATAAACATGGAACATTAGTAAACAACTCCCAAGTTAAGAATGTGAAGGCAAGAAACACATATATTAACCTCACATGTTTAATGAAGAGGTCAGGCTTCGGGCCTATTTAAAAACTTGCTTGTTTAAATAGGCCATACTTTTCCATCAAAGGTTTAGTCTACAAAACCTGCAAGTTTGATATGTTTATATATGTGATCCTGCCACAAGCTGGAATGCATTTCCTTGTCTATCGGACGCTCCCCTTATCCGGGGGTTGTTGGATGGGATCCTGACAATTCAAAAAAAATTTAATTTTAATTTCTTCAAAAAAAATTATTTTAACGTGAAAAGAGCCTAAAATAAAGATAGTCTCTTAATTAATATTTTTCAAAAATTAAATTTTTATTTAAAAATCATCAATAAAAAAAATAAATTTGAACCCACTCAAGTTGAGTAGAAGACTAATTCAATTCATTGGTCTAATTTGGATTTTAATACAATGGTTGAGGTTGATGTCCATCTTGATATAATGATGTGCAGAAAAAAAAACAAAACATCCATTCATGTGGTCCATTATTTAGAATGATAATTGAAGCTTTTAATTTTTTTTTAATAGTGATTTATAAGATACGAGATAAGTATGTGAGATGAGCATTTTATTTATATGAATGTGTTAATGACAAATAGTTCCAAACAAACACAACTGAATATTTCAAAAGTAATTTTTTAATCGTGATTTACAAATACAAAATAAGTATATGGGAGGAGTTTTATATAATAAAAAACTTCAGACAAGTTCTTAATGAGTGAGACGATGAATATTAATTACCTTGGATATGTTTTCAGATTCACTGAATAATATTAAATGCTTTTCATAATAGGGGTTTCAAACCACTCATACATGAAGCAACTAATTTTCCCCTTAAATGGATTTTGATCGAATATAAATTAATTAGATGTATATTCAGATTCATTGAAATTTGTTTCCTCTGAGAATTAAAACTCTAATTAAAATCCAAAGCAGACCTCAAATAATCTAAGGAAATAATCAATGCCATTAATTGTATAAATATTTTCTCAAAACATAATAATGAAAATTGAATTTATAACATTCGACCCTATCCAAAAACAAATCTTATATTTAACACAGACAAGGAAGCAAATGTCAAGCTAAAACTCGTAAGAAAAAGGAAGAGGATGGTGAGAGAATTCAACACAGAACGGAAGTGAGCGTTGGGCTGGAAATCCTATATATGGCAAGCTCTGTCCAAGGATATGGCCACCACAGCTCAAAACGCAAACCCTGAGGTTGTCAAAGACGTGCAAGTCATTGAAGAAGATGGAGGCGTCGGCACAATCCTTCTCTTCACTCTTCGCTCCAGTAAGTATATCTGTATATATAGTAATCAACAAATGAATTTAATTAGCTTGATTCTGATCTTTACTTGATGCTCATTTTAATTTCTTGCTCTGACATGCAGGTGGAGGTTTTCAGAACGAGAGAATTTCAGAGCTTGACGCGGTTTCGCATGAGATTCGGATAGAGGTGGTTGAAGGTGGGTATCTGAATCGAGGTTTCTCCTACTTCAAGCCAACCTTCCGGCTATTTGCAAAATCAGAGCATCAAACTCTGGTCAATTTCAAGATTTGTTATGAATCTGAAAATGAAGAAATGAGCGAGCAAATTAAGGTCGCAGAGTCCACTTATTTCAACTTCTTCAAGAAGCTTGAGAAATATCTGTTGAATGGTGCTTGAATATTATTGGCCATTTCTTCCTGCTTTTGTTTCATGTGTGTTTTGTTGATAATTGTAACACCCCAAATTTCTAACAATTATAATAACATAAAATTGCAATAATTTTCATGAATAATTGCTGAAATTTGAAATATCTAAATTTGGGAAGTGTTATCACCGCATTTGTACTGCGATAAGTGCAAAGCTAACTTATTACATTAACATAAATCCAAAACTTAAATAAAAATGTTTTATTTAAATCATAAAAAGTTGCACGTCACAAATAGTAGGAAGAGAACCATGGTAGACCCAGGAAACATTGTCAATCTACCATGTGACCCGAGAAACCCTGCCAGTCACAAATAGTCAAATTGGCCATAAAACATCTCTTCTTAGTGTGTACACCTCTTCCCAAAGTTGCTACTAGTATCCCGGGAAACCCTGTCAGACACCACTTTAGGAAGAACAGATAACATCGGTTCACATCACATAATATATAGGAGGCATAAAGCCTAAGGGTTGTGTTCATTACTTTAGGAGGGAGGTACCATCTCAAAGCTATCATCTCACGATTAAATTATTTCAAAATGGATTTCTCAATATATATATATATATATATGTATGTATATATATATATATATTAATGAAAGGCACTTACAGGTTTCAATCCCCAAAAAAAAAATGCATCTAGAGCAAAACGTACAGATACTATATATATTAATGAAAGGATATATATATATATCTATACATTTCAATCAGAAAAAACCGAGACCCAAAACGGAAGATGTATAGATATTATATTAAATGTAAGGATGTAATATATATATATATATATATATATATGTATGTATGTATGTATTCATGTATGTATATATAAAATCACTAAAGACCGAAGCACTCAATGCAACTACGTACAGGATGATATTCAATGGTTAAATGATTTTGCAAAAAGGTTGATCACCAAGAATGAAAGGGTATATATATATATATATATATATGTATGTATGTAATTCAATCACCAAAGACGAAGCACCCAATGCAACTATACTGGATAATATTCAATGGTTAAATGGTTTTGCAAAAAGGTTGATCACACAAATCGAGAATGAAAGGGTATATATATATATATGGGATAAACATTTTTGCACTTGCTGCAGAAAAAATTTTCTGCAGCAACTAGAAAATGGTGTCGTTCTGCTCTTTTTTTTTTTCCTTTCCTCCTCTTATCTTCTTCAGTCACTCTCTCTGCGCCTGTCTCTCATCTGAGACTCTCAAGTCTCAACCGTCTCTCCCACTCTCCCAGAGACATGAGACGAACCTGCCTCCAAGCCTCAGCTCACTAGTCTCCGCAACCAAGAATTTTCCAACTTGGCTTTTGCCAGCACAACAGCAACACAAAACACAGAGCAGTACCGCTAGCGTCACTGACATGCCACGGCAAAGAACAAAAACTATAACCATGATTTTATCTCTTTTCTTCTTCTTCTTAATCTTTTTAGCTTTTTTCTTATCTTCATTTCCTTTGGATTTAGATACATCTTCTGATACATCATCCTTGCGGGTTCTTGAGTGTAGATATATGATTTAACTCAAGGGGTCATTGGATCGGAATCATCATTTTCATCACCGGATACACCTTGGAGTGGAAGATTATTCTTTCTCAAACAGTGAAGAAAGATTTGCTTCAATTGAGGATGGCAAGCATTGATCCAATTTTGGATATTCTTTCCTTTTAATAATTGAGCCCTTGAACCAATATTATTGGTGCAACTGGGTGATGATGTAAATGGAGCTATATACCCAAGAGGGAGTGAATTGGGTATTTTAAAAAAACTTTTCGGAAAGTGCTCTGTTTTAACCAAGTAAAAACAGATTATAACAGGAGGAAGGGAAGGAAAGCTTGCACAAGAGAAATTATCCTGGTTCGGTCTTATCCTTGACCTACATCCAAAGTCCCCAAGCTACACTTGGGATTTTCAATCCGCTATACTCACAAACTGATTACAAACTCGTACTCAAGAGTAGTTCTTTCTCTAGAACTCACTCCCCTTACAAGTTGCAATCAATACACCCAACCACCAAGTCCCCGACTTGTGGTTATCTCAATCAATAAATGATTTACTGAGATAGAACTCTCTCATGAGAGCGATAAAATGAACACGAAGTACAAGTATCGATTGATACAATACAAGTGAAAGCTGAACACAATAAATGGCAATCAATAAATTTTCGCTCTCAGTAGGTGTGTCCCCTTGAGAAGAAGTTAATGAACTCTATTTATAGGTAGAGAACATTAAATGACCGTTGAATGATGAATCCAACCGTTGTAGGTGATTAGCATTAAGTCTGATCATCATCTCTCTCTAAACTCCAACTAATCCAGGTGCTAATATGATCTGATGTGGAACACTAAGGATTTGCCCGTTGGAGAAGAGTTTACTTGATGAAGAAAGCATTCTTGACCGTTGAGAATGCGTGCTCAGTGGATTATCCAAAAGAAGGTTGATTTGCGAAGTGCATTAAATGCACCGTACACTTTTTGCTTTATGGCTTTGACCTTCAATAATCTTCATCTCGTGGCGACCGAAATTCACTCAACAAACTTGTTAAACATATTTGGGTTCATAAGTGAATGATTCATGAAAGCAATTAGAACAAACAAGAGTGATTTGCAAATTCGTATAATTCAAAAATTGGTTTCAGCGTTGGTTACTCGAGTAAGTTCATATTTACTCGAGTAAGTCACTGTGTGTGAGAGTCTTTACTGTAGTATCCAAAAGGATACTCGAGTAAGCAACTTCCAGAGGCAAACCTTCGAGACTTGAGCTTTTGAAACCAAAGGCTTTACTCGAGTAAGCTAGTGGTGTACTCGAGTAAGCAACTATTTGCTTGAAAATTTTAAGTGTAAAATGCCTATCTATACCGCAAAGATACATTTGTATACCGGAGTAAGCAAGTTCAAGCCGAATGATGACTTCTCTCGTATGGTCTCATACTCGAGTATGCATATCCTTACTTGAGTATGCAACTCTTTTCGAAAAGTGTGAAGTCATTCCATGTCTATACTGGAGTAAACAAATTCATACTGGAGTATGCAAGAACATGAGTCAAGTTGAAAATCAGTTTAAGAGCTCATTACTCGAGTATGAAAACCCTTACTCGAGTATGCATGAGTTAGAAAAACTTGGGAGCTCTCTGTAAGACCCTTTACTCGAGTATGAAAGTGTCTACTTGAGTATACACTCAAGTTCAAAAGTTCATTTGCTCTCTGCAAGTCCAATACTCGAGTATAGCGATCTATACTGTAAAGTATTGACTTAACTTGAAAAGTTTGGTTGCTCTCGGATGGCCTATACTCGAGTATGAAAACCTATACTCGAGTAAGGAACAATTGAAAAACACATTTGTCTTTTCTGGATGACCCTTACTCGAGTATATCATTCCTATATTCGAGTAAGCACCTTCTGTCAAAAACTCGATTGCTCTCTGAGACGTCAATACTCGAGTATGGCTATCCATACTGCAGTATTGACGTGTAAAATCCAATTGGGCAATCCTTTAATAGTCCTATACTCGAGTAAGCATTCCTTTACTCGAGTAAACAACTGATAAATGGTTTTAGACAGATTTTGCAAAAACTTCAACACATGTTTACAATTGTTGTTAATCATCAAAACACATTGAGAACTAACAGATGATTCATGTGGAAAACATAAGTCAAGATTTCTAACTTCTTCCTTCAATTGAATCAAATCCACATACCAATTGTTCCGTAAATGCAATACCGTATTCTCATCCAACAATCCAGAGGTGGGATCAAGCAGTTGTTGGCAAAGGAAATCTTCCTTTGTTTCTTCAGAATCTTTTGAACTAACTGATGTCGTGAGAAGAACCAAAAGAACGCAGAAGCTAGCCTTCGAAACAATCATCATTCCAATATCTAAATTTGCTTCTCATTTCAGATAACCAATCAAAAACCGAGGTTTCGATTTCTGCTTCGATAGATGATATCCCTATTTCTGGCTCGTAGAATCCGTGAATGGCCGTCGTAACGAAGAGCGACGTGTTCAGCTTTGGGATCTTGCTGTTGGAGATCATCAGAGGAAGGAACGCGATCAATTTGAATTACAGCCTGCCCTCCGTGGTGGATTGGGCGATGCCGTTGATAAAGCGCGGGGAGTTCCTCGGAATCTATGACCGGCGAATTGGGAGGCCGTCAGAGACGGCAATTATAAGGCAGCTGGGGACGTTGGCGGCGAAGTGCGTGAGGTCGACGGCAGAAAAGAGGCCTTCAATGTCGGAGGCAGTAGAGTGGCTGGAACAGGTGAGGGAAACTCTGGGAGAGTGGGAGAGATGGTTGAGACTTGAGAGTCTCAGATGAGAGACAGACGCAGAGAGAGCGAGTGAAGAAGATAAGAGGAGGAAAAGAAGGGGAAAAAAAGAGCAGAACGACACCGTTTTTCCAATTGCTGTAGAAAAGTTTTTCTACAAAGAATCGTAAATGTTTATCCCTTCTAATATTTAAGAAAAAATGACACCAAAGTCCCAATTAAAAAATAATAATATCAAAAAAATTTCATAACTTATCAACGACAAGTGAAAGATCAACTATTAACAAATGAAAATGGCAAATAAAAGAGCAACGATTGACAAGTGAAAATGCTACAATTGATAAGTCATAAGGCTTTTTTGATATTATTTTTCTAACTAATTTTTGTTGTGATTTTCCCAATACCTTATATTATAGCATGTTTATGCAAAGTTGGCCGTCAAAAATGTTCGGTACAAATTTTATGCCATTGGTGCTTATGGAGAAAATCATCTTATGGCAGATGTGAAGCATAAATGAGAATCCTTAAATGGGAAAATTATAATAAATTAAAGGACCTAAGAAAAATAATAATTATTAAGAAGGACCATAAAAAGTGGTATTTATTTTGAAGGACCAGAATTTAAAATATTAAAATAGAAAGACTTAATTGCTCCTATGATATCTCCAAATCCACTGTTCATATAATCGAAAAAAATGAGATTATTTAAATTGATCTCTATTTGCCATTATCCATCAAAAGAAAAAAAAGAGAAAAGAAGGAAATATGGGTACCCGAGTCTTCACCAAAACATTGGAAATGGAAATCTAGAATGATTTTTTCTTCCCAAAATTAAAATACTTAATTCAGCAAATGGAAAGCATGGATTACGATGATCTAAGTATGCGAGTCTCCATTTGAAACCTAAAATACTCTCTTCTCACCGCAAAGGCGACCTCTTCCATTTCGACAACCATGGAGTGATTTCCTTTTATTTTTATTATACGAGACTCATGTAAGAAAAAATCATTCTAGATTCAATTAGAGAGAAGATAGGAAATCTGGTTAATGACAATTTAGTCTTTTTATTTTTAAATTTTAATTTCTGGTCCTTCAAAATAATTATCATTTTTATAGTCCTTCTTAATCAATATTAATTTTCTTAGGTCCTTTATTATAATTTTCCATAAATTTTATGCATCTAAGAAAATCAATTTTATTTCTCTAAGTGATGACTGAAATTCGTTACCTTTTAGAAGTAATAAATCCTTGTAATTTTGGTGAGATATATTTTAGGGAGAAAACATTGGCTCTAATTTGTACCACTGACTATTTTAACTCGAAAAATATAAATTTAATTTAAATAACCAAATTTATTATTATTTTAAAAAAAGGTCTGGGGCCAACATCCTATAAAACTAAGGAAAATATAATTAAGCAATATGTTATAGGTGAGAGAAAATTTTAGAGGGGAGCTCTATCATTAGAAATTGTCAAAATGGGTCTGGACCTCACAGCAGTCCATTAAGCCTCATTTTTAGCCCTATTTTTTTTTAGCCCAATGTGATGGGGTTATTTTTGACCCTAGACCTAAAATAACCCCCACTTCTCTTGGGCTATGATAGGGCCACCGCGGGCCAAAAAAAAAAAAAAAAAAAAAAAAACTTGAACAAGATGGATCAAGTAGCATATCACCAATTCATCCGGCTACAAGTGTTCCTCAATTCCTCATCTTGTTGTCGATGATATATACACTCTCATCCATAATTAAGAAAATATAATTAATATGTTGATTTTTTAAAAGATATATCTAACATGCCTTTAGTTTATCATACTAATTATTATTTTCTCAATTTTTAAAATGATAGATAAATAAAAATAAAGTTATTCTGTAGAAGATATGTTAAAAAAGGAGTCCAAAATTAGTAAAGTTAAAAGAATCAGAACGTATTACCATTGATCCAAACTTTCTTGTTCGTGTTCTGCTTTACGTAGGAACATGAAGGATATTCAAGATTTTGGGTAGCTTTCTTTCCTGATTACAGGGGGAAAAAAATACAATTGATTATTTTCATTTAACTTTGGACAATCTATCTCTCCAACGTTAAACCATAAAAACTGAGTATTCATCATAAGTTTTTTCAAAAAAAGAAAAAGCAGGTATATATAGTAATCCAATTTTATTTAATATAAGAGTTAAATAACTAATTGTTGTATTAAAAAAATTAGTGAAGTTGATTATTTGGAGTGTTTAAATTTATGCTGTGCCTTTTTCCCAAATCAAAAACTGCTTCCACCACCATCGGATCTTCCCATGTGTTAATAAAACTTTGTCTTGAAAAATTGCGACCCCTCATTTCTTTGAATCATATTGGCTTTTGTTTATTGACTTTTTGTTGTTTGTTTTGGAAGAAGGAAGAGGGATTGATTGTTTGATCCCTCTATATTTAACTACCAAAAGTGTTGATTAATTTCTGCCAAATTGTAATATTCCTCCATTTGAATGAGCATTCTTTGATTCTGACATCATAAAAGTTGATATTCGTAGAGTGATATACGTAATATAAATATACCATAGGTCCTAATTATAGAAACACTTTTGTAGTATAAATTGCACTACAAAAGTGTTCTTATAATTAGGACCGGAGGGAGTAAGTATTATAATAAGGCCAGTAAATTGGGCACTGTCTCATTTTATTCTCTAAATAGTAATACCACTTTGGTTGCTAAGGCTATAGCTGGCGAAGCTAGAGTTCTATTTTACCAAATGGCTAAATCATAATTTGTTGAAGTTTTAGTTGGTCTAAAATGATTTTTAGCCCACGAAATTAGCCCTTCTGTTAGGGTTATATTATTTTTTGGCTCGGTTGTTTAACATGCGGGCTTTTTTGCCATAGCCTGCTCGGACTAGGGCCTAATAAGTCGAGGTGGTCCGTTTTGACAGCTCTATCTATCATATAGGGGATGAGTAGTTTCCTCATTCATTTTAATTATTAAATACAAATACATAGATTATATTGTATGACTAATTAAACTAACATTATTATGTACATCTCCCACAATTAATGAGTGTTAATGTATTTGATACACATGAATGTTCCTAGACTTAATATCTTGGATTCATGAACAGGGGTAATAAAATATACGATAACTCATGAAAGTCATAATTAGATTCATTGAATATTGGGAGCGAGGTCATGAACATTCACATTGAAATTAAATTCGAAATCAATTAAATTCAAAAATAAAAATATAATATAACTGAAAATCATCCAAGTTAATAAATATATTCTTAAAGAAACGGGGGACAACAGCCTATAAATAATAGGAATGTCTCGAAAACCTCTCTGAGATAAAGAAAGACGAGACAGGATGGGGAAAGAAATCATCACGGCAGAGATAGAAGTGAGCATTGGGCTGGAAAAGCTATGGCAAATTCTGTCGAATCCCAATGAATTTGTGGCCATGGGTCCAAAGATAGTGCCGGAGCAGATCAAAGAGATGCAAGTGATTGAAGGAGACGGAGGCGTCGGCACCATCATTCTCACCACTCCTTGGTCCATTTTACGTAATTACCAAATACCGGCCGTTAAGTTTTTAATAATTATTCTGACATTTAATTAATACTAATATTCTTGCTTAATGTACAGCTGGGTCAGCTGGGGCGAGTTATCAGGAGAAAATTACAGAGCTTGACGCGGCCGCACATGAGATAGCGTTTGAGTACGTTGAAGGAGGGTTTATGGATCGAGGGTTCTCCTACTTGAAGTCGAACATGAAGCTGTGTGCAAAAGGAGAGAATAAGACAGAGGTGAATGTGAAGATCACTTATGAATCTTATATTGATGAAGAATCCACCGATCGCCTCACCAAGACTGCCGTGTCTTCTGCTTTGAACTTCCTGAGCAGCCTTGGCAAGTATCTCTCTGAGGCCGCCTGAATTGATCGTTATCATCATGATCGGCGCGCCTTAATGATCAATCTCCCTTATGTTTCATGCCTGAATAAGTGATATTTAACATGTCACCTGCCACCCAATAAATTTCCTTTTTCACCGTACAACTGTGTTACGCTCTCGCCTGGTATTTCCTAGTTATGGATCCTGCCAGAAGCTTCGTTCGTCATTGGCACCACGTACATTCACTAGACTCTGTGCCACGTGCTTTATTGCATGGTTCGCGAGTCGTTGCATTAGATGATATTATATGACCTTCGATGCATTTGAATTTCATTGTCACGGATAACAAGGAAGCACCCACGCAAAGATGCACGGTTGTCAATGTTGAGTTGTTTTCAGAGACAATGCTAAAATCCGCTCAACATGATTAATTTTTTCCCCATCCCACTCTCGTTGAATTGAGCTCAGCCCAAGCATAATTAACATATACACAAATATTCTTATATAACCTTGAAAAGATAATATTTAAATAAGGAAACACTAATTTACAAGTGAATATAGAACATCATTTACACACACTCACACACAAACAGAATTACTAAACCACCAGTTGGCTGATTGACTTCTATTTTATTTTTTAAAATTGAAAATGTAGTTGTTTCAAGCTCAATAAGGGGACAAAATGCAAAACCCAACTTAATCAACTCATTGAAATTCTTGACTGGATTGAGTACAGGGACGGACCCCCGGGAGGCGGGGGGGAGTGGCCCCCCAAAATTAAAGAATAAACCCAAATTTTTGAGAAATTGTATTCGAGCCTCATAAAAGTTTCAGTTTTTTCACCTTAGTCCTCATTGAGAGTTTGAGAAAGGGACTAAAATGAAACTATTGAAATTATTATTGGTCTGAAGTATAATTTTATAAACACTTGGGGTCTATTCTATAATTTTCGCCGCTCCTAATTTTAATTCCCAATTCCATCCTTGATTGAGTAGAAGACTAATTCAATTCATTGGTCTAATTGACCCACTCAAGTTGGATTTTAATACAATGCTTGAGGTTGATGTTGATATAATGATGTGCTGGTAAAATAATTTGGTCCATTGTTTAGAATGACAATTGATGCTCTCAAAAGTAATTTTTTAAATCGTGATTATAGTGAACTAAATAAATAGTGACATGAGTTTTATATTTGTGTGAATGTGCTAATAATAAATAGTTTCAAACAAGCACATCTGAAGATTTCAAAAATAATTTTTCAATCATGATTTACAATATATAAAATAAGTATATGGGACGAGTTTTATATAATAAATGAGTGAGATGATGGATATTCTGTGTAGTGCATCTAGTGTCCAGGGCAGACCATCTTTTAGGTATATCAACAACCCTAGACTAATCCGCATCGAGACCAAGTTGGCCCCTTTTGGGGGAAGCCTCTACCACACACATACGCGCATTCCCACATCTCGAACTCAATACCCGTGATTAAGTTAGGACAGCCCCCTTACCAGCCTAACCTAAGCGTTTGGTGGTTGAGACGATGGATATCAATTATGTTGGATATGTTTTCAGATTCATTGAATAATAATAAATGCTTTTCACGGGAATTTCAAACCATTCATACATGAAGCAATTAATAATTTTCCTTCTTAAACGGATTTTGAATATAAATTAATTAGATGTATATTCAGATTCATTGAAATTCGTTTCCTGTGAGAATTAAAACTCTAATTAAAATCCAAAGCAGACCTTAAATAATTTAAGGAAATAATCAATGCCATTAATTGTATAAATATTTTGTCAAAAAATAATAATGAAAATGCAATTTATACCATTCGACTCTATCCAAAAACAAATCCTATATTTAACACACACAGGGAAGCAAGTGTCAACCTAAAACTCGTAAGAAAAAGGAAGAGGATGGCGTGAGAGAAACGAAAGTTCGCGTTGGGTTGGAAATCCTATGGCAAGCTCTGTCCAAGGATATGGCCACCATAGCTCAAAACGTAAACCCTGAGGTTGTCAAAGACGTGCAAGTCATTGAAGGAGATGGAGGCGTCGACACAATCCTTCTCTTCACTCTTCGCTCCAGTGAGTATATATAGTAATCACCAAATGAATTTAATTCGCTTTATTCTGATCTTTATTTGATGCTAATTTTAATTTCTTGCTCTCATAGGTGGAGCTTTTTAGAAAGAGAGAGAATTTCAGAGCTTGACGCGGTTTCGCATGAGTTGGGATAGAGGTGGTTGAAGGAGGGTATCTGAATCGAGGTTTCTCCTACTTCAAGCCAGCCTTTCGACTATATGCAAAATCTGAGCATCAAACTCTGGTCACTGTCAAGATTCGTTATGAATCTGAAAATGAAGAAATGAGCGAGCAGATTAAGGCAGCAGAGTCCACTTATTTCAACTTCTTCAAGAAGCTTGAGAAATATTTGTTGAATGGTGCTTGAATATTATTGGCCATTTCTTCCTGCTTTTGTTTCGTGTGTGTGGTTTGTGGGTACTGAATAAATGAAATAGATTAAATCCCCGGCCTATAATAGGGGAGTGTTCGAGCATGGTCTATAATAGGGGAGTGTTCGAGCATGGTCTATGTAGCATGAATCTTTATGTGAGCTCTTGAGAAGGATTTCACTTCTGTTTCTCTCTATTTTTCAATATCTCTCCCACTTGTTTCCCTGTTTCCGTTCATAATATATTTTTGTACTAGTGGCACTTTGTCTACTAGATTCATTTGTTTATTTCAAATTAATATTAGTTTAATTTGGAGATTGAAAGATAGAATCCAGCTCATGATAACTACAACTAAATATATATATATATATATATATATAAAAATCATGTTGGCTACAATACTAATAAAAAACTAGTTAATAATCTGAGTCGTTCTAAGGATCCTTAAAAGCTATTCCGTGACTCATACGTGAAAATATGGCACTCCCCAAGATTATATGAAACGGATCTTTCTATCAAGAACTGAGTAAGCAGAACAACAAGAAGTTAAAGAATTTAACAAGGGACAACATGAGAGGTGTAATGCTCCCTTATATCTCCCAATCAATATTAGAATTAATATATAGAGAAGCGTATGGATCTAATGTGGACGAATGATTAATGGATAAATTTTTAAACAAATTATAACTTGATGGCAATTTAAAACTCAATCTCTCCAGAATACTGAAATATATACAATCACCCAAATTTAAAACCTTATACATTATCGAAAAATATACACAATCTCTTCCGTCCTGATCCACTACCTGTACTTTTGTTCAAGTTTGAGATTCACATGTGAATCTCAGGGTAACATGTTAACTTCTATGCAAGGTATATAAGTATATGTAATAAATTAACTACCATAAACAGGAATACAACTCAGCATATATAAAGCATTAAACACAGTTCGAAACCACAGTGCTCGGAAACGATGCGCAGAACCTACCCGGCTCTGTGCCCAACTTTCGAGGAAACATATATTCGAAACCTACCTAGTTCCCAAATTCCCCTACCTGATGAAAATATAAGTAGAGTCTACCCGGTCTTGAGTCCTCAGCACATATATAGGAAATCACAAGCTAAGACCTACCCGATACCGAATTCTTTCGCACTTAGTTGATTAGCCAACAACAAACATACTGTATGCGATAAAAAAACATTTATAAAACCCATCCCAGAATTCATAGCATTTAACCATACACAACATACACACAAAATAGAAGGTTAGAGTTACCACTTGTGTGCGTAGTCAACTTAACTGCGTCCAAGTAATTTGTGATGCGAATGGACTTGAGAGTTCCTATAATTTACATTTATACAGAGATGAGTCATTATCCAATTTAATCTTAATAACATAATTAAGATTATTTCTTCTCTAGACCCACCTTAAAATACTTGTCTTTTAGTATCCTTATGACTAGGGATATATACCAATTGGGGCTTATTCAATTAGTATTATTCACTATGGAATAGATATTATCTAAGCCATTTAACCTTTCAATATATTATCCAAAGAAACCTTTACTTTGAAAGTCATCCACAATTATTAACTTATGTGAGTATTTTAAGACTCATCAAAAATTCGACCTTTAACTATTTTGGGACTATGAAAAATTCATACTTAACGATACAACTCCAAATGGAGTGATTACAATTTCTACTTAAACCTTAAAAAATCTATTTTCATAAATTAAAGTCACCAAGTTGATGTATGACTGAGAAAATTCCCAAATTTTGAAAAACATAAGTAATGTCCATAATTTTCTAGATTTCTTGACCAGTCTTTGAAAAATCATAACTCCTTCAATACTTATCCAAATTCAACAGATTACCTATAAAATTAAACCTCTATGTGTATACTATATATCTGGAAAATTTCACAATTTTTGGAGTTTGTTTACTTAGTCTGAAACACAACATCATTTTACTGCTCCAGAACCATACCGAAAATTTTCCAGATTCATAACTCAACTTCCAAAAATCATAACTGGGGTTATTGACCTCCGTTTTAGATGATCCATAGCTCATGTTAGAGATTAAAGAGAGTACTATCTCCTGTTAAATTTTCAAAGAAGAACTCAACCTTTTAACTCACAAAAAGGTCGTGCACAAGAGGCTGTTTTCGGACCTCTGAACAAAGTTATAAAACATGACATGCAAGCTTATTTCTTAGTGCATATCTTTCAGAAATCAAATAGCATGAGCTTATAAAAGACATGCACGGTTAAAATACATGTTTCCAGTGCCAAAGGATCCCAAAAACCATCACAAAACCAACATGCAAAGGATCTTCTTATGACATAAACTTTTCTCACCCAATACTCACAACTTTCAGCAACTTATCTCCTAAAAAACACCAAGAATCTGTCAAAATAAAGTTGGAGAATGGGTTTAAAAGGCTCACCTAGTTCAGAAATCAACTTGCATGTGAAATCCTGTGACCTTTTCTTCTCCTTTGGTTCGGACTGGCGCTCTTTCTCTCAGATTCTCTCTCGGTGTTTCTCCTTCTCGGTCTCTCTCTCTCGGTTGTGCACTGAAGTGGAATGGAGAATGGAGGGTGTGTGAGTGTCTTGTGGAGGTGTCTGGTGAAAAAAGGGAAGTGAAATGAAGGAGGGAGTTTACCATGGAGGAGAGGGAAGTTACGGAAGGAAAGGGGGTCGTATGTGTTTGTGGTGTATTTGTGTTCGATGGTGTGTTATATTTTGAGTGTGAGAGTGTGTGTGTCAGCTAAGGGAGGGGGAGTTTTTTTTTTTTTTTTTTTTTTTTTTTTTTGATGCGAAGAAAACTATTATAAATTAAAGCGAGATACAAAGGGGATTGAGTCCCATACTGTCAGAACGACACAAAGTCCAAACAAATTCCAGACAAACATCAAAGAAATTAGAAGACGATAGGCCTTCTTTGGCTAAAGCATCTGCAACTCGATTTCTATCTCTTAGAATACCGAAAACTTTCACCATCCAGTCCCTCCTCATAAGCTCCTTTATGTAACACAGAGTAAGGCTACCAGAACCCAAGAGTTTACCGTCCACCAACAACTCAACTAAGGCTCTCGAATCCGATTCAATAATTACCTTTCTACATCCCAAGTTCCATGCCAAATCCAAGCCTTTAGCAACCGCGCACGTGGCTATCATGCTCAATTGGAAGATGAAAGTGTTTATTTGGGCTGTTAAATGGTTCTGCATGTGGGCCAAAAATATGATTGTTATTGAGAGAGTATGTCCAAATACTATGTGATCTATGCAAAAATGGTTCTGGCTTGGGTATATTAAATATGGGCCTAAAGTTACATGGCTTTGAGACAATCCATTGGACCATGGAGGAGTATACGTGATTTGCACATAGAATATAAGAATAATAGAAAATGTTATATAAAAAAAAAAGAATAATAGAAAATAAGGGAATATGTGTTAGAAATAAATACTTAATTCCATATAAGGATTTTTCTTTCTCAATTAATTTCTTTAGGTCACAAAATATTATCTGCAAAATATTTAGGCAAAAAATTATTCCCATATATTTATCCTTAATTTAAGGAAAATATGCCTGAAATTTCAATAATTACTTTTTAAAATAATTAAGGCTCAATTTCCCACAATCAATACATATTTTAATTCCTAATTTCTAAATTTTGGGATGTTACAAGAGGAATGCATAATGGTGATTAAAAAGACGGATTAATCAGATGGATATTTCTTATCAAAGTGCCTAGTACGACATTTAACTTTTTTTTTTTTTTGCTATAAGTACGACATTTAACTTGAGCACAATGGGTGGAGGAAATTACCGGATTTTAACTGTGTTTGTCTTTTTTTTTTTTTTTTTTTTTGATACAAACTGTGTTTATCTTTAATAGCCCGTTGTTGTGCGCATGATCCCGTTTTCCCTCTTAGTCCATTCAGTGGCCCAAGATTACTTATTACTTTGACCCCACAATCCAAAGCAATCCACGGGAGTCTTCCTTTAATTTCACACGTTCACACACATCATTTACAACAAAATCATGCAACAATATGTATGCTGGAGAACAAGAATTCATGATTTTCGGAAATTGAACGGAGTTGAATAATGCATGGCAGCGTTGAGAAAGATCTACAAGTCTCTGCTTCAGAGAAAATAATACCGAATCTCTAGAATCAGTGGTTAATCTTGAAACGAAAGCTTTAATTTGCTCGATTGGAAGCTTCCATGCTCCTTGGGTGTGTGTTGCGAGATCATAGATCTAGATTTCCCTTCTCATGTTGGACGAAAAAGTAGCACCACGAAGAGGAAGAAGAAGAAAGAAAGGGTAAAGCGAGAGATAAAGATATAAATGAAATCAATATTCACAGTCGAGTCTCACTTGATCTCTCTGATTTGTATTTCACTACCCCCTCCGATCATTATTGAAGGAAAAATAATCCACTTATATTATCTGTCCACGTTGATACTCGCTATATAATTATCCACTCAATCATGACGTAGTTGATGGCGAAAGTACAATCAATTATATATTACATCAATTTTCTTCACAAGACTCTAGCTTGGTCAGTCTTCGATGATCTATCCTTTTAAATTAAAATTGTCAGCTTTCCCTCTTTTCTCTACCTTTTCCCAAACATGTGCTGGCCCCTATGTATAATGATTCCTGCATCTCTCTGTCAGTCTTTTAATGGCTAAAAGAATCAGCTGCCTAGCTAGTTCCCAATATATACTAAGATGTTGTTAGAAATAAAATAAAATTTGTTATGTGGAATCATTGAGTGTGTGTGTGTGTGAAGCCGACTTAGAGTACATATTCTATATGGAAGACTTTGGGAAATCGACAAGAGGGAATCTTTTTCAGGGTGGAGAGCCACTTGGTTATATACACCATACTATACTAGAGCTGCTATTTGCTTTATATATACTCCTACATGAACCAAATCTCTAAAAGTCGGGAGACCAGGATGGTGAAAGAATTCAACACGCAAACAGTAGTGAGCGTTGGGCTGGAAACCTTATGGCGAGTTCTGGCCAAGGACTTCATTGTCATCGTTCCAGAGGTACTTCCACAGCATGTCAAAGACGTGCAAGTTCTTGAAGGCGACGGAGGACTCGGCACCATCCTCATCTTCAACTTTTGCTCCGGTCACTCATCAAACCCTGATCTGAATCAATAAGTTCATTATTCATTGATTCTGATATTTCACTGCTGACTCTTTTTTTTTTTTTTTTTTTTTTACACATGCATCATCAGCAGGAAGTTATCAAAAGGAGAGAATTACAGAGCTTGATTTGAGTTCACATGAGATAGGGTTACAAGTGATTGAAGGAGGCTGTCTGGATCGAGGTTTCTCCTTCTACAAGACCACCTTTCAGCTTTCAGCAAAAGGGGACGATCAGACTGAGGTCAACGTCAAGATAAGTTATGAAGCTGAGAAGGAAGATCTGAAGTCAGCGGAGCCCACTTTATTCTACCTTAGAAGCCTGGAAAAATATCTCTTAAATGATGCTTAATCTTCTGGAGGCTGGTTTGGCTCCCCTCTATATATTTTCTGCATCTCTAAGTTAGTTTAGTCCTTTTTTTCTTGTTTTTTTAAATAGAATAGTCGTCCAATATGTAATATAGGTCATTTTCTCTCTGTTTGACTCGGTTCAAGTCCAGTTTAATAACATTGAGAGTATTTAATAGTTTGATCTTGGATGGCCAATGAATGAACTTACTGCTACTGGCCGGCCTCCCAATAAAATTTTTGTCCCATTGCATGGCTATGTAGTCTTCGTCTTCTTGTTCATCATGTGATATGATGGAAATCATATCCGTATTTTATTCCAATTATTTAGCCACGCATATTCTACTAATTCTAACAAATTGATTTCATATATGTATGTATGTATTGACAAGGCGATTTGAAGCATTTGAAATATGTTACGCTTGTATTTTTAACAATTTCTTTTATTTAAAGAAATAACTCTGTCGTGATAATTCAAATCCAAATAAATATGCTTGATGTTATCAAGGGCTATTGACATTTTGGTGTGTCTAACTTCCTGTCCAGTCTAATTAGACAATTTTGTTGGCCACATATACATTTATTTACTCTCTGTATTTTATGGATTTCTTATTTATCGAATTCTTTTTTTTTTTTTTTTTTTTGCTTTTAATTTCACTTTTAAGATATTATCCATGTCCAACTAGATTGACAAGTAGCTCTCCTTGTGAGAAAAGTCGTCCGTGATAAAGAACTGCATGCTCATTTGATGATAGTCATGATCAGTACGAGCATCTATAACTTTTTCAAGGAACATATCCCATATGGTCAAAATAATTCAAAATATTTCAGTGCCAAAAACCTTAGTGCAGAATGAGAACCTCGGACACACCAGAGATTTCCCCCCGTAAATTGTGCAATAGCTGTATAGGGTTGCTGTTTTTTTTTTCAAAGAAAAAAGTGCGTGATCATGAGTAAGGTCAAGATGCGCCCATCATTATATATATTATCAAACATTTAACTATATTTAAATTTTGAATTCGCTATTATTTAAACACGCTTTTAGTTTTTTTCCCCTTCATATTTTATTCCTGATGAAACGCTTTGTAGAGAAGCGGAGAAGGCCAAATGATTAAAAAACATGCAAATAGTTTATCAAATAAAGTTAATTCACACTTAATTATATTATACCATGAAAGTATGACTCTTACATAACGAATCAAAATGATAAGTTACATTGACAATAGTGCAAACAATAAAGAATATTAGTACTCCCTCCGGTCCTAATTACTCTATAAGAGTAAATTTTAGAGTTATTTTTTGTTCTAATTATAAGAGTAAGTTTTAACTTTTGTCAATTTTTTCCTATAATACCCATATCTATACTTTCTCAATAATAATTTAATAATATACCTATATATTTTATAAAGCAAGTAATGCTTGCAACTCATTAATGTCATATACACCTCAATTATACTGTTTTTAATAAAATAATTTTGAGCAATTTTTATCATATTTTTTTCCATATCACTCTTACTAATACTTCCTCTACAATAATTAATTTAAGAACAAGCTTATATTGTATCAAGTGAGAGATTTTACCTTTTTAAAAAAAAAAAAAAAAAAAAATAAAAAATTTTAAAAAATATTTTCCGTAACTATCCGTAAAGTGATTGATTTTGGAAAATATACTTCTACAATTGAATTGCTATATATATATATATATATATATAAGTTGTCAGTTCGGACTATTAGCTCGGAATCTCGGATAAATCGCAGAGTACCGTGTGTGTGTCGGGCCTACCTGCTCAACAAACATTTCTATGATGTCATTTTAAATTGTAAGAAAGGGTATTTTAGGAAAATAATCATAATTAACTAATTTAACTCCCTTCCTTAATCTCTCCAAATTCTAGTAAAATGTTCCTATAATGAAGAACGGAAGGAGTAATATATTAGCTCTGACCCTAAATAAAAAAAAAAAAAAAAAAATTATAGTGCAATTTACAGTCACGTTGTAAACTTAGAAGGGAGTATTATTTTATAAGAAGAGATCGCAGTATTTGACGTCCAGCCACATTTAGACTTTATCGTCTTCTCGCTACACGCCACAGGCCTTATTCATTTCTTGCAGACAATTTCAACACCATGGGAAAACTTGGTGCAGTCAAGAGTCGCATACTCTGCCCCTGCATTCTCAGCTTCCTTCCCAGTCCCTGAATTTTCCTGCTAGAAGAGGCATGACTCACACCTTGCTGATAGCAAGGACGCAGTTCTCTACTTGTCTTCGCCACCGACCACCGGCATGGCGACTCCAGGCTTCGCCGGATTCTCAAAATCAGGCCTATAAGTCCTCCCCAGCACACCATCAACATCAGAAGACAACTTGTTGAACCTGAATTGAACTTCCAAGTGGGCGGCAAAGCAATCATCTGAAGGCAACTGGTAGTTATGGATCCTGTCGTCTTCCTTGGTCACCGGCACCACCTTCACCAGGATTTCAGCCACGTCCTTTATGGTCAACATCACGCTGTTCTTGTTGGCCACCCTCTCCACCTTTATGTCCTGTTCCGGAGAGGTCCACTGAGAGAGAGAGCTTTTGGTAGGGCCACATGGTGGCCATTGTAGGTGAACTTGAGAAGATCGACTTCTTCGTTCCATTGTGCAGCCTTGCTGGCTTCGAGGGAGAAAGATTTAGACTTGAAGAGGATGCCGAGGGCTTGGATCCAGGTGTAGTCTCGGCCTAGACCGGCAGGTCTGGGTCCGATGAAGTGAGCGTTGATCTGAAGGTCGGAGTCGGAGACCAAGGCGAAGTGTTTGTAGCTCTTGCCTTGGAAATAGAACACTCTACCATCACCGCCAATGAATCGGGGATCGTAGCATCCTGATCCTGGTGCGTTGCAGTTGGGTTTTCGCTCTAAAGAATGAAAACATGAAATCAAGTGAGCAATAACCTAGCAATGAGTGCTGGAATATTATAGAATAAGTTATGCATTATGAAGAGGAGATCAAGGTTAAAGAAGGAATACGTCTGCAGAGGGCCTTGCAAACAGGCTTGTCACAGTCGATGAAGCAAACCTTGGAATTAGGATCAGAAGATTCACTGGTGGGGCATTCATTAGGGCATTTGATGTACTTTCCTGAGCATCTGGTGTTGTGACCACAGTAGAGCGAATAATAAGCCTGCGCTTGCATCAAACCTGAGACAAACACCAGACATAAAATCAAGATGGAACTGCCTTTGGCCATCTCCATATCGTGTTCCCTGTGAGTAGTATATATGAGGAAACAGTTGATGGTGGGGGTAGCCCAAACTTGGGGTGCAATATATAGGGCTATCAGAAAGTGGGTTGCTTGTGCAAACTTGTAACGAAATTCAGTGTTGGCTCAAACTCCAAGTATGAACATGGGGTTTCCCTGATTGAATGAAAGAATAAAAAGGGATTGATATTTGATACGTGCATACAGTTTATTCTTGTACAGGGTAACATACAGGCGATGTTAGATGGATATAAGAATTATTGGCAAGATTTGCGGGAGATACACAGCTTGCCAAATCAGTTCTGAATTGGAAGAGGCATACTTCTGGGGATGGCAAGCAGCATGGTTGATAGTTGATAGTTGATGATGCCTATAGCTTACTATGGACTCAACAATAATAGAAACTGGGTCCCTTTTTTAATGTCAAATAATAGATGATCATTCATAAAATATGGGAGGCGTGGAGAGGGAGAAAGAACTTGGATCGGGTGCTTTTTGTTTGGGAAAAAAAAAAATATATAGAAATCGGGCTGTTGCTAATTGTACTCATGAGTCTAGAGCAGGAAGGCCATGTTAAACTTCGTGGCCGAGAAGCCCAAAAAAAATTAGAAAGAAAGAGAAATTAAACTTCTTAATACTGAATTATGCATTATTTTTATTTTCAAAATTATTTTTGTCCATCATTTTTGTATTTATTTATTTTTATTGTGTTTATTTTTTGAAAATTAAAGTATGTGCATTTATAAAAGAGTTCAAGATAAATAGGATTGTTTACTATTCTTCGTCTTCCTTTTTATGAGATAGAAATAACTGAATTATGTCATTAAAAATTTAATTAAAGTTGGACATAGGTGATAAATAAGTAAAAATAAAATTAGTGAGAAAGAGTGAGTGAGCAAGAGAGGGATTGAACAAATTGTTTACTAACCAATAATTAATGGGTGCAGGAATTTTAAAAAGATACTAAAAATTTCAGATAGGCTATTTGTATTTTGAAAATAAATAAATTGGGTCTTTTATAAATAGCTTGCTATCCCTAAAAAGTTATTAATCGTACATAGGACCGGCCGGGACTACTTATATGGGATGAATTCCTACTTTTTTTTATTTTATGTTAACACTAATTACCATGTTGATGTTGCTGATCGATTGGCATCTTGTATATACAATCCAATTCAAAACACAAAGTGGGCTTAATTAGTCGTAGCCGAATACTCATTTTCTTCTTCTTCTCACATATAACATTGATGCGGTTCAGGATCCTTCAAATTCCTATTACATTTATCCGAATGAAAATCCACCGTTAGTTCTTGTTTCACCTATTTTAACTTCCATTCTTGATCCAGAGCCATGAAAATGGTGTTACAATAAGAAAATAAGTATAATTTTGTTGATAAAACAATTGAAGCTACAGTTGAAGCTCCTCTGACGAGCAATCCTCTGTTTCCGATTTGGGAGCAATGTAATACCACGGTAGCTTGTGGCATAGGTTTCCAAGTAGATCTCTACAATGATATATCTATGATAATATATACTTTTTCTATGAAAAATAATACTCCTTTGGTTCTAAATATAGAACAAAGTTTTTAAGTACAAATTACACTACAAACTTTCTCCTAAACCGGAGGTAGTATATAATTTTCAAGTTGAGCTCATAAGAAAAAAAACTAGAACCAACTCTTAATTTTGAATTGGCTATCAATAAACATCATTTTCGTTTATTCCTGAAACACTTCATAGAGAGAAGAGGAGGTTCAAATGATAATAAAAAGAAAATAATAATAATAAAATAAAATAAAAAATGCAAATAGTTTATTCAAATAAATTAATTCTTACTGATAATCTGAAAGTATGACTCTTATTAAATAACAGATCAAATTGAAAATGTACATTAATGTAGTGCAAACAGTAGAGAAGCAGCTTCCATTATATTGAATTAATATTATTTTGTCAGAAGAGATCGCACTATCTCACTTCCACCCAGCTTTGAAGACTTCTCACGATAGGCCACAGGCATTATTCATTTCTTGCAGACAATTCCAAGGCCATATGAGAACTTGGTGCAGTAAGAGTCGTATACTCTGTCACAGCTTCCTTCTCTGTCCCTGAATTTTCCTGCGAGAAGAGGCATGACTCACACCTTGCAGATAGCAAAGACTCAGTTCTATACTTTGTCTTCGCCACCAACCACCGGCATAGCGACTCCAGGCTTCTCTGGGTTCTCAAAATCGGGCCTATAAGTCTTCCCCAGCAGTCCATCAACAACAGAAGGCAACTTGTTGAACCTGAACTGAACTTCCAAGTGGGCAAAGCTGTCGTCAGAAGGCAACTGGAAGATGTGAATTCTGTCGTCTTCCTTGGTCACCGGCACCACCTTCACCAGTATTTCAGCCACGTCCTTTATGGTCACCATCACACTGTTCTTGTTGGCCACCCCCTCATTAGTTAATCATAGAATATGCTGGTGGGCATTCTTAAGGGCATTTGATGTACTTTCCTGAGCATCTGGTTTTGTGACCACAGTAGAGCGAATAATAGGCCTGCGCTCGGATCCAACTCGAGAAGAACACCAGACATAGAATCAAGATGGAACTGCCTTTAGCCATCTCCATATTGTGTTCACTGTGAATATTGGATAATGCAAAAACCCAAACTTGGCCAAGCATTGTATAGAGGTATCATCAAGCGGGTTGCTTGTGCAATATAATGTAATTCAGTCTAGGCTCAAACTTAATTTAAAACATAAGTTTTAATTTTTTGGCTCTCCCCGCGCACACGTGTGGGAGTAAAGTTCTCTCCGCTGAGCGTGAGAGCGATCGAGGTTAGGAGGCACGGTGGAAGGTCGGTGACGGGGCACGGAGGTTAGGAGGCCCGACGGGAGGTCGACGACGGAGGTTAGGAGCCACGGCGGAAGGCCGGCGTCGGTGGACGGAGGTTCGAAAGGGAGATCGGAATTTCTTGATTGGAAGGCGCGATCGATCAGATCCAGACTGAGAAGGAGTGCTAGCTTCATCGTCTGGTCCTCAATCGGACTGGATCGCTCCACAGTGCTATCTGTCGACGGTCTTGGGAGCTTGGTTTCGCTATGGAGGATCCGCAAATCACGACGCCTCTGGTCTGGAAAGAGGACGATATAGCACGAGTTATGATCGGCAAAGTCTTATCGAATAAATCCTATACTCGTGGTGCTATGGAAAGGATCCTGCAGAAGGCTTGGAATCTGCAATCTGGCTTTGATGTGATCGAGGTCACAGGCAACTCGTTTATGTTCAAATTCGTGGATCCGGAAGAGTATAATAGGATCCTTCATGGTCGTCCATGGTCGATCAACATATGTATCTTGAATCTGATGGAGAGGTCGAAGTTCAAAACGTGCGAAGAATTTGATTTCAGTCGTTGTCCGATGTGGATCCAAATCCACAATGTGCCGATGGAAGCTTTGTGTGTGGAGAACGCCATCATGATTGGAGGCTATGTCAGAGAGGTTGTACTGGCTGAAGATCCTCACTACAAAGACAGGTACCTACGCAATTTTCTTCGTGTTCGTATTATCCTTGATCTAAGGAAAGCCTTAGTCAGTGGCTTCTGGATACCCAAACCAGACGGTAATCACTTCTGGATTTCAATTCTCTATGAGAAGCTTCAGAACTTCTGCTATAATTATGGCCGCATTGGCCATGATAATCATTCTTGCAAGGCTGAAACTCTGATGTCATTAACGAACAGCAACGAACCACGTTTTGGTCCTTGGACAGTTACGTCTCACTGTAGGAGTTGGGAGGAAGTGTTGATAATTGTAAGGGAGGATTGGGAGGAGGCTGAGTTTGTTCGTAGGAAGAAACTAGAAGCTACGGCAAGGAGGTTGAACGAACAGAGCAAGTTGAAGGTTGAGGATCCTAAAATTGCTGAGGAGGATCTCTTCACTATTAAGGTCCATAGATCATATGCCTCTGTGATGAAGGAAGAGTTAAATCAGGGAATGAAGGGGGCTGACGTACTAGGTGCAACTGACTTGGGCACTAACATAACCTTACTGGAGAGGTCTCAAAGAAGGTGCCACAAAGGCAAGTCACGTATATCTGCAAATAACGGTGCTCCAGTGGAGGCGGGTGAGGAGGCTTGTGATCGTGTATCTGCAAATGAGGGTGGGGCAATACAGGAGGATGAGGCTTGGGATAGCTTGGCGGTGGTTGATACTTGCTGCAATGCTGAGTCTAAGACAGAAGCAGGTATGGATAACTCTATGGCTATGGTCCTGTTTGATAGTAGTGAAATGAAAGAGGTGATTAGCGAGATTGATAATCTTGGGCTAAAGAGGCATGCTGCAGAGAAGTGGGAGGTTGGTGAGTTGAAGAGGAGGAAAGTTGTTACAAGTACCCATAGCCCTCTGTCTGATATCTCAAATCTGGCTGGTAGCATGAAGAAAGCTAAGACAAAACCAAAAAGAGGTGGTAGGAAGCGTGTGCTATCGACAAAGGAGCCTTGTCTGGTTGAGGATGAGCTATATGACAAAACCATGGAGGATTCTGCAGGGTATGATTTTATTTTTTGAGCTAAGGACGGTAGGAGGAAGTTGACGTCTGCTGATGGTGCTAGTGGTTGGCCAGAACCAGCCACTAAGCTATTATGAAAATCTTATCCTGGAACTATCAAGGCCTAGGAAGAGCCTTGACAGTAAGGAATTTGAAGGATTTGGTGAAAAGTAACAATCCTTCAATAATCTTCCTGATGGAGACTAAAATAAAATCAGCAAGGATTATGAAGCTGAGAAGTAAGTGTGGTTTTAGTCGGGATTTGTATGTGGAGCCTAGGGGCTTAGCAGGAGGTTTGGCTTTATGGCATAATAGTATTTGTTGACAGTGTTGTATAAGTCTAAAAATGTCATACATGTGTTCCTGGAATCTGAGTGTTTGCAGACTCCCAAACTCATCTCTTTTGTCTATGGACCGCCTAAGGAGGGGAAACGCAGGTTGGCATGGAAGCTGGTGCGTAGTCTGGCAGCTAGTATACGGGACTCGTGGCTTTTGGTGGGTGATTTTAATGACCCACTCTCTCAAGCTGAAAAGGAGGGTGGGAACCCGAGGTCAATGAGGAAAATTTTGAATTTCCAAAGCCTCCTTTCAGATTGCAACATAATGGATTTGGAATTCAAGGGGTCCAACTTCACATGGTGTAATAAGCGGCCCGGAGCAACAGTGAGGGAAAAACTGGACAGGGCACTTGGCAACGTAGAGTTTAGAGAGGAGTTTGAGCGTGCAGTAGTGTTCCACATAGATCCGATTGGGTCTGATCATCATGTGCTGCTAGTCGATTGCTGTTTCTATGAGGCAAAAACTCCAAAACCTTTCCGGTTTGAGGCAAATTGAGTGCAACATGAGGATTATTTGCAAGTAGTGAATGAAGGGTGGAATGATGTTGAGGGGCATGTGGAAAACAATGTCTTTGGAGTTAGTAAGACGCCTGGACGCATGTAGAAAGCGGCTTGTAGTATGGAGTAAAGGAACTTTCCCTAACTTTCGTCGGTTAATTGTAAGGCTGAAACATAAGCTGGAATGTTGCAATTTTGGCCCTATAACTGAACAATCCATGGCTGAAACTAAGGAGTTAACGAGACAATTAGAAGAGGCATGGAATCAAGAGGAGGTTTATTGGAGGCAGAGGTCTAGAATTGGGTGGCTGAATAATGGGGACAAGAACACCAGATTTTTCCATAGCAGTGTCATACAGAGGAGGCAGAGAAATAAAATCCTGAGGTTAAAAGATGATAGAGGTATCTGGCTGGAGGAGAGAGTGGAGATTAATGAAGCTTTCAACTCCTTCTATCAGAACCTATTCAGCTCTGTGGGCCCTCGGCCTATGGAAAAAGCATTATCATATGTGCATAGAGTGGTGACGGTGGAGGAAAATGAGAATATGATGAAACCAGTCACAAACCTGGAAATTGAGGAGGCTATGTTTCAGATTGGTGCAGACAAGGCTCCTGGACCCGACGGATACCCAGCCCTATTTTTTCAGTCAGCCTGGCGTGAGGTGGGCAGCGAGGTATGCAATATGGTGGGGGATTTTTTTGAAGGGAGGGCTGGTTTATCTCGGATTAACCATACCAATATAGTGCTGATCCCAAAGCTGGATAAACCTGAGGGGGTTCACCATTTCAGACCTCGCGGCCTATGTACTGTGTCTTACAAGGTCATAGTCAAGATCCCAACTAACAGAATGAAGGAAGTAATGTGCAGGATTATTTCCCCTCATCAAAGAGCCTTTATTGTGGGGAGGATGATTCAAGATAATATCATTATCACGCATGAGGCCTTCCACTACTTGAGGCACAAGAAGGAGAGCTGTAAGTATGAGATGGCACTAAAAATAGATATGAATAAGGCTTACGATCGCATGGAGTGAGATTTCTTGAGGGAAACGATGTTGAGACTGGGCTTTTGCCAAGGTTGGGTGGATTGGGTTATGGCTTGTATTACTACTGTAGCTTTTACACTTCAGGTGGATGGATGCAAAGTAAGTGAGTTTAATCCGGGAAGGGGAGTACGCCAAGGTGATCCGCTTTCTCCGTACATGTTTGTCATTGCATCGGAGGTGCTCTCACTTATGATATCAAAGCATGCCGGCTTGAAGGACTTGAGGGGTGTGAAGTTGGCTGGGTGTGCTCCTGTCCTAACCCACTGCTTTTTCGCTGATGATGCCATCTTGTTTGCTAGCACTGAGGAGTCAAGCTGCAAGGTGCTGAAGGAAATTTTGGAGGTGTATTGTTCAGCTTCAAGGCAATTAATGAATTTTGAGAAGTCAAGCCTTTTTTTCTCTACAAATATGCCACTGGATCGAGGGATAGGGTCTCAACTCGGCTAGGAATCAATCATTCGATCGGGAAGTATTTAGGACTTCCGAGTGGTTTGGGGCGGTCGAAGCGGCGCTGGCATTTGTGAGGGATCGGATTGGACAGAAACTCTTGGGCTGGAAACAGAAGCTGCTAACATTTTCAGGCAGGGATGTATTAATTAAGGCAGTGGCAAATGCCATACCTACGTATCCTATGGCTTGTTTTTTGTTCCAAAAAAAGTCCTGTGGTGAGATTGACAGCTTAGTGTCTAAGTTTTGGTGGGGACAGCATGAAGAGAAGGGAGCTATACATTGGAAGAATTGGAAATACCGACCAAGAAGAAAGTAGATGGAGGAATGGGGTTCAAGGACCCGCTCGGCTTTAACAAGGCCCTTCTTGCAAAAATAGCATGGCGGTTCTTTGTCGAAAAACGAAGATTTATGGTGCAAGATCCTTAAGGGAATTTACTTTCCTAAGGTGAACTTCCTCAATGCAAAGAAGGGCCGGCATGCTTCGTGGGGGTGGTCTAGCTTGCTAGAAGGGCGTGATTTGCTGCTAAAAGGGGTCTGCTGGAACGTGGGGAACGACAATCGAATTAATGTTTGGGGAGACCAGTGGATCAAGGGGTTGTTGGGATTTAAGCTAAGCAATGGCACTCCTACTGTGGATGATGACAACTTGAAGGTTGCTGACCTGATCTGTGATGGCGAGATGGGGGACGAGTGTAATTGATGCAAGGATCAGCGTTGAGGAGAGGGAACAGATCTTGAAAATTCCTATTGCACCCAATGGCCGTGAGGATTATGCAGTCTGGGTGAAGACAAATAATGGTCGTTATACTGTCAAGTCTGGATACTTGGTTGCCAAAGAGTGCGTGGAAATCAGCCCAGTTAGGGACCCGGGTAATTCCTTTCAAATACCTAATGCCCTATGGAAAAATATTTGGAAGGTATTAGTCCCTCCTAAGGTTCAAAACTTTTTGTGGAGAATTGGAGTAGGGGCAATAGCAACAAAGGAGGCCCTGTTTAAGAAGAAATGCAGTCAGAACCCCTTGTGTCCGATATGTAGTGTGGAATCAGAATTCTTGGAACATATGCTCTTCTTGTGCCCATGGACCAAATTGTGTTGGTTTGGTTGCCCATTGGGGATGAAGTTTAGTAAGTGGGGTATGAGAAGGTGTGAAGAGTGGATGTGTGACTTGCTGGTTGGAGATGAGCTGCTGGGAAATTATGAGAAGTCAGTGTTTGCAATGATGTGTTGGTGGATATGGAGGAAGCGGTGTGACTGGTTGTTCTCTGGTGTGTGGCCTGACGCAAGAGAGGTAGTACGCTTGGTGAATGCTCAGGTTGAGGATTTTTGGAGCTTCAAGAATCAGGAAAAGAACGAGTCCAAGAGGATGTTTGCACCAAGCCTTACCCGACATACAAAATGGGTAGCACCGCCTAGTGGTGCAATTAAAATAAATGCTGATGGATCATTTCAATCGGCTATTGGTAGGGCAGGAGTGGGTGTGATTTGTAGAGATTCCAGGGGTGATTTCATAGGAGGACGGGGGAAATCAGTAGTTGCCGTATCTCCATTTATGTCGGAGTGCTTGGCTTTGCTGGAGGCTATCAACCTGAGAGGTAAATTTCCTGATTTCTATATAGTAATTGAAACTGATTGTGAAACCCTGTACAAACTGATAGAAAATAAATCATGTGTTTGGATTTTGTTGTGATTTGCGAGAGAAATCCCGAGCACACTTGAGTCAATGGATGGAGTCTCCCTTTCCCTTGTAGCTCGGCAGGGAAATAAAGCTGCAGACTATCTTGCAGTGGACGCGGAAAAGAAGATGAATCAGCCTGATTGGTTGGTGTCTCCTACATCTTCTTTATGCGCTATTTTGTCTCGTGACTCGGTGGTAGCTAAGGATCACTGCAATATACCTGGTGTGGTTACTGATATAATTGGTATAGGCTAACAAGTTGGCTGATTCTTTTGACCTCAGCGTCTGATGCTTGCGATTGGTTGTTGCTAGTTATTGCTGTTTTTTCTTAATTCAGATATTGATTAGCTGGTTTATTTTCATGTTTTTTGCTGATAGTATATTGGTATAGATTTATTTTTATAGGTTTGTGTTGTGGAAAGATGTGGGATAGGTTATACTGTTAGTTTTTTGAGTGTTTCTTGGCTCCGGCTATTAGTGATTGTATCCTTTGATTTGATTAATAAAATTAGATTGTTTTGGCCAAAAAAAAAGTCTAGGCTCAAACTCAGTATGAACACGGGGTTTCCCTGATTGAGCGAAGAATAAAAAAGGATTGATACGTGCATACAATTCAGTGTCATAGAAGGGCACATGAAGGTGACGTTAGATGGACATTGAAGTATGATGGCAGGATTTGCTGGAGATACAGCTTGCCAAATCAGTTCTCAGTCGGGACAAGCATGCTTTTGGGGATGGCCAGCCGTAGTATAATAGTTACTTAGCTTCCTATGAAAGCAAAAATAACAGAACGTGTGCGTTTTGTTCAATATAATGAATAAATTATGGGAGGCATGTGGAGGTAATAAGGGAGAAGGACATGGGTCAGGGACTGTCCTTCGTTTAGTTAGATTTCTTTTATATGGCTAAAAGCATATTTACAGTGTAAACAATGCAAATTTGAGAGATTATATAAATCATGTAAATTTATAATTTTCAAATTTTAAACACAATTTTTGTTACAGACATTTGCAAAAACATTTTTTGAAGTATGTGCTTATTAAAAAATTAGTTAAATTTTCAATTATTAACTAAATTAAAATCGTGATTAACCAGAAACTAACCTTCCCTGCTATGTCTGCACAGATAACATATTAGATTGGGTCTTATTCTCATTTTGTAAGCCCATTTTGTATACGAAGGCCTATAATGTGTATATTGCACCCATATTATAAGTCCAAGTAGCCCATTTAGAGCCCAATAACTGAACTATTTAACCGATCTGAACTATTATAACTCGGTTTGATCATAGTTCGGTTTGGTTAAACAGCTCGATTCAATTCAATCCTAGCTTTGGTCTAGTTAACCCTGAAATCAACATTAAACATCTAGTACGAAGACAAAGTGGGCTTAGCCTACGTTCAGTTTTTGATCCAAGGACCAATTTGATCAGAATACCTCTGTTTAGTTTAAAATAACATTTTTTAAGGATGTCACGTAAGGAATAATTTTAAGCAAAAATGACAGGAAAAAATACCATTAAATCGGTAAAGAAACAAAACATATAAGTACTTGAATTTCCATAATTCTAAAAGAACTGGTTTGAAATTTTAAAATGGATGCAAAATCTGAAATTGTCTAACTACCTCTAGTTTTTTTAATAAAAAACCCTCAACCCCCTTGCTCCTGCCGAGTTCCCACGCCGGCAAGGGTTGAGGGTTGCCCAGCAAGAACGAGCCCAAATGACCTTTTTGTGTGTGGAATTTTTAACCTAAAAGTTGTCGATAAAGATACTTAATTATTAATAGCGATATTAAAATTGTAAACGGCGGCCTAATATATATATTTTTTAATTTCTTAGGCAAAAGTCATCAATGTCGATATTTGAGTTGTTAGTAGTGATACTAAAGTTGTAAATGAGGTATTTGTTAAATATTTCATAATAATATTCACACGAGCCCCGACGGAATATTTCTATTTATACATTTGAATTTTTTATGTTAAAGTTGTTAATATGGATACCTGAGTTGTTAATAGTGATACTAAAATTGTAAACAGAATATTTGTTGAATTTAATACTGTTATTAAAAACTCAGATATCTATTAACAACTTTAACATGAGAAATTAAAAATATATATATTAGACGGCTGGCTAGAGGGTTAATGATTTTTCATTTAGAAAAAAAAAGGTGGTTAGATAATTTCTAAAATTTTAGAATATTTCAAAATTTCAAATAAGTACATTAAGAATTATTAAAATTCAGTATATTTATTTGTTTTTGATAGTATTTTTCTATTTTTTTCCTAATTTTAAATTACATAATTTACCATTCTGCTCGCGTGACACCGGGTCCTGGGCGAGCCGGAAGAGACAAACAAAGCCGGCTGCAGAATTTTAAGGGCATCTATCTTGGATTGTTTTATTAACAAAGAATAAAAATTTAAATACCTCGATGAAGTTGAGACGAGTAGACTGAATAAGAATTCATTGTGAGACTGACCCCTGTAAACATCTCTTGCATGGAGGACCAGTCGTCGTCGTCCGCTTCATCAAGAACTGCCGATCTAGATGCCCCCCTTCACGCAATTGGCTTCGAGATCGACGAATTATCAGCTCATAGGGTCACCGGCCGTCTTCCTATCACCAGCAAGTGTTGTCAGGTCAACCATATAATGAGTTTCGCTCTGGTCTCCTATTCGTTTTTTTGGCGAAACATTTCTTTCTTTCTTTAATTCGTTTGAATAAGTAATATGCCTTGTATTATAAGAACCGGAGGATTAATTTAGTTGTTAAGCATTCACAGACTGTGCAGGGATTCGACGTATTGCATGGAGGTGTCTCTGCGATGATAGCAGAGGGTCTTGCAAGCACTGGAGCTCACCTTGCATGCGGGTTTCAGAGGGTAGCTGGAATTCAACTCAGCACCAATCATGTAAGACCTGCTCAACTCGGTGATCTTGTTTATGCTGAAGCTACCCCTGTCAGCATTGGCAAAACCATTCAGGCAATTTCTCATCATATTCTCTCTCTTTTAATGAAATTGTGATATGTGAAAAAAACTTTTCTCAGGGGTGCCCATGGATGTTGGAGAAAAGTTCATTTTTCCACTGATGAATTTGATAGTAAATATGGGAGGAATATTTATTCAAATTTTCTTCTGTGATCAATTAAGTAGTTCATTAAGAGTTTGATGTTGAATTGGTGCAGGTTTGGGAGGTGCAATTATGGAAGACGGATCCTTCAAAGCCGAAGGACAAGATCTTGGTCTCATCTTCTAGAATGACTTTAATGGGCAACATTCCTGTACCAGAGCATGTAGAAGCTAAAGTTTTGAGGGTTAAGAAGTATGCGAAGATGTGAAACTGACTGTTCTGGCATGTAATATCGTCAATAATAACTCCCAACGTTTTCTGCAAATAAATGCTCGGTTATAGAGCATATATATATAGCAAGACTATTTTGTTTAATAATGCATAATATGTGCATGTTTGATTTCTTAACTTCAAGGTTTAAGAGATTTTCCCCCTTAAAGTTGTCTAAGATAAATATCAAATCTGTTTTAAGGGATCTCAGATCGAAAAACACAGGCCACTGGGCATTCTCGGGCCATTTAGACAAAAACAGAGAGAACAGGGAAGACGAGCACGAAGAAAATGCTCGAAGAACTCAATGCAAGAGAAAACGACGAAATGCGGAAGGAGAAAAAAAAAATCTGATACCATAATACAGTAATTGAAACTGAGAAAACAAAGAGATGAATGACATTATGTACAGTGTGGTCTCAATATGTGGTCTCTTATATTGAGAAGATCAAGTGATAAAAACTAACTACTTACTTATAACAGAAATATAACAAATATTAACAATATTTCTAACTAATTGGTTAGGAGGAGGAGGAGAAAAGCTTGCGCGATGGGTTAGGAGGAGGAGGAAGAGTAGTATTAGTCGTCGTCTTGCGCAATGGGTTAGTAGGAGGAGGAGGCATGCGTCTGCAATGCAGACAGCCTTGCAAACAGGTTTGGCACAGTCGATGGAGTAAACCTTAACCTTAAGATGAGAGGATTCACTAGTGGGGCATTCATAGGGGCATACTTTCCTGAGCACCTGGTTCTGTGACCACAGTAGAGCGAATAAGAGGCTTGTATGGGAGTATAATGTACCTCCGGTCCTAATTATAGAAATACTATCAGAAGTGTAAAGTGTTCCTGTAATTAAGATCGGAGGTAGTAGTTAATTAGAATAACTAATTTAGTTAGGAAATAACTATTGGAATAGAATTAGTTAGGAGATACAGTACTTTCTTTGTACAGCTTTTACTTATTATGCTTATAAAAGCGGCTAAAGTACCCGTTAAGTATCCATTTAGTCTCTTAAGTTTGTAAAGTGTTCGTTTGGTCCTTAAAATTAACACTTAAGCAAACTTAACGGGAAAATACTAACTCGGGAATTTTAAACGATGATCAAGACTTAAACGCTTAAAAAGTTTTACATGTTACTTTTTTAATAAATTAATATTTTAAATCTCAGTAAATTGAAATTTATTTAAGCAAACTTTGGGTATATGTTCTTCGCCTGGAGGATTTAAGTAATTACAAATCATCGCCTAAAATTTCAATTTACAAGATTTAAAATATTAATTTATTAAAAAAGTAATATGTAAGCTTGCTTTGTCAGTATTTAAGTGCACAGTCATCGTTTAAAGGGTAAAGGAGCAAAAATACACATATGCTTTACCTCCGGGAGGCCCAAAGACCATACGCTTTTTTTAGAAAGAAAAATACACACGTGGTTACCATTTTGGAGCAAAAGTCACACCAGCAGTTAAAAAAAATAATGTCCGTTAGTTTTGCCATTCTGAACCCACCTCGGTCTTCCTCTTCCATAAGCATCAACCTCATTGCTCTTCCATGCTGCATTAGATAACGAACGCAAGAACCAGTCGGACACAATAGGGATGGTGGCTGAGAGAGTTAACGACTGAGTTGGAAAATTTCTGAGAGCGACTTTTGTTGGAATGGGACGTCGTGTATATGCCAGCGGTGGCTGGGCCCAGAATAAGCTCTGGAGATGGACCAAGCTTAAGAAGGACGAATCAGGATTATTGGATTCATGTCTCAGAGGTTTGACTCCCTCAACATTCATGCACAGCGAGAGCAGCACGGAGAACATGATGATGATGATGGACATGGAAATGGCGTTAAATGCCACTACACCACAATAACCCTTCATTCTTATTCTTTCTGCAGAGAGATTAGCTTCTTGGGAGCTTCAAGTTGAAGAAGACGTTAATGAAACTGGTACTCAAGAAACGAAACATTTAACCTTTAATTTGAAGCTGAAGGAATCATTTGTGTGTATATTTATAAGAAATTCATAAGAAAAGAGATCACGTTGTGTTCTTTAACAATATATACACATTCATGATAGTGCTATGGAAACAAAGAGGAAGATAAGTTCAATACATTATCTCTGTTTTCTAAGTTAAAAACAGAGCAACGAGAATGGCTTCCCTCTAGGGATTGATCGATATAATGAACCCGGATAACGGTGATACCATTGCTGACTGTACAAGAAAGAAGAAATAAGAAAGTAAATATATATAAGTGAAATTCATTCAAATATGAGTGCATTCAATCAAATATTAGTGCTCTTCTTTTTCTTGTTTAAAAGTTCCTCACAATCCTCAAGTTGTTTCATATACAAATCAAGATAGTTTTTCCAATCACGAGACATGGTTTTCAGGTTATCCTCAAAACGTGAATTCGCCATATCAAATTCTCTACGCTTCCAGCACTTCGTATTGCTATAATAACGTAAGTCACTACTAAGAAGGTGAAGGTGAACAGCGTGCTCGTGGTGATTTTTTTTCTCTCCAGATACTACTAGACTGCCAAATCATCAATGTTGGTCAAAAGTTTCATTTTAACGGTTAACATTTTTCCTTTTAACAGAGACGTGACTTTTGCTCTTCAAATGTAACCACGCGATTTTCGCTCCCGAAAAAGATATGGTCTGAAATGTTCCAGTGAGTAAAACACATGTGTATTTTTGCTCCTTTACCCTCGTTTAAAATTACTGAGTTAGTATTTTTCGTTAAGTCTGCTTTAACGGTGTTAATTTTAAAGGACCAAACGAGTACTTTACAAACTTAAGAGACTAAATGGATATCTGAAGCAAACATAAAGGACCACTTTAGCCTATAAAAGCACACTTGTATCACATTATTTATGAGAAATAATATTTCAGATCTCCATTTCTTTTCTTCCTGAAACACAATATGCATCAAAGTAAGAAAGTTTTTGACTTTTTGTGTTCTTCCCAATTTTTTTTTTTTTTTTTTTTTTTTTTTTTCATCTTCCATATGTATTTTTCCTACAATTTCACGTAATGCCTGTCCATTACTGACACATCACACCAAGTCAATTTTTCTTCATCCGTGACTGCAATTTCACGTGGTGCTCTCTTTCTGCTAGCGTTTTTGGCTCTTTTGCCTCTGGCCTTCATACGTTTTCCCCTTTCCCTTTCGCCTTTCTCCAGTTGTGTCTTCTTCACAATGGCAATAGTTTCTTCCTCCGCTGAACACACAATCGGCGTTTCACCTTCATCTACTACAAATTCATCACAAGCAATTGTAAATCCTTATCATTTGCATTCTAATGAGAATCCATCGAGGGGCTGATCCAGAAATTTATGGAATAGGGGCACCATTAGCAGGAGATGCGGGGGTTCGGGGTTCGCCCGAAAATTTTTTTTTAGCAAAGCTTTAAATGCATTAAAAAATAAAAGAATATAAAGGGAAAAGTAAAACTAAATACTGTTAAAAATAGCAAGGCTGGACACCATATATCTTAATAATAAAAGTATATTACAATAAAAATAATTACAATGTCATCTTTCTATGCCTTATTTTTTGAGATTCCATCATAATTGTCTCATTATCAACGTTATCAAATACATCTTTTTCAATATAAGACACTAAACAATCATTCAACTATTCATCGAAGGAATAGGGAGTCTAGCAGAGTAGAAATCTCCCTTTGAGGCTTTGAGGAAGTAAGAGATGAGGGGGAAAATAGAGAGGTTCACCACAACAACAACAATAACAAAACCACACACACACACACACACAAAATTAAGGGTGGGCACGTGCCCCCAACATAATATGTGGATCCGCCTCTGAATCCATCCCTGGTTTTGGTTTCTCCGATGTTGACTGGCCCTAATTTCGGGAAATCTACCAAAATAAGGAGAAAAAAATATATCAAATTACAACACTTTAGAAAATATTTCTCAAAATAAAGCAGTCAAACATGTGTCAGTTGATCGAAGTCAATCGACGCCACTAGTCAGTGGCGTGAGTCAACAGACGCCACTAGACTAGTGGCGTCCTTCTTCTCACGCCACTCCAATTCAATATATATTGAATTGGACGTCAGGTCCAATTTTTTTTAAAAAAATTATAATTATATTTAAATAATAATAATTCTAATTAATTATAAATAATAATTTTAATGAATAATTAAAGGAATTAAAATATTTAACATTTATTATAAATCTTAGGATACAAGACTATGGGATATGATATTGTTACTACTAATGTTACTACCACTTTTTCATCGTTAGATCAATCTCATTTACCTTTATAATTTTTCTCTCCTATTAAGATTTGATCTAATTGAAAAAATGGTAGTAACCAAAAATGGTAGTAACAATATCCTATCCCCAAGACTAATTAGTAAATTAAAATTAATTTATTAATTAGTCTTGGGGATAGGATATGGTTACTACTATTTTTGGTTACTACCAATATTACTACCATTTTTCACCGTTAGATCAGAATCTTAATAGGAGAGAGAAATTATAAAAGTAGATGAGATTACGATCTAACTACGGTGGAAAAGTGGTAGTAACATTAATAGTAACAAAAAATGGTAGTAACAATATCATATCCCATAGTCTTGTATCCTAAGGTTTATAATAAATGTTAAATATTTTAATTCCTTTAATTATTAATTAAAGTTATTATTTATTCTTTTTATTATTTATAATTAATTAGAATTATTATTATTTAAATATAATTATAATTATAATTTTTTTTTTTAAATTGGATTCAATATATATTGAATTGAAGTGGCGTGAGAAGAAGGACGCCACTAGTCGTGGCGTGACTAGTGGCATCCGTTGACTCACGCCACTGACTAGTGGCGCGTTGACTCACGCCATTAGTCGCGTTAGTCAACTAACAAGTTTGACTGCCTTATTTTAGAAAATATTTTTCAAAGTGCCGTAATCAGGTACTCTTTTTTTTTTTTTTTTTTTTTTGCTTCTTATTTTGGTAAATCCCCCCTAATTTCCATTCGTGGGCGAGAGCTATGAGGATGGCTTTGATGTCGAAGAACAAGATTCGGTTTATTGATCGATCAATTCTAGTTCCGTACCTTCCGATCCTCTGTACGATGCTTGGGAGCGTTGCAACATGATGGTGCTGTCATGGCTTACCCGTTCAATTTCTTCCACACTTGCACGAGTGTATTGTGGCTCGATAAGGCTAGCGACATCTGGGACGATCTACACGCAAGATTTTCTCAGAATGATGTATTCCGGCTAGCTTGACCTTCAAGAAGATATCCAAGGTTTGAAGCAAGGTGATCTCCCTATAAGTGACTATTTTACAAAGTTGAAAATCCTCTGGGATGAATATCTTACATTACGCCCTCTATGTATCGCACTTTTGTTGGTCGTTTACTCTACCTTACTAATACTCGTCCGGATCTTTCTTTTACTGTTCATCAGTTAAGCCAGTTTGTACAACAGCCAACTGATATACATCTCCGGGCCCTTCATTGTGTTTTGCAATATCTTAAAGGTTCTCCGGGTCGAGGACTTTTCTTTACCGTATCATCTACCGTCAAACTTAATGCATTTAGTGATTCTGATTGGGCAGATGTGTGGATACTAGACGTTCTATTACTGGTTTTTGTGGATTCCTTGACCAAGCTTTGATTACTTGGCGTTCTAAGAAACAACCAACAGTTTCTACCTCCTCTTCTGAAGCCGAGTATCGGGCTCTTGTTGCAACTACATGTGAACTCCAATGGCTTTCTTATTTGTTGAGAGATTTTGGTCTTCCTATTTCTAGTCCTACTTCTTTGTATTGTGATAATCAATATGCTAGGCATATTGTTGCGAATCCTACATTTCGTGAGCGTACAAAACATTTGGATATTGATTGTCATATTGTACGTGAAAAGCTTCAACAAGGATTATTACATCTTCTTCCTATTAAGTCTGAGGACCAATTAGTTGATATTTTTACTAAGACTTTGCCTTCTTCTTCTTTTTGTACATTCTTTACAAAGTGGGTATGATTGATGTATATTCCCCGGCTTGAGGGGTATTGGAGTATAATGTAGTTAGTTAGAATAACTAATTTAGTTGGGAAATAACTATTAGAATGGAATTAGTTAGGAGATACTTTCTTTGTACATTTATTACTTATTATCCTTATAAAAGCAAACTTGTATCACATTATTGATGAGAAATAATATTTCAGATTTCCATTTCTTTTCTTCCTGAAACACAGTAGCTTGCGCTTGGATCAAACTCGAGAAGAACAGCAGACATAGAATCAAGATGGAACTGCCTTTAGCCATCTCCATATTGTCTTCCCTGTGAATATAGAATATGAAGAAACAGTTGATGATGCAACAAGCCAACAACCCAAACTTGGCCCAACATTGTATAGAGGTATCATCAGGCGGGTTGCTTGTGTAATGTAATTCAGTGTAGGCTCAAACTCAAATTATGAACATGGGGCTTCCCTAATTGAGCGAAGAATAAAAAAGGATTGATACGTGCATACAATTTAGTGTTACAGAAGGGCACATGAAGGTGACGTTAGATGAACATTGAAGAAGCATAATAGCAGGATTTGCTGGAGATACAGCTTGCCAAATCAGTTCTCAGTGTGTGCTTTTGGGGATGGCCAGCCGTAGTATAGGTACTTAGCTTACTATATCAAAGCAAAAATAATAGAAAGTGTGTGCTTTATTCAATGTAAACTAATAAATGATAATGAATAAATTATGTGAGGCATGTGGAGGGAAAAAGATAGAAGAATAACATGGGTCAAGGACTATCCTTCGTTTAGTTAGATTTCTTTTATATTAGAGGCGGAGCCAGGATTTAAATATTGGGGGGCGAAAATTACAGTATAGAAACCAATGGAGTTAGCATTTGAAATTAGGGGGCGAAAATTATAGAATTTGACCCAAAATTTTAATAAATTATGATTTAACCTCATAAATATTTTAATATTTTCATTTTAGTCCCTTCATGAAACTTTTTAATAGGGACTAAAGTGAAAATTTTGAAAATTTTATAAGGCAAAAGCATAATTTCTTAAAATTTTGAGTTCACTTATGTAGTTTTAGGGGGCACCCCTAGCCCCCCTAATCCCACCCCTATTTTATATGGCTAAAAACATATTTACAGTATAAACAACGTAAATTTGAGAGATTATATAAACATTTAAATTTATAATTTTCAAATTTTAAACAAGATTTTTGTTTCATACATTTATAAAAACATTTTTTGAAGTATATGCTTATTAAAAAAATTAGTTAAATTTTCAATTATTAACTAAATCCAAATCTTGATGAACCCATTTGTAAGAAACTAACCTTCCCTGCTATGTATGCACAGATAACATACTAGAATGGGTCTTGTTCTCATTTTCTAAGCCCATTTTGCATACAAAGGCTTATAATGTACTCCCCGTCCTAATTATAAGAGTAAATTTTTGCAGATAGTTTTGGTCCTAATTATAAAAATAAGTTTTAAATTTTGTCAATTTTTTCTATAATACCCCTATTTATACTTTCTCAATAATAATTAAAGACAATAATAATTTAATAATACACCTATATAAAATAACAAAGACAAATTAAGTACCGACAAAGTCACCATTTCTTATGTTTGTAGTTTCGGTGAAACAAATTATGGTGAGGGACTTACGTAACAAAACATATTTTTTTTTAATAAAAAAAAAAATCAACCTTGTCGCTACTAAACTACTTAAAAATCACCGTAAATCAAAGTTGTCTTTGTTATTAAAATCACCGTAAATCAACTTTTGCCAATCTAATAGACTTGTATTTGTATTACTTAGTTCTATCTTTGAGAGATGTATTTGTATTAAATAAACTTGGGTGAGGGTATTTTAAAAAAATAAACATAATTAACTAATTTAACTTCCTTCATTAATCCCTCCAAATTTTGGTAAATAGCTCCTATAATTAGGACCGGAGGGAGTATATTGCACCTGTAATATCTTTAAAATAATTTTTTTTTTTAGAAAAAAACATAAAAAAAAAAAGTGTGTGTGTGTGTGTGTGTGTTAAAAAAAAAAAAAAATTACCGGTTTGAGTGAGGCGGCAGCTCCCTGGTTGAGTGGGTGGGGGGAGGGGAGACATATTTAAAAAACAAAAAAGAATATTTCATTTACCAACCGCCTTCCTCTTCCCTATGTGTGTTTGTACTTTGTAGTGACATAGTGTGTGTATGAAATAGTGAGGAATCAGATTCGAGCTCGTCCTACGGACGAGATCCGGGACATGCCTAGATCCGATTTTTTTTACTTTTTTGTATTTTTTATCAAAAATAATTTTAATGGGTAGAGAATCTAAAATAAAGATAATCTCTCCACTAACATTTTTTTTAAAAATAATTTTTTTATGTAAAAAAAAAAATTAAAACGAAAATTAAAAAAATATCCGGACCGTCCGCATCATATCCGGAAGGGCCCAGATCTCGTCCGTACGGACGAGCTTGCGACGAGCTCGAATCCGGTTCCGAAATAGTGAATGTGTGTGAGAGTGTGGGACCGGGAGAGCAGAGTGAGACGAGAAGGAAGGAAGGAGAGAAAAGAGAAGAAAATAGAATTTATTTGAGTTTTTAAGATAGATTATTTATTTTATAAGATATTTAAGTAGTTAAGTTAATTTCTTTTTAACAAATTTTCTTCATAAAGGTTGTACTACGTATTTTTATATTTCTAATAAAGATAATATAATACCTTGATTAGTAAAAATTTTAGGATTTGAATTTTGGTAAAGTTTTAGATTTTGATAATAGAAGACTATATATATGAATAGTGTGATTAATAATTAATTTTGTTGTTGTGAGAATTTAAATTTATTTTCTATTTAAAAGAATTTAGGATTTATGTCCTATAGGATATTTTTAATGATTAAATGAGGGTTAAGGCATTTAATTGGATTACTAAAGGTACTAATGTTACTATATGAAATTATGAATTGGGATTTAAGATTTTAAATTAGAATTGATATGATTTGGATTATGTGGAGGTTCGAGATTTGTTTAATAGATTGGGTTATACTTATAAAAATTAGTATTAGGTTGAAAAATTGAGTTTGTGATAATAAGTTTTTTATATCCAGATTTATAATTCATTTTTAATTTATTGAATGATAAATTGAGCATATGATGATATTTTGATGATTATAATTAGTGAGAAACAATTTATGAAGAAAGAAAATGATATTGTAATAATGATTTAAGGAATAGATAAACTGTCATTTTTCTTAGAAAACTAAAGTGAGATAATAGTTTAATTAATTATCTATTATTGTGTTAGTGGTTATTTTTGTTAATTCTATCAACGTATAATTAAATATTTATTTTTAGAGTGGGCTTGATTTTCCTTACGTTTAATATTTATGTCAAGAATTTGAGGTAACCACTTTCCAATTTATCTTGTATATTTGTTAAGGTGATTATAAACCATGTATATATATGTAAATGATAGGAATATGTTAGAGTATGTTACCTATGAAAAATGTATACGTGTGTGAAATATATGTTTGAGGGTAAACTTTTTAGTTAAGTGGACATAAATCACTTATATTATTATGATTAAATTGTTTATATTGTTATTATGGTAGGTTATGCATGGTTTTGAATATTGGAGATAAGTAAAAATTATTAATATTGAATTTGTGATATTACACTACATATTGAGGTGTACTGGATTGAGATAAGATGAGTTGTGATGATAGAGATTGATTTTATACCACTTGGTGTAGCCGCCATTGAGCATATAGTAGGTGGCTTTGACATTTTTAGGGCCCTCGGTATCATCTTTTTCCTATGGTCGGGATAAGGGTTAGCCTTCATGACAATGACACCTTTCTCTATTTGAAAGAAAGGGAACCCATGGTTCAATATGAGTTCTGCGGACCTTTTTTAATGATTGCACCTCATCATTGGTGAACTTGGTGAAATCTTGGTATAGAAATTAAACCTATTATGTTATAACCTATGGGTTTTGTCATCGGTTATAAAGATATTTAAGGAATTTACATATATATTGAATAATTTTTAACTATTAGATGGTTTGAAAAACTACTCGAGACTTATTGATATACGAAAACATATTGACCCACTTAACTATCTTGTAATAATTTCTTGTATACTTGTTAAATTGGATATGTGGTTATTGGGTCCTTATGACTCACCCCATCATTGTTTATTTTTCAGGGAAGATTTAGGTGGTAAAATTAAGGGGAAGGCATCCGAGACTTAAGTTGAGTAATCAAATCTTGTATGTCTTACTTTGTTACATAAGCATAGTATAATGTATATTGCTGAACTTTAGAGCCTTTTTGATACGTTGCATATTTTGATCATTCTGCTACATGCTAGAATTTGTACTATGGATGGAGCCTTTGATATGATGTTTAATGTAGAATAATTTATTTTAATCTAAATATGTTCAGGTATAAAATGATTATTTAAATTGTAATTAAGGAAAGATGTTACAGCACCCATATTGTAAGTTCAAGTAACCCATTTAGAGCCCAATAATTGAACCAATCAACCAATCTGAACCATTATAACTTGGTTCGGTCAAACAGTTCAGTTCAATTCAATCCTAGATTTGGCCCTGAAATCAACATTAGACATCTAGTACAAAGACAAACTGGGCTTAGCCTAAGTTCAGGTTTTGATCCAAGGACCAATTTGATCAGAATCTGTTTAGTTTAAAATAACATTTTTTAACGATGTCACATTGTCACATAAAGAATAATTTTAAGAGAAAATGATACAAAACTATCATCAAAATTGGTAAAAAAAAAATATAACTATGTTGAATTTCAATAATTTTAAAGGAACTGATTTAGAATTTTGAAATATTACAAAATTTGATAAATTACTTAATTACCCATAGTTTTTTTTTTTTTTATGCTATACCCATAGTTTTTTAATAATAAGAAACTCTCAACCTTCTTGTCGGTGCCAATACTGGGTTGTTAGTAGCCGGTGATTGGAACTTCGGCGGTCTAATATATTCTTTTTAAATTTCCCTTACAAAAGTTGGTAATAAAAATACCTAAGTTATTAATAACCATATTAAAATTGTACGGCGGCTTAATATATATATATATATATTAATTTTTCAGACAAAAATCGTGAATATTAAGATTTGAGCTTTTAGCGATACTATAGTTTTTAAATATTTTCTAATAATTTTTACTGGAGTGTTCCGACGGATTTTTTTTTTTTTTTTTTTTTTTTTTTTTTTTTTTTTTTAAATATTTCCTCAGGCTAAGTGGTCACAACGCGTGACCTAAACTTACCCGGGTTCTGGGCGAGCCGGAAGAGACAAACTGCTTCGCCGCTTCCAAAGGCGGCGAAGAATTTAAGATTGAGCCCTGGAAGCATCTCTCTTGGATTGTGTCATTAACAAAGAATAAAAATTAAAATACCTCGATGAAATTGAGACGAGTAGATTGAATAGGAATTCATTGTGAAACTGAGCCCTGTAAAAATCTCTTGGATTGTGTCATGGAGGACTCGTCGTCGTCGTCGTCCGCTTCATCAAGAACTTCCGATCTAGACGCTCCCCTTCACGCAATTGGCTTCGAGATCGACGAATTATCAGCTCATAGGGTCACCGGCCGTCTTCCTATCACCCACAAGTGTTGTCAGGTACTCAGGTCAACCACATGATGAGTTTCGCTCTGGTCTCCGATTCGTTTTTTTGGCGTGTTTCTTTCTTTCTTTAATTCGTTTGAATAACTAATATGTCTTATATTAAGAACCAGGAGTAATTTAGTTGCTAAGCACTCACAAACTGTGTAGGGATTCGAGGTATTGCATGGAGGTGTCTCTGCGATGATAGCAGAGGGTCTTGCAAGCCTTGGAGCTCACGTTGCATGTGGGTTTCAGAGGGTAGCTGGAATTCAACTCAGCACCAATCATGTGAGACCCGCTAAACTGGGTGATCTTGTTTATGCTGAAGCTACCCCTGTCAGCATTGGGAAAACCATTCAGGCAATTTCTCATCATATTCTCTCTCTTTTAATGAAACTGTGATATGTGAAAAAAAAAAAAAAAAAAAAAACTTTTCTCAGGGGTGCCCATGGATGTTGGAGAAAAGGTCACTTTTCCACTGATGAATTTGATAGTAAATATGGGAGGAATCTTAATTCAAATTTTCTTCTGTGATCAATTAGGTAGTTCATTAAGAATTTGATGTTGAATTGGTACAGGTTTGGGAGGTGCAATTATGGAAAACGGATCCTTCGAAGCCGAAGGACAAGATCTTGGTATCATCTTCTAGAATGACTTTAATGGGCAACATTCCTGTACCGGAGTATGCAAAAGCTAATATTTTGAGGCTTAAGAAGCATGCGAAGCTGTGAAACTGACTGTTCTGGCATGTAATCTGGTCAATAATAACTCCCAAAGTTTTCTGCAAAAGCTCAGTCATATAGCATAGCAAATCTGTTTTAAGTTTATTACTATGATTTTGAACTCGTTTTCTTTCTTTGGACGAAAACCATGAGGAGGTGGCATAATTCATTGACACTTAGAAATACAAATGCGTATGCTAATTTGCTTAGGTGGCATAATTGAAGTTACTAAATTCTCAGTCATTTGAAGAGTGAATTTTAGGTACTCTATTCTAATGGTACAAGGAGAGTTATAATTGCCCTGCCAACTAAGAATCTGAAGCATAAAACTCAGAACAGAACAATTCCAATACTAAACTTAAATCCCAGATTCAATACATAAACTCAATGATAGTGCAAACACAGCCATATATCAACCTCTCACAGAGCTAGAAGGATAACAGAATGAATATGAGGGAGAATAAAAGAGCATCACAGGGTAAATCATTCCCTCTCCCACTTATTCCTCTTTCATTCTTCTCATCCAACGCAACCGTGAAGGCATGTTGTTTATCCTTTGTTTTGTTAGATGCTCAGGGTGTAAAGAGGGATGAGTTGAGATATATACCATCCATTAGTCCTCATTTTTTTAATTCTGGAATACATTATAAAATCAGAAACATCTTATGCTCAGAATTTTCCACGACCTGCCAGCGCCTTAGTAGCGCAGTGGCATGGAAGCTTGGCTCCTCCCCCCATGTCCAGGGGTTTGAATCCCGCCCCCTCCCCTCTTATGTGTAAAAAAAAAAAAAAAAAAAAAAAGAATTTTCCACGACCTGACCAATTAAGTAAAAGTAACTCTCTAAAACCTACCTTATGTAATTGAGGCATTAACGTTATTATTATTGTTTTTTTTTTTTGCCTAGCAGCGCATTCACGTTACCATATAACAAAAACAACGAACAGAGATAAACATTATCAGTTAATAATAATCCCTTTTATTTTCAAAATTGAACAATAAAATCCTTCTGAAAACTAAATCGTAAAATCCTTCTGAAAACTAAAGCGTCAAATTATCTTATTAAATATGGTACATATGTTTTTTATGAAATGAAACAATATGATAGAAACCTGGACACAAAAAAAAAAAAAAAAAAGCTTTTAAACATATTCATCTGGTTCTAAATATAAGATATAATTGTTTTTTTTTTTAAGATATTAAAAAAACTAATTAAATTACTTTGAAATATCTATATTTATCATTTTTTCTCCAAATTATTTTATTTAACATATAAATTGATAATAATCTAATATATAATTCATTTAGCTTTCTTAATTTTTTCAACAAAAATCAACTCTATTTTATTTTTAAAACCAGGGGTAGTTAATATGATTCTATGAAATAAAATCAAGGACTAAATCTGTGTGTTTGCCAAATTACGTTTATGTTAGTCTTACCTTCAAAATATGACAGTGTGACTTCATTAATATGTGCTGAAATTTCGTGAGTGGTTCCGGTGAGAGTTCGTGCCCGGCAAATACATTTGATATATTTTAGCAACAAGTTCAGGTGACGTGGGAAGAGGTCTTACCTTTACCTCTGGAAGAAAAAGAAAAAAAAATTGAACCTCAAATCCAGATATAGAAAAAGAACAAAAATTTGAACCTGAAATCCAGATATAGCGAGATGTTAGCTATTTAGAATAGTAATTAGAATCTTTAAAAATAATTTTTCAATCATTTACCATTTATAAAATAAGTATATGTGTGGAGTTTTAGCTCGATTTATATAAAAATATAAATCCGTAAAAGGAAATCTTTCATATCATATAAATTTTTTTTGATATATTTCTTTTGTCAGAAATTATTACATTTAAAATATTAGTTTTTGGGTGCCCACGAGGTTCGTGCGAAGGATTATTTTTTGTGCGCCAACGTGTGAATGATATTATTTGCAGGCATGACTGATAATAGATTTGATGTATTCGATGACATCAACGATTAACCTGACGCAAATTATCATTTTGGCAAGAAAGTTCCAGTGGAGTGTTGTTATCTATTTTCTCTGAGCACTGTCTTTGGCAACCAGATCCTAGTGTTCTTTGGAGCTCTATTTTACATGTTACTGCTATTGTTGATCAGCAATTGGTTTCGCCATCGACTGTAACTCTTGCAATCTGATAGCTTCCGTTTCGTTGGGTACCCAGCAAATATAGGAGAGGTAAATTCTTGAGCCTCACTAAAGCAGCAACTCTATCTCTATTGAATTTATGATTTAAAGTTCTAGAATTTCTTTTGTCTTGTTCCTTATTTCACTGACCCATCTTGCCAGCTCAAGGAAATGTTGACGATCACACTTACCCATTCGACTTTACGACAAAGAGATATTGATATTCTTTAAGTCTTTCGCTCAGTTTAATTCTATATCATCGCCTCTCTCTCCATCTCTCTACACACAGAATAATTTCTGTTGACCGATTTGATTTTTATATCGCTGTTGCTATTATTCATATACTAATTCCACTTATATTCTGAGAACATCTGCTTTATTGGGTTAGTGATATTCGATACTACAGTCCTGCCTTATCCATTTACTTTATAATTTTTGGATCAATGCTTAGATCTGATCTGCAACTACTCATTGTAACTTCAAGCTGGCTGCTGAACTGAATTCATCTATTGTTTTCATATTTGTAAACTGATATAACTTAAAAGAGAATGTACAGATCACAGAGAAAACAGCGATGGAAGTTTCCTTACAAGATGTTATGAATAGGTATCAGAAAGAATCAGATAACATGTCCTTTCACAATGCTAAAAAGGACATCTAAATCAGATAATTTGTTGGTTTCCTTGGGCTCATTTTAAAATGGTAAAAAGTAAATTTAGAATCTGGTAAAAAAGGAGATGAGGGGACAACGATTCATGAATTCCAATAGAAACAGATATGCCCATAAAACCTATAATCTGGCTATTTATTCTCTAAAGAGATTTGATATCTCTATGATAGGTTTGATATGTCGGGATCTGTAGAAATTGTTGCCTTGAGTTAAGCTCCCATAAACCAACTAGCTTTATCATCCTTCTGCAGGCCAATATCTGAAAATTCACCTAGATCAACAGCACAGAGAATTAAAAATGGATACACCACAGCTTGTTTTGCTGGGATCAACTATCTGTGTCATGCTGACAGTACACTTTTCGATGAAGCTACTCGCTGATCATGTTCTGAACTGGAAGAAGCCAAAGGAGCAGAAAGCCATAGTAATAATCATCCTTATGGCCCCTCTATATGCTGTGGACTCTTATGTTGGTTTGATAAACTTTTTTTGGAAGTAAAGCATTCTTTACAATCTTGGACTCAATCAAAGAGTGTTACGAGGCTTTGGTAAGGTTTTAATCGCCGGAATCTTTACATTGGGAAGTCCAGCTTGTACTTTGGTGTAAAACTTTTGCAAAATTTTTCTAGGTGTTTGTAATTTGAAGTATTGTAACTCCGTTTGTTTCCTACAGGTAATTGCTAAGTTCTTGGCTTTAATGTACAGCTTCCTGGACATATCTTTGAGCAAGAACATTGTGCCAGATGAGATCAAAGGACGAGAGATTCATCATTCATTTCCTATGACTCTTTTTGTGGTGAATGAAACTCACTCTTATCAGCAATGTGATCGATTATGTCTTTTGTCATGACCATCTTTTTGCAAACAATAGGCTGCAAAGAAGGGAAAAAAATTTGGGAATTGTGGATTTATGGTCTCCTAGACTATTTTTCACGGGAAAAGGGGTGCTTTATCCTGTAGTGACAATAAACAGTCAGTATAGATCCGTTCGTATAATTGCACATTAGAGGTCAAATTAATTCCAATGTCTTTGTTTAAGTCATGGAACTTGTGAAGAACTAAGGCAACTTCATAAGATCAATGGCTTTTGGAAGTATTCATCATAAAGATATGTAGAACAAATGCCAATGTCTCTGTTTCCTTTTTCTGCTGCATGTCATTGTATGATATACTTGATGCGTCAATTAGCTAATTTGAGCTAATCACTGTCTTCATTTTACTTCCATGAATATGTCAAAATATAGATGTGAGTTTTAATGCTTCACTGCCATCATATGCAGCACCATACAGCTCGTCTGAACCACAATACGCTGAAGCTTCTCAAGTATTGGACTTGGCAATTTGTTGTGATCCGGCCTGTATGCTCCATCTTGATGATAGCTCTGCAGTATGCTGGAGTATATCCCAGTTGGGTCAGCTGGACATTCACAATCATTCTAAATGTTTCTGTGTCGCTGGCACTCTATTCTCTTGTTGTGTTCTATCATGTGTTTGCTAAAGAGTTGGCACCCCATAACCCTCTTGCCAAGTTTTTATGCATCAAAGGAATCGTCTTCTTCTGCTTTTGGCAGGTACTTTCCTACATCCTATGCTCTTCCTAAATTCTATGTCATGATTGTTCATGGGGTGAACTTGTATTTGGGTTTATGCATCATCCTTCTAGCCCATAGGAGATACTTGATTTAGACTAGGAAAATGAGATTCTTTATAAATGTAACATGAATGGAACTGCACTAGTTCTCAGTTCTTGGATGCATGAAAGATGAAACTGTACTGCATTAAGTACTAAGAGGTGATGTAGTGTTTATTTTGACAATCGAATAATGTTGGATGTTACAGGGCATAGCACTTGAGATGTTGGCGAAATTGGGAATAATCCGATCACGTTATTCGTGGCTAGATGTGGAGCGTATAGAGGAAGGCTACCAAAACATATTGGTGTGTATTGAAATGGTTTTCTTCTCCTTTTATCAGCAATATGCATACAGTGCCGTGCCTTACAAAGGTGGTAACGAGAGTGGTGAAGCTATAGATAAGAAGGCAAAGTGATTCTAATAGGAATTGAGTTGATGTAGCCAGAGGGCTCTGCTTTATTTTGTTACAGACTTACAGCTTGGAATACTTTGTCTTGTTATTTCCTATCCCTCAATGTTAAGATGTCAAGCGTACGTTTGGTTTTCAGTTTGGCAAGACTTCGTTTGCCAAAATTCAGCTTGATAAAAGTTAGTTATTAATGAGATTTTATATTTGGATATATTTTTTCAAAAGTCAGTTTAATCAGTTGAAAATTATTTGGATGATAGAGTATATGATAAAATATACTGTACTTTTAACTACATAATTACTAAAAATTTGGTAACCCTGTTTAAATCTTTTCATTCTAATTCCTTTGCTTCTCAGAGTCAGACCTCATTAAAGAGGGGAAAAATCAGATAATAATAGGTTGATAAACTCAAAAAATAATTCGGAAATATATGTATCAATGTAACTAAAAAACATTGGATGACCATGAATAAATTTAGTTGGCTCCAATTTTATTAAGGGCAAATTATTTGACCACAACTACTCAAATCTTAAGAAGTGCATTTGTCGCCGAAGGCAGAAACTATTTTTAGTGATTATATCCTTGACTAAATAAAAAAAAGATTGATGGATTGAAACTAGGTGAAAAATTAGGCACTTCATGTTTTACACTTGTCTAACGAAGCAAACTTATGATGATGCGAACCAAACGCCGTCGTTTCGGTCATGGAACACCTTCGGACGGACGAGAGGGTGAGTGACTGTGTACAGGGAATACACTAGAGAAAGCATAATAAAGAGCTCTCTAGCGGGCTCTTGCCCCGTCTCTTACCAAAAAAAAAAGAGCTCTCTAGCATCTTCGTTCACCTTCTTCCCTTAGTTTAGTCATCTGTGTCAGTTTCCGACTCTCCGAACCCGCGCTCAGAATCATAGCTGCGTTGACAGCTGTGTCTCGCCAAGCCTTCAATCTTGCTCGTCTCTCCTCTCCAAGATCGGCTTCCCTTATTCACCGGCGCGGTTTGGCTGGTGGCGGCGGTATATATATTCCTATTACATTTTCCCTCCCCTTATGACTACATCTTTCTCTTTACAATATTCTATTCTTGTTGACTAGTTAATGAAGAAAATACATAAAACTCATCGTAAAGCATTATTTACAATGTGGCGACTTAATTACCCTGAGATTGTTTTCTCACTTTCAATGTGTTTTATTGATAAATGATATAAATTTGTTCGCTTCTTTATATTCCGGAATGAATATTATTTTTTAACGTCATTTCTAAGATCAGACGTACAACATCCTTATCTGCAATCTAAAAGGGGTTAAAATTGGATAAACTATTGCTGCAAGACAAGTGGAAGGACTTTTTGCATTACTGATGCATCACTTTGACTTGTTGCAGATCATCATGAACCTCCGAAGGTGAACTTTTGGCAGGACCCAATGCATCCGTCTAAGTGGAAAGAAGAACACGTAAGCCTAGAATTTTTAAAGCTCTCTTGTATATTCTTTGGTCACCCCATGACTTAATACTATGATATACCGACTACTGAGATTTATTCATGGTAAAACCTTGAATATTTCACTGAAGTTTTATGCTGTTGCAGTTTGTCATTATTTCTTTAACTGGATGGGGCTTACTCTTCTATGGTGGATACAAGTTTTTTACCAGAGGCAAGGACAAGAACGAAGAGGTACCTCAATCCACCTTTAAACATAATCATTTTGTTGCCTTTTGCCTGTGCCCTTTTTTCGCAAACGTCATGCTTATGTTGGTATATTGAGCATGTGATAGCAACCAATATATGAATGTGTGATGTCCAAATGTTGGTAAGCATTTTACTCCACTAGTGGCTGTTTAGGAGCGATGCCATGTTCAAGTTGCGAAGCACACTCCCTCGCATGTTAAAATAAAGCGTTACAGAGCATCCCTGTGCCATCGGGTTGTATGATCAGCTCAAATGCACAACTTGTAAATTGGATTGATATCACCGTACTCTTATGCTTTCTATAATCCATATATCATCCATAACTCCACAATTTAGTTACTCCTTGTGCGTGAGTTGTACATGCTTTGGCGGCTTTTGGGTTATGTATGATGACTTATTGTGTCTTCAAAGTCTTAGTATGGCATTGTCTTTACCCTTTCGTGTTTTCTGTCTCATTGCAGAGAGTTGAAGAGCCGTCACCCAAAGCCTGACGTTGTTATAACATCTGGAAATAGTTTATTTGTTAGGCGCCAACCCTCTGGATTGTGTTACTACTGTAATATGACACTTCTTTGAGCGGTGGTCTCTGTTGTACGTGACGCTAAAGCAATAATTTAGAAATATTTAACTCTGTATGGCTTTTCATACTCCAAACTGATGCGAACATTTTTGCGTGATTCCTTTAGCTTCCAAAATTTGAAATTTTAAATCTTATGAGACAAGAAAATGAAGTGGAAAAGGTAAACTAGACGGAGACAGAGGGACAATAATGTTATATAGAACTGAGCAGTGAATTTTCCCAGGCTTATTTGTAAAGATGATATCCAACATCAACAAAAATTCCCATTCCCTTGATAAACTAACATGTAAGATGGTAAAGAATCACAGAGCAAAATAATTTACAGAGGCGTGACATGATGAGAACCATCAGTGCGAAAAACTTCTGTCACAATTGGACGTAACTCAGCACTCCGTTATCTTCTAAAGTATGTACACCACTGAGTGCTGAATATGAAGAAGCCTTTCGGAGCATATATATTTCAGAAATCTCCATTGCATGCACCCTGATAAATACAACATAAATTTCATGAAGTTATTAGTCGCCAAAGAGAGACCAAATTCTAATGACAAAACAAAACCAAAATATATATAATCCAATGTCTAATGCTCAAGGCATGCTTCTATGTGCATGAAAATTACAAGAATATCACTATATGTGTCAGAGCTGAATTCCAAATTGTTGCAGACAGAAAATTTAGGTGTTCCTATCTTAGGTAAGGACTAGACATTACTTAGTGAAATTGAAGTTCAAAGACTGGTACTGTTAAATGCATTTAACCAAGCGCGAGAATTGAAGCTGGAGAAATGACTTGCATGCAGATGATATAGATGGTTAGTTAACTTTCGTTATCCAATATCTATCAGGTAGAGAATTTTCCATTGATCACGGTCTTCAAGAAGCAAGCAACCAAACAGACCCTACACGAAAATATATTCACCTTCCTAAGTTTAAGTCATCAGTCTGCATCTTTTATCTCTGCTTCAACATCAATCGCTCCACCAGAATCTTTTCCTGTTACATCAGTCACAGCAAAACTAGAAATTATCAACAATCATCAGAAAAGTCCCTAGACAAAGAGGATAAAGGATATTTACAAATACACAACATGTGAGGGAGGAGATTAAAAAAACAAGTATTGGAAGGATTACCATTTCTAGAACGGGTGAAGTCATTGAATGCCTGTCCAAATGTTGTAGATTGGTTTGAAAAGTTCACAGACTCCTTCACAAACTCATTGCCAACAACTGATATCAAAAAGTAAGTTTCTTCAACAGTGAGAAACATGAAAATTTCAATTCATTAATTAATTGAATATTACTCGATTTTTTTGAGAGTGTCAGCAATAAAGCAGTCTTGTTTTTCTTGCTTCTTTCAAAACCATCAAATGGCAGTAGCATTGAAGTATCGCAAACATTGGTAATGATTTCTCTATCAATGATAAAAAGGGTTCTCCATTGGTAAATAAAAGGCAATTGAGGAAATTAAGGATATCGGGCAACTAATTTCAAAACCATAGCCTGAAAGAACTTAGTGGTGTTTGTAAGAGAAAAGATTGGCGTCAATAGGGAAAAGGAAACTCAGGGACTGACAGGCAAAAAGATTCAAGAAGAGGCACTTACCAGAAAAAGGTTGACCGCAGAAAGGACACAGCTGCAACTCTTCATTTATAGTGGACCTGCACCAGATAAACAAAAAACATTAATCCAAAGGGATCACCGGAAACTTAAATAGCAGCATGTTCTAAGCAAATCTTACTTGAAAACCTGAAATTGATTTCCACAATTAGGGCACTGCATATGAAAAAAAGAAAAGAAAAAGAAAAAGCAACACTCAGTGGAGGTATAAGAGATTACTTCTCCGCATACTAAGCATTCATAACAGTTGAACTAAGTGGTATAAGAAAATAAAAGGTTGCTTGTATAAAAAGACACTATATAAGTTAACTTTTCTCACTGGTTTTCCTCATGAATCAATTTCCTAACAATTATTCAACTGGGAAAGAATGACATTAATAATCACAGTTTAAAATATAGACTGTCTCAAGGCTTGAGAGGGACATGAATTACAAAAGAGGATTAGATCCAATATTTTTTCTCTGGTTCGTCCGCAGACCATGAAACATGTCGCTCATTCATAACATGAATATATGTCACTTTCGGGTATAATCACGTTGACTTGATAAATGCAGAATACTCTCAAAAGTCTCCATATATATGAACTCGAAATTCCTTATGAGATGATACAGTTTCCTTTTTCCAAAATTTGTTAAACGAACCAATGTTCTGATCACTGATAAAATTCATCAGATCACACCAGAAAAGTTCTGAACAAAATCGCAAGCATAGACAACATGCCATGTCCAGAGGCAATAGATTATGATCTGAAACTCTGGCCAAATTATATATGTGGGCCTAGGCAGAGGAGAGAGGCTTCGAATATTTCCGACAAAACAATGGTATAATCATGTGATCGTTAACTGATGATCATTGCAGTTAATTATTCAAAAATCACATATGACCAGGTAACTAAATGTGTAGGGAAAGTAAACACTATTAAGCAAAGAACGACATTGATAAGTCTTCAAATATCCTATATAGTGTGAATTCACAAATGAAGTTTCAGAGGAAAATTAGAAGATGGCTCACAGTGCCTTGCATTATATCTCGTCCTGCCCACCAGAGGAAAGCACCAATACCTACTATTGGTATTAGCACGGCAATGATCTGCAAAAGAAAAAAGAAATGAAAAATGAACGTTTCCAAATCCAAATGGATATACTGATTTTCGAGTAAAAAGTGTACATAAATATAACATCAACTAGGAAATAAAAGTTGATCCATAAGTGTTTTCAGTTTTTCCACGGGAGAAAAATGAATATAATGCAGCCTAGACTCAGAGGGGGACTCAATAAGGCCACTATTTGGTCTTCTATGAGATGTCAAACTAAAAGCATGGAATTTTTAATTTATTAGGTTGGTGCTGATTGCTGAATGCTTAAAATGGGTTAGCAGCTATTCAATTACCTATTGCTTAATTCAGTTGCTACAATAATTTATATCCTTTTCTTGCCATAATCAGAAAGCATGCACAGGAGTCGAAGGATTGAAACAGAGGATTCATTAGTGTGCGTTTCTAAGACTGCACGAAAATCTTCATTTGAATATAAGCTCATTATTGTTACCAAAGTTTTCTAGAGGCAAGGAAGACGAACAGATTAGGAAGAGAGTATTACCCAAATGGAGACAATAGCATCCAAAATCCAACCAAGTTGTCCAGTCATGGAAAGATAAGTTAGGCCTATAGCTAAAGCAAGATTGGCCACAAGCCTCGCAGTAGCACCGTTATCTCTCCCACCGCTGCCGCCGCCGTTGAACCCAAAACCTTGATTATTCTTCACCAACACCATCCTCTTCTTGTTCCTCCTCCTCCTCCCGCCGCATATCCTGTCTTCCAACAAAACCTCGTTTCCAAATCTCTCCCCGTACACTCTTGGACTGAAACCAGAGTCATGAATAGAAGCAAGCCTTGTTATTAATGGGGAGAAATACAAGGTTTGCTTCTTGTATAATAAGTCGCCATGGGAGGAGATGGGCTTGAAGGTTGAGAATTTTATGGAGGTTTGCAAAAATGTTCTCATGGGAAAGGTGGAAACCAGAAATTCAATACTGGCCAACCGTACCTTCAAGACGAGGATATAGTTGTGGATCCGAGTACGCTCTTGCGTTCGTGTCAGCTGCCACGTAGGCACATCCAGTGTTAGCCAGCGGCCATACATTATGATTAGTGTAACAAAGAATGGCGAAAAAAAATCATGGAAAGAGAATGAGATCACCTCATAAAAAAAATCTTAAATTCATTATATAATAGGGAAAATGACAGTCAAATTCTAAGGAACATATCAAATATAAAAAAACTCTCAATCCAAAATCACATATCACTTTTGATATTATTTGTATTGAAACAAAATTCAGTGTTTAAATTTTGTTGTGAATATAAGACTTCTTTGTTGTAAATATAGGCTTTTTTTGTTGTTGTGAATGGCCAAGTTTTAAATTTTGTTGTGAATATAACACTTCTGTTGTGAATCTAACTTTTTTTTGTTATGAATGACCTCTGTACGCTTAAAGACCCGAGTTTGAAATAAAATCCAGATGTTTAAATTTTATTGTGAATATAAGTACTTCCGCATTGTGAATAAAACACTTCCCGTTATCAATACAAATAATATCAAAAAAAATCCCTATGAACTTTTTTTATATGTAATTTTAGATTAGGACATTTTTAATATTTTATATGTTCCTTAGAACCTGAACTGTCATTTTCCTATATAATAATTATAATAATTGACATGGCTTTAAAAGTGATAGAAACTAGAAAGTGATTCTTAGGGGAGGGACTGGATTATCATTCTTAGAAAGTAAATGAGTGGTTCAACCAAAAAAAGGGGTAAATGTAGGGAAGCAAATCATTTTCTCATCATCTTTTATAAGTTCATTTAGACTGTTGATTTAGAAAATGGGAGAAAAAAATTGATCTAAGAGTCCAGAATCATTAATGTCCAGAAAAATTTATTATATTTTCATCCGAATTGTCCAAAAAATTGATCTAAGGATCGAGAATCATTAATGTCAAAAAATCGCACGCAATAAATATAAAATTTTAAAAGTCTCTCCAACATTAGATTCATTTTTAAATGGCCGAGATTAAAAGATACTGAGGGATGAAGAGGGAAGGATTTTGAGATAATCTGCTTCTAATTGATGACATGGCTCATTGTGACCTTTCAGATTGATTAAAAAACATGATCTAAAAAAATTATAAGGGATGATCAGAAAATCAATAATAAAAGAATCTGGAGGGTATACTTTCACTTGTTCTAATTTTCAATTTGGCCCTAGGGGCTTAGGCAATTGTACTACTCTAGTTTTGATTAATGAACGCAAGACAATATGAAAGTGATTATCGTGAGATTTTACAAATTTAGGGTGATTTTTCCTTTATCTTTTCCCTTTTATTCTCAAAACGTCAGAAATATTACAGAAGTCAATGAATTAGGAAGCATAAACTAGAGCTCCTGCCTCATAACATGCGCCACACCACCTAAGCATTGGCCATTTATAAATCTAAATTTCTCTAAAGAAAACCATATCAGCTCAATGATTCGGATATTGTTCTTCCAATTGAACTCCATTCTTTTTCTTCCAGTGCCTCCTAATATAAATATTTTAATATGGATGGGTTAAAGTGTAAAAATACACCTAGTTTTTTAAAAAATGCGTCCAACACTAAATACTTTTTTTAGGTGTAAAAGTGACTATATGGTTACAAAAATGAAACAAAAGTCATATATTCGGTTATTTTATGTTGCTCTACTTTTGTAACTACATGAACATTTATATACCCACAAAAGCAATTGGTACAGAACGCACTTTTAAAAAAATCACATATATATTTTTACACTTTAGTTATTTTAAAATAAACTGTAAACATTAGAATTACAAGCCCTCAACAATGTAATTTGTTTCACAGGATCTTGTTTAGTTAAAATATCATATCATAACTGTCCAAATAAAATTACAACATGTGTTTAATTATTAGGCCCCGTTTTTAATAAACACGTTTGTCTTGTATCATCAAATCCCGTTTTAGTTATTCTATATTGGCTCTCCCGTGCTCATTTCAACACACATTTGTTTTCGTAAATAACCATACATTTTTCTTTATCAGATCATATACCTGTTATTAGAAAATTATTCTTAAATGTCATAATCACATTTTCAGTGGCACGTCTTGAAGGTAAAAATTCAATAATTTTTAAGTGTTTGAACGATTAATATGCAGCATGAGATTTTACGTACGTAAATTTGGCCATTATTTTGGTCACATGTTACTCATCTTGGATAATATATGCCATGCTAATCTATCAATTTTAAATTTTTTTTTTTTTTTTTTTGGCCTGAAACTATCAATTTTAAATATTACTTTATTTCAAGAATAAATTAATCATACACGAGAAAGATTTTGCTTTCTTCATTCTTGGCTTTCACTTCAAACCACGCGTATGCATTGATGTTCATAGAGAAAAGGGGCAGAATAGGTCTTCTATTATATTTTGTCTTAAACTTCAACCGCACGTTATTTAATTTACAGAAAATCGTCGACAATGACAATCAAGATTGTTCATTAAAAAAATAAAAATAAAAATAGAAACCTTAACCAAAAAAAAAAAAAAGAAAAAAGTAGCACTAGACTTTCATTAATGAGATGGCAGTTTTTGAAAGATCAAGTAAATGCATGGTTTAATTTAACAAAGAATATATGCAATAGTAAGAGGCAATCATCCATACAAATAAATATATAAAAATATATATAATGGATAACTTCAACAACAAAAATATATTAATTAAGAGGCCAGGTAATGTTTGAAATGCACTCCAACAAAAAATTGATTGATTCATTTTGTTTTTCATATTATTAGAAACAAAATTAACAATATTTTTATTTGTAATGACAAAAATTTGTTCATAATTCATAATCCACGGGGTCCACTTCAGTACATAATTAGGTACCCCATTCACTCAGGTACTGCTCAGCGGTGTTTCTCCTTAACCCTTTTGAGTTTTAAATCTTGGCCATTTATTTGATATCTAATTGCTTAGAGAGAGCTTCATCACCTAAAATATTTTTAAATACCAGGTAGTATTTTAAAATATTTTTTAAAATCATGCAGTATTTTTTTAATACCAGTTAGTATCCTAAAATATTTTTTTAATCAAGTATCCTAAGTATCTTTTTAAGTACTTGTCAAGATCCCAAGTATTTTTTTAATAACGGTCAAGATTCTAAAATATTTTTTAAGACCATGATGTATTATTTTTTTATCATTCAAGATCCTAAAATATATTTTTAGTATCGGGCCAAGATATCCAAATATTTTTTCAAGATCCTAAAATAATTTCTTAAGATCATGAAGTATTTTTTTAGTACCAAGTCAAGATCTTGAAGTACTTTTTAGTACTAGTCAAGTATCTTGAAATATATTTTTTTAATACCAATCAGTATAGTGAAATATTTTGTCAACATCCTAAATTTTAGAATCTTGAAAAAATATTTCAGAATACTTACTGATATTAAAAAGTATTTCAGGATGAGACAATCAAAATTAATTCAAATCAATGGTCTAGATTAGTTGAGGAGAGATATCAAAGATTGAGATTGGATGAGGAAGGAGGATGAAAATGTAAGATAATGAGAGGATCCAATTCCCATTCACACACTCACTCATTATTTCTTCCTTTATTTTCTTAGGGTTAAGGGTGCATTTTTGCCCTTAAAGTATGCCAGGAGTAATTTTGCCCCGAAGTTTTCGGCGTAGCAATGTTGTTGCTTTGAAGTTTAAAAACGTAGAATGTTGCCCCTCCGTTAAAAACCCTAACGGTCGGAGGGGCAACATTGCTACGTTTTTAAACTTCGGGGAAAAATTGATACTTTTTTGGAAGCAATGTTGCCTCTCCGTTAAAAACCCCAACATTGACCGTTAGGGCAGTTAACGGAGGGGCAACATTGTTACGCCGAAAACTTTAGGGGCAACATTGTTACACCGAAAACTTCAGGGGTAAAATTGCTCCCAAGACATACTTTAAGGACAAAAATACACCTAAACCCTTTTCCTTATTTTATAGGGTTAAGGTGCAATTTTACTAATGAACTATTGGTCCGGGAGCACCCAACACAATAAACTTTTAAGTGGACAAAAAACCAACAAACTTGTAAAATGGAGCTCCCAGCACAATACCCCGTTAAATCCCCTAACTGACGTTAATTAGGTGGGTCCCACGTAATTTAAAAACAAAAAAACAAAAATGCCAAATTTTCTGTAATCTTTTCCCTGAACCAAACCTTTCCTCCATCTTCAATCTATCCTTTCCCATATTTCTTGTTATCCTTCAATATTCCCCTGCACCTTTGCGTTCTTTAATTGATTTGTAATTTCAGCTTCATCTCGCATAAATCAAGATGGCTCGTACGAAGCAAACCAATAGACGCAATCGGTGAAGGAAGACGCAAGTATTTTGAAGAGTTGGGATATTCATGTATACCTGTTCCCTGCTCATCCTCTCTCCTGAACTTGTGGCCTGTCTAGCATCTTCGAGAAGGGGGCATCCTCATGCGGATCTCACTTGGGAGAAATCCGAGCTTCAAGTGATGCGAATCAACAACGTACCAAGATAAAGAAACTCAGAGCTAGCGGAAGAAGAAGCATGCCTAACCTTGCGAGTGGTATTATCGTCGTGAGTGAACTTGAAGCCAAGACGGTCCAAATGCAAAATTTACAACACCCAATTGAATCTTCAAAACTGAGGAAAGAATTACCAAACCTGAGTTAAGAAAAATGAGCTATTGACTTTGGGATTACCTATCAGTAGTAGATTGACCGACGCGCTAAGCATCGGATTCAGGGAGGGCTTGCGAGTGCCAGGGAATCGGTTATGGTTGCGCAAGCAAGGGATTTAGAAGATCCATTTAGGGTTTAGGGTAAACATAATTTAATTATCAAATAATCGACCGGGAAAATCGAAGAAAGAAATCGACCGCGAAGCATCGAAATCAAAGAAAGAAATCGAAAGACAATGGAAATCAAACATCAAAGTTCAAAAACGGCGAGGAAAGGAGCTTCCATTATCATTTACTCCACCATTTCTCCAACTTGCTCACCGTCAGACCTCATTTTTCCGAGTTTTGAACCCTAGCTCGCTCGACTTCTCCAGCTCTTGTGTTCGCGATTTTGGAAGTGTAGGTGGATTCGAAGGAGGATCGAGGATTTAGAGGCGATGAAACCAAAGATGGAGGCGGGTGATGAAACCGAAGATGGAGGCGTGATGAAACCGAAGATGGCGGAATTTGGTTCGGTTCGGGGAAAAAATTACGAAAATTTGGCATTTTTGTTTTTTTAAATTACGTGGGACCCACCTAATTAACGCGGTTAGGAGATTTAACGGGGTATTGTCTTTGGGAGCTCCATTTTAAAAGTTTGTTGGTATTTTTAGTCCACTTAAAAATTTATTGTGTTAGGTGCTTTCTTGGATCAATAGTTCATTAGTAAAATTGCACCTTAACCTTTTTTATATATAAAGACAAGATCTTGCCTTTAGCATAGGCGCATAGCTAATCACTCCTCTCAAAAGGGCGGAAAACCTTTTTTTAATATAAAAGAAGACATATCGGAAGGGGAAAACTAAAATGAATCGAAAATTGGGGATTAGGAAAAATAGAAAAGAAGCGGGTGAACCAGAATCGAGATATTATTGGGGGAAACGCGGATAGTAAAAGTCAAGGAGGGGGTGTCCACTGTGAATTGTGATCTCTTGGCTCTCTGTCTTGTTGTCCTGGTTTTTTTGGTCGCTTAATAATCAGACGACGACGAGGAGTGAGAGCGAGAGGATATAGAAAAGGGTGAAAAACACCCATTTGCCTTTCGTTTTCATCTTCTCTCTCTCTCTCTCTCTCGCTTCTCTTTGATTTTTCTTTTCCATCTTCTTGCCTGCCTTTGTTTCTGTTGTTTCTGCGCCCCACCATGAACGAGAAGGCTAACGTGTCTAAGGAGCTCAACGCCAAGCATAAAAAGGTTATTTTTCATCTTTTTTCTAATTAAATTTGAAATTTTTAAAATTTGTCGAACCCGTTGTTAGATGTTACCTGGGATCGAATTGTTATTGGATATGAAATTAATCGTACTCTAATATATATAAGCAAATCGACGGGACAAATTGATTTTTTTTAGTGCGTGTAAGCCCATGGCACAATTTGCTCGTAAAGATGTCGTTGCGGATAAATTGTTTTGTGAGAGCTTGATCTGCTTGCTTATGATACGTTTCCTGATTGATGCGAGCTGTTTTGGTTGTTTGGTGGATCTTTTCATTCTAAAAAATTCTGGGGATTTAGGATAGTTATATTGTAGTCTCGTTTTTCAATGCATTTAAATCTTCCATTTTTCTTTTTTGGAGTTGCGTTGTTAATTTTATTGTACTTATGTCATCTATTCTCACTATCTGCCATAGTCTGCAAAATTTCAGATTTTGCTATTTGCCTGGATTTGATCTACAAGTTTCTATAGTTTTAGTTTCGGTGTCTAGATAGTTATCTGACTTGTTCTAATTTTCTACTTTCGAGGATAATTCAATCCATAAAAAGGATGGCAGTCAATAGATTAGTTGTGAGAATCTTTAAGATTTTGTGAGGATATTACTTGGATCTTAAAAATCGATGGTTTAATGAATGTTTCGAGCCAAAGAGACCACATTAATTTATTTCCGTTCTTCTAAATTTTGGATGGCTGGTTTTTTTCAATGTAAATCTGGGTGTGGTCTCAATTCTACTGATTGGAAACGAGTTTCTCAGTCTGTAGCGTCCATAGTTTAATGTATATTGTGTAATTTACATGCACAATTCTTCATCTTCGTACAGGTGAAATTCAATTTACATTAGCATTTCTTAATTTGAAGTTTGTCATTTTGTGTTTTCCTTTCCTTATTTGATAATATTTTTTCCTTATTAAAACATGCAGATACTTGAAGGACTTCTTAAATTACCAGAAAATAGGGAGTGTGCTGACTGCAAAGCTAAGTATGTATCTGGTGGCATCTTAATTTCTGATCTGGATCTCTTGAGATTTGGAAACCAAGTAAAAATATACTTGTTGATCCATAAAAGTAGATCGTCCTGCATTGTACATGTTCTTGTTACTTTCTATTGATTCAACAAAGTGACTATTATATGATCTTGCTTTGCAGAGGACCAAGATGGGCTAGTGTGAATCTAGGCATCTTTATATGCATGCAGTGCTCTGGAATTCATCGAAGTCTAGGAGTACATATATCAAAGGTGATGCTATGTCTTTTGGATAGTGATTCTATTTAGCAATAATTTCTTTCTCAGAAGTCGATGCGGTTTGAGTCTATTTATGTGTTTTTAGCTTCTTGGCTATGCTAATCTAAGTTTAAGTTATACATACATACACACGCACATATATATATATACATATATATATATGAAAACAAATAATAGGAAAATTGAGTGTTATGGTGAATGATACAGGGTAAAATTTCTGTAACCTAAACCACGTTTTATAGAAAATTTAGTATTGTTATGATTCTTGCACTAGTTCTTGCTAATAATAAGCATAGGTGTTTAAACAAATGCCTTCTGTAATATATGATTTTCCTTCAGAATTTGATTTTCAAACCATAGGTGTTTGCCAACAACAAGGGTAGGTGTTTAAACAGCAATTCATTGGTTAAAATAGGCTTTCGTTACTTCTGAATCCCAACTGTGGCTTTGACAATGTTTATGCAATTTTAATTTTTCTTCCTCTAAAAGATTTCTCCTGATTATGTTTTAACTCGTAAACAGTTAATTTTCTTATGTTATTTTATGTCCGAAAGCAAATGCTAAATTCAATTCAAGTAATGTGCAAAACTGCAAATCACTTTAGTGTAGATCCCAGCTCTTGACTTCTTAAAGCACTCTCTAGCCGTGAATTCATAACAGCCTAAAGATAAGTTCTTATCGATCCACTAATGGCTTTGTTCAATTATTTACTTGCTTATTGGCTTTTTTCAGGTGCGTTCTGCAACTTTGGACACTTGGCTACCAGAGCAGGTTGCCTTCATTCAATGTAAGGGAATCTGATCAGTCATTTGTTTGCACTCTTAACAGACTTTTTTAGCTGCATTAGTGATATGTTATTCTCAAAATATTTGGTTTTGTTGTCCTGCATAGCAATGGGAAATGAGAAGGCAAATAGTTACTGGGAAGCAGAGTTACCCCCAAATTATGATAGAGTTGGCATTGAGAATTTCATTCGTGCAAAGTATGGAAAAATTACATCCCTTGAATCTGGGTTATATTTTTCTCTTTACAGTTAGAAATAGATGATTATTGTTTTGAGAGCACCTGGTGATAATTACTTTCCCTTGGCTTAAATAATAATGTATTATTCAAGATATGAAGAGAAGAGGTGGGTAGCAAAGGATGGGAAACCAACATCCCCTTCTAGACTGCAAGGACAAGGAGACAAGGCTTCTTCACATTGGCAGAGGCCTGCAGAAAAAGTGGGCATGGTTCTCATGCATCTGCTGGTGAGAATACTTTTGAGGAAAGGAAGAAAATTCAACCATCAAATGCAACTCCTGCTACTAAATTTAGCGTTTCTGCTCCCCCAAAAGGACCTCAGCTGGTATATCTTGTTCCTTCCATCATCATTCTATTTTACGTCAATCCATTCTTTCTTCTCCTGTAATAATTAGTTCAACATTTTTTTTATTTGCAATAAAAGTGATGTAGAAGGGAAAAATGGACAAAACATCCATCACCTTTGGAACTTTTGCAAATAGGTTCCTCTTCTTTTACTTTTGTCTGTCAATGCTTTTTGTGCGGATGGAATGGCCAGGTTGCAAATTTCTACTTTCTAAGCCAGAATACATTTTGAAGGATCCATGGGGCAGGGTGGTTACAAAAGTGATTTGACTAACCAAAAATGGATAGAATTTGCAACTGAGACCATAACATAGTTGATGGCGTTTCATGTACGAAACCAAAAGTTACAGTATCAATGTGCAGAAGCTCTGAAACTGAAACGGCTCTTTTATACTTCTTAGTGTGAGATCTTGTAAGCATAGGAGTGTCCCCAAGGTGATAATTGTGAAGAGAAATTGGGGACAAAAATGGTGTTTGACAGAACTTTGAGAAATCATCGAAGCATATGTTTAACATTTGTCTGAACTTTTTAAGTGGCTGGAATGCCTGATATGGCATCTCGTGTGTCATTATCCATGGGAATTCTCTTATCATAATTTAGGCAAAATAATTTATGTAATGCTGCAAACTTTAAAATTTCCTCAAGTGCCTTCCATATTATTCTGAAAACTAACTCCATTTTCTGTGGGCCTGAGAATTGAAAGTATAATATTCTGGAATGAATTTGCATATCCTATCCTGGACGTTATATTTGAGGTTCATTTGTATAGTGTTGGATCTTTGGGGAACATTATCACCTGATCATTCGAAGAGACATTAAATTTGGCAGTTGTTTGGTGAAGCAACCAGTTAAAAGAGATCCCTAAATTAGTATTAATGATTCTAATTATTACCACACATTTGGTTAGAAGACATTTACTTCCTTATTCTTCTTTCTGCTTGAAAAGCATTATGGTCTAAGAGGCATGAAAATAATGAACTTGTGAATAGGCAATACCTGTCATAAAACCTCAGCATGTTGAGAAAGTGGAAGCGGTGGCACCCCCACCTCAAGCTGAGACAACAAAACCAGCTAATGATATGCCTCAGAGTACCCCTGCAAAAGTTGACTATGCCACAGATCTGTTTGACATGTTGTCTATGGATGGCCCTAGTGAAAATGATTCCAATGCCGCCGCCCCCACAGCTGATGATAATAACTGGGCAGGTTTTCAGTGTATGTTTCACATGACCCTTTTTACATTTTCCATGAGCTTGTAAGAGCAGGTGTCTTGGTACATCTTTTCTAAGATATCTCGTTTCTGAAAACTTAGTCCATTTTGAATTTCAGCTGCTGCTACAGGGGCATCAACAGCAGAGAAGACTAGTCCCACAAAAGCAGTTGAGAGTACTCCGTCTGCTTCTGGAATTGAGGATCTATTTAAAGATTCACCCACGCCTTCGGTAACGCCAAGCTTAATTCCAGAAAAACCACAGAAAGATTTAAAAAATGATATAATGAGCCTCTTTGAGAAGGTATGTACCTCAAAAAATTTGTTATGCATTGTCTCCCTTTATTGACTTAATATTTATAGAAATAAAGATCTTGTTCTTATCTGAGAAGTTGTCACCTTTAGTTCTTCATTTACCTGACACAATGAGATGGATATGCGCAGTCCAGTATGGTGTCTCCATTTGCAATGCATCAACAACAACTTGCCATGCTGGCACAGCAACAGTCCCTACTAATGGCTGCTGCAGCTAAATCTGCGGGTGGGGACCCTAAGAATCTTGGTAGTTTACAGCAATCTGGACTGAATGGGTCCAATATTGCTGCACAAAGCTGGCCAGGTGTCGGCTACCCTATCCCTGGAGCTGTGCCATTGCCTGGTCAGGCAGAGCTATTGAAACTCATGCAGGTTCTGACTCAACTAAGACATTACTTTGATTAGTTATTGTTCTGTTCTCATCCGTCCAACAACTTAGTTATTTTCCTCCTTCTGATTTAGACTGGGAACATGACTCCAGCACAGCCTGCAGGAAGTGCTGTTCAATATCCATCTGGGTAAGTCTCTTTTTTGTTCATTCTATTCAGATTTTCATATTAATTTTGGTTGCCATTTCTTGCAGTTTCTATATGATGGGACAAGTTGCTCCAGTTAACGGTACGCCCACAACCGGAGGGAGTAAGCCTCAGCCTCAGCCGGTAGCTCCAGCATCATCAACCCCTTCACAGTCTTCAGGAAAGGACTCTGATTTTTCCTCTTTAACACAAGGGATGTTTTCAAAACACTGATCGGCCTTTCATATGACAACGCCAGCACATGCCGCATAGAAACATTAGTTGAAGTTACAGAATACGCCACTTTCATTTTTTGTCATTTCACCTGAGCCGCCCCGCAGTTGTAAACCACTTGTAGAGCCAGCTCACTTTTTGCCTTGCTTCGTTTGATTGCTTCATTTGTATGTGTAGGTCCATTCATGATAATAAATTTAGTGATATTAATATTTTTTTGCTTAATTCCCTTCACTCTGCTTCTATGAATATTTCACTTCAGGTATTACTCGTGCCTCTCGATTGTATGAAGTTAAAGAAATGAGTCGTGTGAACAGAACACCGTCTTGTTATTTGTTATATATTTTATGTTGAACTTCCTTTTCTTGGGGATACGAGCAAAGAGACGAGCTACATGGCTCTTTTGGTGGCTCGATTTCAGTTTATTGAGAATAAATACATACATTGCCCTAATGCAGTCGAATAACGAAGTGACGATAAAATCCATGCTAGCACAATCGGTGAGTTGAGGACCTTTTTTTAATTTTTTTTTTTTACTTTTATCCCACAACCCCAAAAAAATTGAAAAAACCATGGCGTCATGGGAGGAAAAGCAGCCATTGTTAGTTAGGCTTCATTATTGAAATTTGATCCGTTTGGTTACGAGGCCCTGTAAAATTTGTGGCTGGCAACATTTTTCCACACCTAACGTGGTCACGAGTCACGAATTTATGTGGAGAAAAATGTCAATGACTTAATTAGGCTACATAAGACCAAAACGCAGAGTTTTTAATAGTACACGGCAGGTATAGCCTATAATTTGAGAAGACGTGGCTTTTTCGTGTTTGACACGTGTCACCCCTTGGTGGCAGAGGACGGAGCCACTCCGATGGCGTCGCAATGATTGCTTCTTCGTTGACTGCCACCCTGTCACCCCCTGTAATTTGTCATCTACGCCAAATATTAAGTCTTTTTGTTTTTTCTTTTTGTTATAAAATTATGGTTTTTGTCTATTTATTTGTTTGATTTGTAGTCAAACTGTGCGACATATTTTAACATGTCTTTCGTAAATTTAGTTCGTCAATAAGGAGGTTAATAATACGGAGTAATTAGTAATTTAGTACGCCTAGAGTTCTGGTTCTAATTATTGATTTTTTTTTTTTTTTTTTTTTTTGTGAGATTAAGGAAGCTAAATAAGTTACTTAATCGTTTCAAAGTATCTTTACATTATTTATTAGTTTATTAGTCAAATTAATTAGTTTGAAGAAAAAATTAAAAATAAAAATACTCTAAAGTTATTTAATTGGCTTCCTTAATATCTCCAAATAGTCAGTGAGATCTTATAATTAGAAGGCGAGTATATCCCTTTTATTTCATGCAGCTGCTTGCGAGAAAGTGCAATATATGGCGCGTCTGTTGTTACTAGAAATACCGCAGTTAATCAATGACCCAAAAAAGAGAGAGAGAGAAAACATTGGAGTGAAAGATATGATAAGCTAATCATAATGTGGAATGTACAAAGGAGACAAATGATGATAGTGCTGAGTTGATATTAGGATTAGAAATTAGATCTTATACAGTATAAAACGATGAGATTGATTACTGGATGAGCAAATTTTGAGGACCTAAGGATCGATTGACCGTCCATAAGGAAGAAAACAAAGTGAGAAACAGCAACAGAATCAAAATGGTCTACTCCGTGGTGCTGTTTGCTCTTATATTTGCTAATGTACGTCCTTGTCACTCACATACACTCACATCTTCAATTTGTTAATGGCTTATTATCTTTGACTTTTTTCTTTGGGTGTGGAACATTATATAGTGAACTCTGCTTATCATCACAAAATGCAAAACAAGAAACTAAAATTCAAACAATGTGGTTGTGGTCGGTGCTTCCCTGACATGACAAAACCCAAATCAAACACAGCCACATAGAAAAGAAACAAGCTAAGTGCGGCTAAGTCATGCTGGAGCAAGTTGCTGTTAGTCACAGACTCTTTTCCAAGACACATTTGTGTTTTCATTCGACGACAACATTGACGAGGTCACTTATGCGCCACCAGGTACACTTTTTCAATGTAAATAATGGATCTAAAGGTGTTTTAAGCCACTCATTATCATTTATTACAAGCCTATTGCCTATACTCAGCAAGTTGCTATCCCCTTCGCATTGGGCAACTAGGAAAAGTAAGCTTCTTCAACTAATATAATAGTGTTAGTCTAATGTAGCGGTCGGTCTCTTTTTTTAAATAAATGAATGCATGCATTCCAATCAGATCATGTTTAGAATAGTCAAGGTCTAGTAGGATTTCTTTTTCATCTGCAGTAGTTTGTATGCTTTTCTACAGCCACCTAACACATGTAACTTCACTATGAAAGTCTTCCCTTGCTTCATCGAATTAGCTCTCTCGATCACTATGTTCCATCTGACCATAATGCTTTTAAATATTGTTTAGGGGCGGTGAGAAGATGCCGGGGGCGAATTTGAGCACGTGGGAAAGGTCCGAGAAAGAGCCGAAACGGGCCCGTGAGTGGAGGACCCAGAACAATACGGATGAGAGCTCCGGGTTTAGCGTTCAAATAATATATAAATAGCCGTTGAGCAATGGTGCGATCGTGATATTTAAAAATACAGACCATCATGTGCTAAGCTCCTCAGTCCTCACTGTCATCACCACCCACGAACGAACCTCAAGGAACTGGTTTTTGCTATTCCTAACATAAAAGGAATACCATAGTTAGTACTCACACCACAAGTTCACGCTAATCACAAAGTCAAAACACATTTTACAACGAATTATACCAATAAACAACTGGGAGTGAGTACGTGATCCGTGGCACAGACTGTTGCGTCTTATAGTGATTGTGCACCACCAGACTTGGGATCCTAGCTAATGCCAAGAATCAAGCTTTTATATATTTATCTTCTACTTCAATTGTAAATAACCGTCCAAGCCGACTTCATCCCTCGCTTATTAGTATACACGCATGTTCACATCTTTCATTTCATATACTTTTCTACACTTGTTTGTCATCCTCATATAATTTATGTTTATAAATCATTTCCTCTCCCCACTTGTTCTGACAAATTTATATTTTACGTCATTTCTAAAATTAACCCGACATCGAACTGTGTGTGTGTGTGACTACGAAACCTAAGATTCAGTTATGGATGTACGTGGAATGAAATGGGGGTATATATAAAGCAATACTAGTACACACCACCCTCGCATGGATTTTTCTCCCAAAATAGAAAATGGGAACTTTTCATTCAAGAAGGGAGGAAGGAAATATAATCGTTATAAGTAAACTAATAAGATTTTGGCCAATAGATAGATAAATAAAACTAAGGAAAAACAAATCTTTCTTGGTTAGCCAACTTCTACCATCAGGTTGATAGCTAAATGTTTTTTTTAACCTCAGTACCTAGACGATATTTAAAAAACGTACCTAAAAATATTATGAGCTTATCTAGCTGAAGAATAAGTATCTCGGAATTTCAATTTGTACATCATAGGGCCTATTTGGGATAATATCGGAAGCTGAAATAAGTCTATTAAAAACTTATAAAAATCCATTAGATGTGAGAACTTATTTTTTGGGTGTTTGGCAAAGTTTTACTATATGATGAGCTTCAAGGTTTGAAGCCACTTTTTTTGTGAAGCCACTCCTCCAAACTTCAAGGTCTGAAACTACTTCTGTCACCTCTATTCCAAACATAAATCACATAGGAAAGATCTAAAAAAAAAAAGTCTATTAAAAAAATTCATCGAAAGAAAAATTACTTCTACCATCACTATCCAAACGGGTCAATAGATTGTTGTAAAACTTGAAGTTTACATTTTTAAAAAGATCCTTTTTAGGGCAGCAAAATCTTTATGAAATGCCCTAGTGACTCACACCGAGGTTTTTTTTCTTCCCCCTTTTGCCGTTGTTACACCAAGTCAGAATTTAATGGAGCCGGCTAGCATCCAATACACTTACCGTTGCTCAAAACACTGCCGTTTTTGGCGCAAAATAGTGGCAGCTGATAACTTTTTTTCCCCCTTTTTTTAATATCTCCTGATTTTAATGGGTACTAAAAAGATACTTTAGGATCTTGATTGGTACCAAAAAATATTTTATGATCTTGAAAAATTATGTTACGATCTTGAAAGAATATTTCAGGGTATTGATTGGTACTAATTAGGATCTTAAAAAAATATTTTAGAATATTATTAGTACTAAAAAGAATAATAAAAAGATACTTGAGGACACTGAAAAAATATCCTGTAGTATATTTTTAGTAACAATTAGTACTCGAAATATTTTTTCAAGATTGTAACATAATTTTTCAAGATCATAAAGTATTTTATCGGGTTAGGTCAATATCCTAAAGTAAAATTTTATTACTAATCAACCACTCGAAACTTTCTTTCAAGATCTTGACATAATTTTTCAAGAACATAAAGTATATTTTTCATTTTCGATCGATATCCTAAAATAAACTTTTAGTACCAGAGAGTACCCTGAAATTATTTTTTAAGATCCTAAAATAATTTTTCTAAATCATGAAGTATTTTTTTAGTACTAGTGTATTCTAAAGTATCCTTTTAGTACCTTGAAATATTTCTCAAGATTCTAAAATAATTTTTTTAGATGATGGAGTATTTTTTCAGTAACAGTCAGTATCTACAAGTATTTTTTGTATCAATCAGTAACCTGAAATATTTTTTCAAAATTGTAACATAATTTTTTAAGATCATAAAATATTTTTTAGATCTTGATTAAGTATCATGAAGATCTTTTTAGTACCCGTTAAAATCATGAAATATTAAAAACAAAATATCAGCTGCCACTATTTTGCACCGAAAACGGAAGTGTTTTAAGCAGCAAACTGTAGCGGAGGGTAAGTATATTGGACGCTAGCCGGATCCGAATTTAATACCTCTTACGGAATACTACCTCTTGTTTTTTTTATAAGAGGTCAATAATTATTTACGGAGTATATGTGAGATGAGCATTAATTTTTAAATATGCTCTTATTTATAAAAAAAGGTAATTAAGAGAGAAAATATAGGTAATAAATGAAGGATCATAAGAAAGGAAATATAGAACAATAGTGCTCTATAAAAGAAAATAAGGAGACAGATTGAAAAAAGTCAACCTTTTAATTAATGTCATAAAAATGATTTTTAAGGGGCAATGATGAAAAAAAAATTTCATTCATTATTAAAACAATTTTTATCAGATTCTTATAAAAAAAGATCAAGCCAATTTAGATTTCGCAATTTTATAAAAACAAAAAACCGAAGGCAGTATCGGTTAGCTATCGTGTACTCAAGAATTTCCTCACAAAAAATGCTCGCGTCCCATTTATTGAGGTTGGATAAAATGCACAATAATTCTATAAACAGTCCCATAAACACTGTGCATGGGTCCCGTTCTTCATCCAAGGGTCCACATTTCATCACGAATGCACGTTATTCCTGGAGCGGGCATTATAAATACCTCTCTTTCACAGCATGTCCCTCTCTCAAATGTGACACAGAAATCGCCGAACAAGGTAACTGCCGGAGAAATTGCGTGATACAGTTTTTTATATATAGTAGTTATCTTGTTGCGACAACATAGCTTTAATGGCTTCATTCTCAACAAGCTCAACCCTCAAGATGATTCTAGTCTCCACTGGGGTTTTAACTGCGGCACTGGCTCTGAAGCATACAGTTCCGGTCGTCTCAGATTTCATCGTCTCCGAATGCCCTTCTATCTGGACCTTCATGCTCACATGCGTAAGGCCTCCTTATCTTTACATACTCATGAATTGCATCATCATCAGCATAGTCGCCTCTTCCAAACTCCACCACCGGCATAAACTCGACCACACTCACTCGCCGGACGACCCAGTAGTGCCCCTTCCTTCTATTCAGACTCTCATGATGGCACCGGTCAAGATCTCCGAAGACCTACTGCCGACCGAGTACAACGCAATGGTCCTTCCGCCTTCGCAGAACCTTATGCAGGAGCCGATCTTGATCTCCGACGATGTGCGAACGAAGCACGCCGTCTCCGATGGCCTTGTTTCTGAGCCACAAGTTTATGACGCGAACGTACAGGAACCAAAGACACCGAAGCGGAGGGACCATAAGGAAGTCGTGGATCACGTACGGACAAGCATTCAGAGAAAGGACTCGTCGGATTGGTCGTTTCAAAATGGGAATGAGAAACCGCCGGTTTCTGCTAGATTCGGCCACCACCGGAAAGCTGTCAAAGCCAATCCTGATGGTACCTCTCTCTGCCCCTCTGATTTGAATTCTATTTTAGATTTTGTTTTTCAATTTGAAGTTTGAAATTAAAGGGAAAAAAAGAATCTGAAAAGGAAGGGTGAATTGATGTGTGGTTCCAGGAGGGAAGGCGGCGGCGCTGGGAGTGATGAAGGCGAAGCGGCATGACACTCTAGAGAGCACGTGGAAGATGATAACGGATGGGCGTGGGATGCCGTTAAATCGACACCTGAAGAAAAGCGACACGTGGGACTCGCAGATGCGTCGGAATTCTTCGCTGACGGACCAGAACGGCAAACATGCGGTGAATAAATCGGAGACATTCAACGGAAGGAGCAAAACCCAGGGTGAGAACGCGTCGCGGAGTTCAGGTACGGGGAGGCTGAAGAAAGAGCCGTCGCCGGGTCAGGACGAGTTGCACCGGCGAGTGGAAGCGTTCATAAACAAGTTCAACGAGGAAATGAGGTTGCAGAGGGAGGAGTCGTTGAGACAGTACCACGAGATGATCCGGCGTGGGGCTCACTGAAATATGCTCACCGAATTTGCTGGGTAATGGTAGCTGATCCATCATCTCTGGTACGGTGGGGGTAAACTTTGGTTTTTCATTGGGTAAACACAATCCAATCCCAAGTTTAACAACAACTTCATGATTACCACCAAGGAAGGATCGTGAATTCACGAGATATCTTTCGTTTCACGAATTAGGAGATGGTGGGTCTTGGTGTACAAAAATTAATTAATTAAGTTACATCAATAAAAAAGTACATGATGAATATCACAAAAATAAAGTAGCTAGCTACCGTTAAGAAAAGCTTGATTATTTGTTTATTTTTTAACAATTTAAGGTACTTATTTATGTAAATTGAGACAAAATCCTCTTAGGTCGATTTCTCGTATGCTTGTTTCATTTCCTTGATTAATGTAGCTTTCTAGCATTTAGCAAAGTCCAAAATTGAAAGGAAGTAGAGAAAGGAATTACAAGGTTTTGCGTCCTCCTCGCGGCAGGGTTGATAGAGCCTCTTGTTTTGGAAGCTAATAGAAGATTCCAAATCATTCTAATTGCTTTTATTTAACGCATTAACATATTAGATAGTGCTGTTTCTTTCGTTTTTTTCCCTTTTCCTTTTTAAATCCACATACTAAAACACTAACGGTTCATGTGAGTAAAGTGTCCCTCCTTATATTTATAATGGCCCTGTTTGGAGTAACTTATTTTTCAGTATTGGTGTGTAAAAATTTCGGTGCTTTGATTTCAGTGAGAAAAAAGCTCTCAGAATCCAGCTTTTTTCTATGCTCTCGGCTTTTTGACGTGCCCCGCCACTTCTACCACCATCAATCCAAACACAAATCATTATCTATAACCTGACTTTTTTCCTACCGATCTTTTTTAGAAGTCAGATAACTTTTAAGCTACCGCTCCTACCGCCAACCCAAACAGGCTCATTAGCTATTGCGCATGCCGACTTCTCAGCTATGGTTGACAATATAATATATAGATATATTAAAAGCAAAAACGAAAATCAATATTCCTTTATTTTTTGGCCGAACTGAAGAGCAAGGACTGAAGAGGAAGGAACAAAAACACAACAGAAAAGCTAAGGAGAGATAAGATATAGATGTAGAATGCTTGATATATCCACAAACCGTTGGCTTTAATATCTCGGAATCAACTGGTGTTAGAAACAGAGAGCTAGCAAGTCACTTTAGAATGAATCCATATTCCTTTCTACTTTCTCTTATGAAGTTGTCATCCCACGTGTTTTTGTTTTTTTTCCGTTTCTTTTTTGTTTTGTTTTCTGTTTTATTGTAACTTTAGAATAAATATAATGTAGTTGTCGATTCTGAATATGAGGAATGACTGACAATTGACTCCATCAAGATATATAGATAAGATAATTGATTTCTCAACATCCTTCCAATGATAAACTTGTAATTCAAACTTTCGGCATCCGAGTCAATTTCTTCGTGTTGGGAATTAGTCAGCTTCATGTTTAGTAAGTTTGCTTTCTCAACAAAACTAGTAACCCAACCCAAACCAACCTGACATTCCATCATTAGTACTAATGATATCATTGTTAATTGGGATAATCACTACCAAGTCTAATGTGCGTGATTACAAAAATATCTCAATAACAATTGAGCAATACATATTTATTGTCATTTTCTACATCATAACTTATCAATGCGTGATCTATACTTGTTGTAGGGCTTTTTAATCATCATGTTTATTATTTGAAACCTCATACTAATTTTCTAGCTAATTTTATCCAAAAGAGCTTTATGATCTAGGCACTAGTATGTTGTAGACTACCTCATGTGAATGATATTCTGGCCCAATAACTGGCGCTCATGTTTGTATGGGCCTGACAATTTAATATGGAAATCATGCTGTTGGGTGGTACTCTTTTTGTTTTTAAAAAGGGTTAAGGAGCAAAAATACACATGGAATTTGGCTCAAGGAGTGCTCAGCACCACGTAATATTTTCTGGACCAATTTTACACATGTGGTTAGCTTTTGGGAGCAAAAGTCACATGGGGGGTTAGTTGACCAAACGGTCAACGTCCATGTGGATGGAGATGAACAGTAAAGATGACGTGGCCATCAATTAGGAGAGAGAACATGCCAAATGGACCCAAAAATGCTGACTGGATTGACAAGTTAATTAAAAAAGAAAAAAAATCAAACACCCAAAAAAAAAAAACAGGCCACCACGGGATAAAACGCAAATCCATCGAACTCCTCTCCTCTCATACGCGAATAGAAGATCGATTTGGGAAATCGACAAACCCTAACTCACAGCCTCCACCGTGGTTCATCATCTCCGACCACCGGCGTTCGTCATCCAAGAGCTTCCACCGTGCTTCCTTCACCGGACGTTTCCTTCTTCGTCGGTCACCGAGAATCACCTCACCACCACCGTTATTTCTGTCGAACTGAGAAGGGGAGGCAGGGAGACGGAAATCCGACATTCAGTGCCGCGAATCAGCAACTCCTATTCGAGAGACTTCCAGCGAATAGAGAAGGCGAGGTGAACATGCAGAATCGTAATTTAAATTTCTGAGTTATTATTAACAATTGTTTTGTTCAGACCTTAAAACCCAGAGGACCCCATCTTCTGCTACCTGTGCTTCCCTAGCAATATAATTAAGACAATATATTATGTTTTATCTATCCTTAGGGTCCCTCTAACTTCTCAAATTCTAGCTCAAGCCTGTCTTTTTTCCTTGCAAAAAAGCTAACACACACACAAACAGAGTCTCTTTTTTTCTTAATCCTTATGATTTGATATCCCACTAATTTACTATGCTTGTCGGGTCTAGCCTTTCTTGTGGTTGACACAAAAAACGCAACAAAACTGTACCCTTCAACATTTTCCTCGCCTAAAGGGAAGATAGAGAGATTTAAAACAATTTTCAGTACTTACTAATTAAAGATGAATAGTAAGCTTCATAGTCCTCGCCCAGCTTATAATTGCTCAAATTTGAACTTTTTTCGATGGATAGGTGTCAATTACATGTCCTACTATTGTGTATAGAGCAGTTAATGAAGATGAATATTTGACTTTATATGAAATCTTCTTGCGCAATGAATAAACTCCTTTAGGGTGTTACAAACGAACTACTTTCACTTTTTGCAGCAGAGAATGTTGTTTCTTCTTCTTCTTTTTATTATTATTATTATGTTATGTTTCCCTCACTGGATATTGTTATTGAGCATGTTCATAATGGTTATGTTTATTAAAAGATAAAAAAAATTTGGTAAAGAGAGTGTTAATGATCTCACTTGTGAAGTAGTTCGAAGCCATAAATGTGCAAGAATTACTTTTTATTTCTTCTCATAGTTATAATGTTTTGGCTTTTACACCGGTCCTAATTATAAGAGCTAATTGACTTTCTTTGGAGAGATTAAGGAAGCTAAATAAGTTACTTAATCATTTCATATGTTGTATATTCTTAAATTATATATTAGTTTATTAGTCAAACTACTTAGTTTGAAGCTAAAGTAATTTAATTTTTTAAAGTTCTTATAATTAGGACCGGAGGGAGTATTTTCTAATAATTTCTTCTCTGACATTGTTGGGGTATTTAATGTAGACATATCTTCTTGTTTTTTGCTTTCTTCTGGAAAATGTAGATTGTATTCAAGAGGTTACTCTCTTGAATGCCAAGTTTGCTCACTCTGTATTCATTTATTTGCAAGGTTTATTATTTTGACAAATAATATTGCATTGTGTAGAGACTATTGGATGTCTTCGTCGTCTCAATCAACGACAGGGAGAAACAGGAAAGCAAGAAGAAAGGTGGTTCTTGTGAGAAGACCCAGTCGCAAGGAACAATACGAAGGTCCTGTGCTATATTGCTATCACAAATTGGTGGCGCCAAGGTGGACCTCATGGTCAGAAGGAAACCCCGGTAGGAGGTTTTATGGGTGCCCGAATTACTACGAGGTAAGATTTGTGACATGTGGGATGAGATTTTTAGTTGGTGGATTTTTCATTTCTAACCTTTGGTTAAACAATTTCATAGGATGGTGGGTGTGGATTTTTCGAATGGCACGATCGTGTGTTTGGAGAAAGGGAAAATGAAGTTATCAAGGATCTACTCAATGACATAGACAAGCTATATGAGGAGAATCGAAAAGGAAATGCATGTCGGAAGTGGTACGAAGAAGTTGTTGCACTTGAACGTGAGGTGATGAAGATGAAATCGAACATTGTGAAGTGAAGAAGGTTCAATGCAAGTTCAAACTTGTATTACTAACATTGTTATTTACATGGATGTTGTTACTATTAATGTATTTGTAGGGTTTAGGTTTCCTTTTGTTGTGGTTGTGGAAGTTAAGACAAAGTTTCACCGATATGTAAAGTATTGTGGATGCTAACATGTCAATCGATTTAGTGTTATGTATCTTGGTTACTATTAATTAACTTTTTGATTCACATGGACAAAGTGAATTTTGAGAATTATAAGAGTGTTCTATTGCATTTATGTTTAGCAATTATGTTTACTACATGCCAAATGTCAATACCTATTTCAAAGGCCAAGTCCTATCTTTATAGGATTGAGACAATGGCCAGCCGTGGTTGTGTAAACTTACATTAACAGAAAAACCATGAATATGCACTTCCTCTTTCCATATCTAAAGCGCTAATTTCTGTGTATGACCATTATCAATCGACTTGGAAGAGAATAAGAAGCAGACAATACAAGCTGAAGAATAAGGAAAATCACTCAGTATTCAGAATTAAGCGACATATACACAATTCTGGAGAATTCTGCACAATGAAGGTTGGCCTACTATTTTACCTAAGCATAATAGGAAAGTATCCACTATAATTCATATTTCTAAATGCCCAATGGCACACATGTTTTCAAACCAAAATATTATAAGAACTATGCCCTTCACAGTTTTCAAACCAAAAAATTACAAAACAGAATTGGCACACATGTTCACATATCCCTAATCAACAGCCTTCTTTCCTTTCTCTTTGTTGGCTCGAACACGTGATAAGACCTGAGAGGTTGTGAGACATGGTTCTCCTCTCCATTGTAGACCTCGAGGCCGAAAAGGAAGGTCGGACGGTGGACCAACAATGGCTGATTGGGGTTGAAATGCAATTGATCTTAAACCACTTGGTTGATTGGCGTTACTCCCTCGAGACAACCTCAATTGCCTCTCATTTGGAATGGGAAATTGGGTTTCGAGGTCAGAATTCCTGCGCATATAATCCTGCGATGTTCCCTCTTCAATAACAATTTCAGAATTCATACCAGGCTGCAATACAAAGGAGCAGAAGTAATTAAATTATGCGAATAAAGAAGAAGAAGATTAGCTTCATGAGTAACAGAAGCATAAGAATAAGAGCAGCATGCTCCATTCGTTACATTTACCAAGTTCAGAACATTAGCTTTCACCAATACCGAAACTGAACATATTTAACCCAAGTACATTCATATATATTCCTACACTTACATATCCGATACTTACATTATAAACACGGTCCAAAGTGTCTCGTCAAAACAGATCCCAAACCCATATTCACCTCTTCTATGCCTCGTGTAGGTTCTTTTTGTACTAGAGGGTTGTGAATGGGATGGTGGTGGTTGGGATCTTTGACTTCTATTAGGTTCTTCTTGTGTTGGTTGAGGGGGCTGTTGAGAGTTTGGGGAATGAGATGGTGATTGTTGGGTGGCTTGTGTGGGGTGAGGGGGCTGTTGCCTGGCCTTCAATTGACTTGGTGTTGCCTCCACATGTGGCTGCGAAAAAATGATAATTTTGACTGAAAATACTTTAAAAAATGTAATTACAAAGCATGAATTAGATAAAAAACAAAGAACCAAGTTCAGCAATAAAAAACAAAGAACCAACATGAATCGATAAAAACAAAGAACCAAGTTCAAGAATAAAAAAACAAGAACCAAGTTCAGAATTAAAAAAAACAGCAACCAACATGAATCAGATAAAAAAAACAGCAACCAAGTTCAGTATGAAAAAAACAGCAACCAAGTTCAGAAGTTTAAACAGCAACCAACATGAATCAGATAAAAACATGACAACCAACACTTACCTCCTTACACCTTCTTTTGTTGTGTCCCGCTTTGTTTGTTGCGGCGGGTGCATTTGTAGGTATTTCCACGTCGACTTAGTCTCTCAATTCCCCCTTGTTGAGGCCTGTGAGATGCAGATGCCTCGCTTATTATGCGGGAAGCTCTTGATTTTTTCCTCCACCTCGCCGGTTCGTCAGTTCTGGTCCTTTTATTTGGAGGCCGCCCAAGCAAGTTAGTGACAAGTGGAGGCTGCAATGGTCCAAAATTTGTTGTGTCCCAGAATTTTTTACCCCTTACTGGTTGTATTTTTGTTCTATATGCAGCAACATAAGAGTCCTTGTGATAGTAGTGTGAAATGTGATTCTTCGGGTCTACCTTAACATGAAACATAGCACATATGGCATGCTGGCAAGGTATTCCCGTTAAGTCCCAAGCCCTACAAGTACACATGCATCTTGAAAGATTAACTATATGCCTATCTTGCCCCTCTACAACCTCATAACCGTCATCCCCATTAAAACAGACCTGACAATCAGCAGCAATGCTCCTATTGCACTCAAACAAATCTAAACATTTGGGACTGAATTCAGATTTCCAGCCATGAACGTTTTTCTCCTTTGTCGGCCCACTTACGCATAATCTTCAATCTAATCCCATCAACCATCCTAATCACAGGTAAATACCTACACTCGTCTATCCATGCATTGAAGGACTCACTCATATTATTATCGACTACCCAAGACTTACACCGTGAAGTAAAATACGCTCTTACCCAACATTGGGGGTTGTATGTTAGGGCATCTTCAGCTGCCTCTTTCCTCAAGGACCCTAGACGGTTGAGGTTGTCTTTGAAATCCTCCACATATGTACTCCATGCACAACTGAAGAATCTCTTCTTGAACTCGTTGCCTCTCCATTTTTTGCTCCAGTTTGCATATATGTGGCGGGCACAAAATCTATGCTCAACCGCTGGAAGGACCTCACTAACGGCATTGATCAGTCCCTTTCATATAAAACAAGTCGTTAAAACCAGAGTTTTAGTGTCATTAATTAAAAAAAAGATTAGCTAACATTGGAATTTACATTATTACCTTTTGCATGTCTGAAATTAATGTGACATTCTCACCACAGCCTAATTCTAGAGATTTCTGCAGCCATTGAAGGAACCACAACTAGTGATGTGCGTTTTCCTTCTCAACCAGTCCAAGCGCCAAAGGGTACAGCGAATCATTCCCATCAACCCCCACAGCCGTCAACAATATTCCTCTAGATTTTCCCTTCAAGAAGGTGCCATCCACACCAATCAGTGGTCTGCAACCTTCCTTCCACCCAACCTGTAAAATTAAAACATGCTAGAATGAGTAAAAATAATACAAATACACTGTAACAGTTAAAGCATTACAGAAATTGGAGGAAACACCTCAGCAAAAATTTTTATGCCACTGGAAATGCAGCAAAACAGAATTGTAAATCAAACAAATAAGAGTCATCCAACACTGAATATATTATTACTTGTGATTGTGAAGTGAAAATGGAACATAAAATTGATAAATGGTAACGATACCTTCGAGGCATTGAAGCATATATACATCCTCTTAAATATTCTTCGGCCATGTTCCAAACCCTCGTTGCTCACTTCCACACAAATGTCTGAACCAGGGTTTGACAACTTCAACTCATTACAATATGCCTCTAAGTTTGCAAACTCATCCTTAAAACTCCCTTCCATTTCGTCCATGATGATTTTCTTTGCCCTCTTGCATTTAAAAACACTAATGTTGACCTTTAGATCCCTTTGGATCTCGGTCTTCATCTCTTTGGACTTGAATTTAGGGTTTTCTTGCACCTTGGTCTTGAAATACTCAGCCAACCACTTGGTGGAAGCTCTTGGATTTTCGAACACACGTGCACACATGTGTTCATTATTCAAAGACTTGACTTGCCACCCCACACTCTGCCCATGTGTAGACACATATAGTGAAAAAGGGCAGCCATCTTGACACAACACCCTAAACGTCTTCCTATCACTACGCACAATTCTAAGCTTAACCTCCCGGCTGATACCATACTCATCTACAGCCCTTTTAAGATGTTTTTTTGTCTTCAAACGTCATCCCAACAACAAAATATGGCATTGTCCCCGAGCACTCAGCCTCAGGGAGAACACAAAGCTGATGAAGAGACACATCATCATTTTCGCTCCCCGAGGCATCCTCATTATCATGACTATCATCCTCCACCTCAAAGTCCCCAATCTCTGAGTCCTCATATATGCTTTCATCTATGTCCGAACTACTACTTTGGCCCATATAAGAGCCATCATCACTACCACCATCATCGCCCCATTGCTCGGTTTATCAACCACATTCACATCACTCTCTTCCTCATCCTCTGGAACCGAGTACTCGTAACCAAGGTATTCAATCTCATCATAATCATCACTCGGTCCCCCTCTTCAATGAACCCTTCCACATTTCCTCTTACTATGTCCTCTTCACTTTCGCCATTGGACGTCATTGCCACTACACATATGCAAATAACCAAAATCACTAAATGGTCGGGTTAATAATTTGCACAATAGAACTCTGAAAACATATTTGTCATGCCAGCTTCACACCATGTGTTCATAAAACAATATATATAAACAGCGACTTTAAGAATAATTAGTTAAATTGTAGGATGAAAGCTAATAATAAATAAAGCACAATTGAAGGGGATAGAGATGGCGGATTTGCATATTTTCTCTCACAATGAAAAGTGTAACGGCCAGTTTTTTCGAAATTACAAATAAATAAATAAATCTGGGGGAATAAGGAGGAGTTCGGACAAAACTTTGAGGTAAATAATCTATTTATAGCATATATTGATAAGACTAGATTTTTGCCTTTGAACAGTAGCTTTCAGAATAAAAATCAATTTGATAGAATTCAATTTCATGTGTAAACAAAGAAATAAGAAATTACCTAATGTTATTTGATCTTGCTCTTCTGAATAAAAATCAAAATCCGTAGTTATGTCCTCTTTTAGGTTGCAATCTCTCTGCTTCACGCACTCTGCAATCTTTGCAAAATGCAAAATTGGAGATTAATGTAAAAGGATCTGTAGTCTTCCTTGATAGGCATTATTCAATGGTAAAGTTTCTCTACAGAGCATTCATTAAGCAAATGGAAACAACCTCACTTTAAATCACATACTGATGGAACAAACTCAAGAAAATAGGTATTATTCAATGGTGAAGTTGCTATACAGATCATTCCCTAAGCAAATGCAAACAACCTCACTTTGCAGGTCAGACGCACAAACACTTTCCAAGGTGAAAATACAAAGTTTGAAGGTAGGAAATCATCAAAGAAAGAAAACAAGTGGAAACTCAGAACCGAGAAAGCAAAGAAAACCACCAACAATACTAGCCAATGAAGAAAATCAACCTAGCAATTTAAATGGTCTTGCATCTACGTTATTTAAATGGACTCTTATCATTGCAAGAGTAATAATTGGTAAACTGCCAGTATATATGTATGCATAACAAGATATATGATTGGTAAAAAGATGGTCTACACATTGTCAGGAGATCACCAACAAAGTAATCTACCTGTTTAAGATGGACCTCATGGCATCGCTAGAAATGTGTCACAGGCAAAGCTGCTTATAATACCCCGTTGATGCTAATTACAATCATAACTAGTCACAAAATAATGCCTCAAGTGCTAATTCAATATTATTTCAATGCCCAACCACTAGATTAACCCTATACAAAGATTTCGAACAACAAATAGGTTTGATTCAAGACACAAAAATGAAATGTAGGTCAACCACTAGATTAACCCTATATAGCAGCCCAACCACTAGATTATTTCAATGCTAATTACTGCATCAAGCTATTCAGGTCAAAGCTCTCTCTTCTTGGCTCTTGATTGCTCAATTAGTCCGATCCAATGGAATGTAGGTCAAGAATCTAAAGAATTCGATAACAACAAATAGGTTTGATTCAAGACACAAAAATGAAATTGAACTCCAACTACTTCTTCCTAGCACGCCCCCCTTCGAACAAATAAGTCATTGAACATTTGAAATATGAGAAACGAGAAATAAAAGAAAGGCAAAGAACTCTCGGTAACTACTCGATGCAATAAGAATCAAATAACATAAAAAAAAAATTAGGATATTAGGATTTCATATGTCGAACAAACAGGAGAGGAAGGAGAAATAAAAGAAAGGCAAAGAACTCTCGGTAACTACTGCTACATTGTTTTACCTTCCCGACGGTGGTGAAAAAACCCTAAAAGTCACGAACAAAGGAGCCACGAGGTGCGGTGGTGGTGAGTGGCGCAGAAGACGATGAAGATGATCCCAATGATCCCAAGTTGGAGCTCCTCTCGTCTCTCCTTGTTCTCTTCGCGCCACTTAATCTCGGATTTCACTGTCCTTGTTCTCTTCGCGGCACTGAATGTCGGATTTCCGTCTCCCTGCCTCCCCTTCTCAGTTCGACGAAATAACGGTGGTGGTGAGGTGATTCTCGGTGATGACGAAGAAGGAAACGTCCGGTGAAGGAAGCACGGTGGCAGCTCTTGGATGATAAACGCCGGTGCTTAGTCGAAATTTAGGGTTTCTTTTCCCCAATCTAATCTCCACCCAACTCGTGTGAAATGAAGGCCGAGGATGTTAAGGCAAGGTTGGCTGAGGGAAGAACGGGGGTCGACGATGACGAACGCCGGTGGTCGGAGATGATGAACCACGGTGGAGGCTGTGAGTTAGGGTTTGTCGATTTCCCAAATCGATCTTCTATTCGCGTATGAGAGGAGAGGAGTTCGATGGATTTGCGTTTTATCCGTGGTGGCCTTTTTTTTTTTTTTTGGTGTTTAATTTTTTTTTCTTTTTTAATTAACTTGTCAATCCATCAAGCATTTTTGGGTCCATTTGGCATGTTTCTCTCCTAATTGATGGCCACGTCATCTTTGCATCGTTCATCTCCATCCACATGGACGTTGACCGTTTGGTCAACTAACCTCCCATGTGACTTTTGCTCCCAAAAGCTAACCACATGTGTAAAATTGGTCCAGAAAATATTACATAGTGCTGAGCGCTCCTTGGGCCAAATTCCATGTATATTTTTGCTCCTTAACCCTTTTAAAAAAATAAAATGGGAGAATCTTAGATAAAGACGGTTGAAATAAAAAAATCCTATATAAAGCAGTAAACTAAATAACTCTTAAATTGGGTCAATGACCCAATTTAAGATATTTAAATGTTGGTTGTTTGTCAATAATACCCCTAACTCATGGTACAAAGAAAAGAAGAAAGGAAAAGCCAAAAGTAGGATGATTACCATCGTCGCTCTTTCTCATGTGCCCTGAGAAGCATGAACAACCTATGAGAAGCCGCTTTTTTTTTTTTTTCGCCGCCGTTAGAACCTGCTGCCATCATCGTTAAGAACCTTGCTTGTGGCAATGAACCAAAAAAAAGATGGCTGAATCGGTTCGGTAAGGGTTCCACTCAGTTGGAAATAGTTCCATTGTGGCGGGGCGGGCATTTTATTTCCTAGATCAGAGAATCTAGGTGTTTTTTATTTCCTAAATCAGAGAAGCATTTGGAAGAAATAGTTCCGTTGTAGGGAGGGGCTTTTTATTTCTTTCCTAGATCAGCAAAGAATTTCTTCATTGTTTGCCCCTTCGAACTTGTAAGTTACAGGTGAGAGAAATGTGCCCTGACTGGCAAATCCCAAGTCGATTGGCAACGAAGCATTCCTTCACTTCAATTGAGTTCCGATTGCTAGAACATTCTTGTTTCTCGTTTCATTCGCTGGAAACCGTTATGTCCATTTTGTGCACTCTTATCGTGCAATGGCATGGATATTTCTTCTCTTCCTTTTCTTATTCTGGGTGTTGCTTTGTTCATTATTGGCCTTTGTCAATGTTTCGTGAGATGTGGTGTACAGGATGAAGATCTTCCGAGATTTTTTTCCCCTTTTAGAAGCCTTTTAGAGAATGAGTTGTATGATATATTGACTTTTGATAATGATATAAGTCTGCCAAGAACTTAACTTGTATGTTTCTTGATAAATTGTTCAGAGTTAAATCCAAGCTTTTAAGCATTGGCAGCTCCACAAATGTATCAGGTTCTTACGTAGCGCGCATAAACAATATTGTTCTGCTCCAATTTTGCCTTTTTTTTTTCCTTAATAACTATGGGATATAAGGGTAATTTGGTCCAATTTCTAAATCCCTAATTGTGTCACGTAATCTAATTAATAATTTGTTAAGTTTAGTAACCCAAATTAGAATTTGTGTAATTCAACCGTCTTTATATGAGATTCTCCCAAATAAAATTGTTTCTAAAGGAAGGAAGAAGAAGAATCGGGTATTGTTAAGCTTATTAGTACCCGAGGATGGAATGATGCCCGGTGGTCGTTTTATAAGAATTGATGGTTAAGTGTCTTTTTGTATTAACCGTAAAAACTGTTTTTTCAATGTCATCTACAGGATATAAGATAAGTATGTAAGATGAGTTTTATCTTGTATGAAAACTTGTTTTTCGAAAAGGCAACTAAAACAGTCCCTAAATTTATAATTTAAGTTCCGAGATCAAAGATATAGCCTTGTTGGCAAGGGAAATAAATAGATCGAAGATAATTCATACTTGGACCAATTGTTTCTCGAAATTTTACTGTAATATGAGCATGAATTGTCCTAACACCTCTAGTAAAATCGCATAAACGGATCATGGTCAGGTTAAGAGGGGAAAAACGAACCACCGATACTACTTAAAAACAATATGCTTCTTAATATAAGAATTAGTTTGTAGACCTGAGGTAGTATTGTAAATGCAAATCTTAGAGAAGATGAAAAACCCATGAAAAAATGTTATCATTTAAATCCAGTGATAATACTTAATTTTTGATTAATCAATAGTATTGAATAGTCGATGAGATGACCCCAAAGCACAGAAGCAACAATAATATGGCAATGGGCAAAAATGAGAAGCATGGATGTTGATTGAATAAAGTGATATATGAAAGGGCATCATTTGATTGACAGGGTACTCAGTCAAGCACAGGCTGGAGGGTGAAATATTTTCTTTGATATCAAATGCAACAAAATAGAATAGAATACATTTGGTGTGCTGCCAAACAGAGCCTTGATCGCCAATCACGTTAGCCATACATAAAAGCACAAAATCAAGGCAACGTTAACGGGGAAAAAACAACCATTATTAATGTTTTCATCTCATTGGCTTTCACTTGCTTCACACCCACACAACACACGAACATGATTCAAAAACATCTTCGAAACCGACATAACATATTATATACCACTATTATAGTATAACGTATGCTTGTTACACAACAATCATGTTCAAGCTGTATTTTTTTTGGTTGCTCATCCGGTATTCAGAGCTTCATCCTGATTAATCCGAATCCGACCTGGGTCGCATACCTGGTTATGGTGGATGAGTCTCCCGGTTTTTCTCGCAATCACATGAGGTCGAACTGAGGCGCTTTTGCCGACACAAATGGCTACCACTTACGCCAACCCCCGTTGATTATTCAAACTGTATTTTAAATCGACGTTCTGACTCTCCTCTCCTCCAATTTTTTTTTGGGCGGAATTCTGACTCTCCTCCAATAACGCGCTTTTGACAAATAAATCTATTCTGTACAGTGTAGATGTAAATTTATGGTAATTATATTTACATTTTATATACATGCATGTTGGGTTTAATCGATCTGACTTGTCGGACACACATACACACACACATGGCCCTCCAATAGGACAGGATGTTCAATTGAATTACATACATGTAAAACTCTCTCCAATAATCCAAAGCATTGATGTGGCAGTCGCTGCTGAAGTTTGACTTCACCGTTATTAACAAAGAGAAAACAAATAAAGACGACAAATAAGAAGAAGAAAATGAAAGAAACCAGTGAGGGGAAAAAAATTAGCTAGGACCATTGATGTGGTAGTAGCTAGGGACCTTTATCTATCAAGTAAAGTTCATCATTTAAAGTATATTTATAAAATGTGTGTGTGTATTCATTTATATTTCAATTCAACATGCTCCCTATCACAATACTATTCACATTACCTTTCTTACGCTATATTATATTTGACACATGGCTTAACCAGAGGCGGAGTCAGGAATACAAATTAGGAGGGGATAAAATTACAAAATAAACCCAAGTATTTATAAAATTACATTTAACTACTATTTTAATAGGGACCAAATTGAAAATATTGAAATGTTTATGAGGCAGAAATATAATTTCTTAAAAATTTAGGTATTATTCTATAATTTTAGGGCAGCCACCCCTAACTAGGCATGTCCATGGACCAAACTGCATCGGGTTGGGGGTCAGCCGGGTCTAGTCCGGGGGACCTCGGCCGGAATATCTGCAGTCGAGGTCCTGGTCCGGTCAGCTAGGCCGGAGCTCGGGCCGGACTAGACCGATCCAGGGGACCGCCTCAGGGACTCCTTTTTTAGGCAGACTTTTTTTTTTTTTTTTTTTTTTAAAAAAAGTTGCCATTTCTAGAACAATAATTAAATCAATGAATCACATGTGGGACAATAAATAAACATGCAAACATCTTAAATCCAATCCTAAACCCATAATAATCTCTAACAACATGTCATTGAAGAAGAATACAATATAAAATAGGGGTAGTGGTTTTTTTAAAAAAAAAATTAAAAAACACTTTCCGGCCAGACCGGATCAGTCCATATGATCTAAATCCCTAGATCAAGTCGTCCCGACTGCATTAGATCAGACCGGGTCCGGGGTGAACGTTCTCGGGCCAACATTTTTTCCATCCAAACCGGATTGGGTTAGACCAGGGGGTCGCTACCCGGATTACGGGTCTTTTGGACATCCCTACCCTTAACCCTCCCTAGCTCCACCCCTAGGCTCAACGGGGAGGGGATAATAGAGAAGGGAAGGAATTTTAATAAAAAGGAGGAAAGGTGATCAGTAAAAAGGAATTTCAAGGAAGGAAGAGATAGAGGGATTTTATTGACAATTTAGAAATTTTATATATAAAAACTCCTATCCAAAAAACCCTAGCCGGCCAACGCTTTGTTTAGTAGAAAGAACTAATTATGTCTGGGTTCACACTTAATCTAGATGGTTTATATTTAATTTGTAAATTTTTTTTTTACAAAAAAATTATTTTAATGATTATAGAACCTAAAATAAAGATAATTTTTTATTTCAAAAACCACTATTTAAAAAAATCAGATTTGCGCTGTCCAAATATACTAAATTCTCTCTGCTAAAGAGCTAAAGCGCTTAGCAAGAAGATTGGTTGGGGCGCCCGACTTCTCCCATAGGAGGGGATGCTAGTTTTGTAATAATTTGAAATATGAAGGTCATCTAACAACCTGCTACTTAAATACAACTCGTGTCACCTTTCCCGCCACGTTATCGCACTTGGTGGTCGTGCTTATTCATACCGTCACAATACTCATTTTAAGTCTTGCCGTTTCTTTTTAAAAAGATAAATCAAATACTTATAATCCATTGAGGCTGGAAATTTAACAATAATGATATAATTAACATTCAAATGGCATTAGAATAATCATGCATGCACAGGGGAAGGTTGCATTGTTTTTTATACATATAAAAGATTCAAACGGTTTTCTTCAATAACGAACGCCTACTGATTATGCTTCTCTCTCCTGAAATATTTGAACTCTCGGGCCGAAACGGAGAAAGCAAAACAACTCAGCCATGATGATAAACAATTTCTTCTCCGTAAGCAAGTTTGTGTTTTGAACAACAGACGAAAACTATAATCGTTTCTGTTTGTTGTCTAACAGAAACGAAAACAAAATGCAACAGCAATTTTCCTAAATTGTTCGTGCTTTCATCTTCTCCCTCATATTTTTCTGACTCTCAGAGGAAATTTGTTTTCTGCAGAAACCTCCCTCTCCCTTCCTCCTCCATCTCCTCGATTTGACAGATGATTCGGGAGATTGTTCTGAATCGAGGAGATAAACCTATTCACACTATTCCATCTCACCCTTATAGCTTATTGGTTTTCATTATTTCTATGGTGTATCCGTAATTCCACGTTAAAGAAGGGGACTAGCATTTTGACGTTTAAATCTCAGAGAGGTTTGTTCAAATTTGATGTGACCGGTAATGTACTGATTGAATTCGAAGACAGAGAGATGATTATTAAGTTCGGAAGGAGAGTTTGAGACAGGAATTTTGGAATATCCTGTGCGAATTTTTTGAGGGGTTTTGGTAAACGAAAATGATGTTGTCGTCTTCGCTTTCAGCGATGGCGAGAAGCTCGCTAGAAGAAATGCTTGAATCAATACGGCTGAGGGGAGAAGACGAGAAGCCGAAGGACTTGCCGCCAGCTTTGCCAGCTCGTCCGACGTCGAGAGCTCGGCGTCCCTCGGCGAGACGGTCGCTGCCTAATAAATTTAGGGTTGAAGGTGATGAGAATGCAATAACAAGCTCCAAGGATAATTCCAATGCAAAGGCAAAAGAGACCAAGAAGAAAGAAGAGGATGTGGGACATAAGAGAAAAGGAAGTTTTGCGAGCAAGAAGATGAAGCAAGACATGGAATCGCCTTATATCGTGACCTCGGAAGAGAATAGGAGCCAACCATCATCAGAGGACCCTGTTTCAGCATCTACTGCTTCCATAGCAACATCGGGGAAGATTCAGGAGTTGGATGCTGATGACAATGTTGCCTATTACATAAAAGAGGTAACTTGGCGCTGCAAAGATTTTGTAATACTTATTATTTGTTTACTTCAAGTTCGAACTTTGGTGCATGACATTGCAATCACTTGGTTCAAGAATGAAATTTTAATGATTGTTAGTGTCTGGCTCTCCAGTATACTTGCTTTCTTATTTCTTTTCTGCTTTTTTTTTTTAAAAAAAAAAAAATTATAATCAAGAGCCTCCAAATTTTGTGTAGGTAATTTAAGAAGTATATGCCGACTCCGATTTTGATTGTATAAAAAAGGTTCATTAAGAAAGTAGAGTTTCTTTATAGATCCTTCGAACCTGAGAGCCTAAGATTTATATTTCCTGCTTTTATCTAGTATTTTTTGTTATACTTGATCATGGTGGTTGTTTCACTATCTTTTCATCCTTTTGCATAGATAGCATTGTTGGTCGCATGTGCATTTGATAAGTTTCCTTTCTGTTTTTTATTGTTTCCCAGAAACTACGCGTTTGGTGTAGGCCGCCAAATGGAAAGTGGGAGCTAGGACAGATACAATCAACTTCAGGAGAAGAAGCTTTTGTTTCGCTCTCACGTGGAGATGTAAGCTTCTAAGCTGTCTGTGTCTTTAAAAGAAAATATTTATACAACTTATGCAAGGTGATGTATTGTTGTTTGTGCCATTGGGTTATTACTGCAGATTATGAAAGTGACAAGATCAGAGCTTTTACCAGCTAATCCAGATATTCTAGAGGGTGTGGATGATCTTATACAGCTTAGTTACTTAAATGAGCCCTCAGTTCTTCATAATCTCCGGTTTAGATATTCTCAGGACATGATATATGTACGTCTCTATTCTGGCTTCTTCTTCTTGTTTAATCACCCATTTTCTCTCATATGCCTCTTGTGCTTTATGCATGCAGAGTAAAGCAGGACCTGTTTTAATTGCCCTCAACCCCTTCAAAGAGATCCAGATATATGGAAATGATTGTATCTCGGCTTATAGGCAGAAGACTACGGATATTCCTCACGTTTATGCTATAGCAGATATGGCTTTTAATGAGATGATGAGAGGTGATTATAAGTATCACTTTCCCTCCTCTTTGTTCTTCCTTTGATATATCAATATGCATGCTATAAATGTATGATAGGGTTAAGGTGCATTTTTGTCCTTAAAGTATGCACTCAAGAGCAATTTTGCCCCTGAAGTTTTTGGCGTAGCAATGTTGCCCCTGAAGTTTAAAAACGGAGCAATGTTGCCCCTCCGTTAAAAACCCTAACGTTAAAACGTTAACGTTAGGGTTTTTAACGGAGGGGCAACATTGCTCCGTTTTTAAACTTCAGGGACAACATTGCTACGCCGAAAACTTCAGGAGCAAAATTGTTCCAGGCATATATTTTAAGGGCAAAAATGCACCTTAACTCATGTATGATATATTTCTAAAGGTTTTTTGTTTGCCTTTCATACTTTGCAGATGAAGTAAACCAATCAATTATTATAAGGTCAGCCATGTCTCGATTTCTGTTTTGTTCATGAATCTAAAGATATTTTCCAGAAGTCAATAGCATTTAACTGTCATAGTAGACATAAAATATGATGACGTGTTTAATTGCAAATATTGATTGTTAGACTTATGTCTATAGTGGCGAGAGTGGATCTGGGAAGACAGAGACAGCAAAGTTTGCCATGCAATACTTAGCGGTTCTAAGTGGCAGCAGTTGTGGGATAGAAAAGGAAGTCCTTCAGACGAATTGTATACTAGAAGCTTTTGGGAATGCAAAAACATCTAGGAATAACAACTCTAGCAGATTTGTGAGTTTGTGGTTATTTTCATTATAATTGAAATTTCAATACCTTGTATTAGTGTATAAGGTTTTCTATCAAATGTGCCCGTAAACTGCGATTTAAATTTTTAAAGGCTAAGCAGTACATTGTGGATGAGACTTAGAGGTTGAGCAATTGATTGAAATTCTTCTTTCCCTAAGTGCAGGGGAAGTTGATTGCGATTCATTTCAGCACGTTGGGGAGGATATGTGGGGCCAAAATTCAAACCTGTAAGCCTGTTCAATTTAAAGATTTTAAATGCATTTGTGCTATCCTATTTATTTTCATTGTGATTACTGACTTGACATCCTCTTGTGGCTTTTTGTCTGTCATCTGCTGAATCCTACATGCTTTAATAGTTCTGTTAGAAAAGGTAATGAATGATGCTTTTGTTAAACTTGAATGCTAAACCATAATTTTCCCTTGGTCGCTTCTGAAATATTATTGTCACTTTGAGTAGTCAAGAGTTGTTCAACTGGCCAGCGGCGAGAGGTCGTATCTATCTTTTATCAACTTGTGCTGGTTCTTCTCCTGATCTTAAAGGTAATATATTTGTAAGCAATCTATTAACTTGGGTATAACTTTATGCCGTTCAAGTTATAGTCATTATTCAGTTGAATTTTTTTCTCAGGGGCTCAAGCCCAACAACAATGTCTTCTGTTCTTTTGTTTTGTACTGACAGAACTTCAGTGTTTTGATAATCTAGTTCTCAGCTTGAGGATTCTTGTTTTGTTGTCCCATTTCACCATTATAAATGGGACCTACTACTATATAATTCTGATTTAAATGTCAGGTTTATGCTATGAAAATTTGTCAAAAATTAGTCATACAACTTCTGACTTATGAGTTTGGTCCTTCCTCTATCATGAGTAAAGACTTCTGTATCATTTGATTATCAGTAAAGACTTATGAGTCTAAAAGCAGAATTGTTTTTATATATAAATTCCTCAACAGCAATTTTTGCATGTGAATGAGAAATGATTTTGCTGTATGATTTTTTTTATTAGTTTAAGTTAAGTTATAAATTCACTTATGACAGAATTATATTTTTTCTTCATGTGCAGAGAGACTGAATCTTAAAGCTGCTAGTGAATATAAATATCTCAATCAAAGTGATTGCATGGCAATTGATGGTATTAATGATGCTAAAAATTTTCATAAGCTAATGGTATACTATAAACTTTAACACTTGACAATTCATTTAGTGAACATTACCTGTTTAATTCGTTTATGGCTTCATATGAAACTAACATCTCTTCTGGTCAATTCACCCACTTTTTGTCGAATACTTTTTCCACAGAAAGCACTTGATGATGTTCGAATTTGCAAAGAGGATCAAGAGCAAGTCTTCAAGATGATTGCTGCAATACTGTGGCTGGGAAATATATCATTCCAAATAACTGACAATGAAAATCACATTGAGGTTGTAAACGATGAAGGTAGGATTCATAGTCTAGGTATCCAATTTACAGAGTCAATCATCATATCTAATTATTTATTATGTTGGAGAGAACTTTGAATTGGTTCATAATGTCATACTGAATGTGACAAACATGTAGCATATGAGGATAAATATGACTTTTCAATTACAACTTAAAAATGACGTGAGCTTATATATTTGCTTTGGCAGCTGTTACCAATGCTGCCCTGCTAATGGGTTGCAGTTCCCAGGATTTGATGGTAACTTTATCTACTCGGAAAATCCAAGCTGGGAAAGATACTATTGCCAAAAAGTTGACATTGTGGCAGGTCTGTTTATTACTGATACAGTTCAATACTTCTAGTTTCTGCATCTCCCAAATGCACTAAATTCCATGAGTTTTTTCTTATTGTTCAGGCAACTGACACTAGGGATGGATTGGCAAAGTTCATATATGCAAGATTGTTTGACTGGCTTGTAGAACAAATTAACAAGTCACTTGAAGCGGGTAAACGCTGCACTGGGAGATCCATAAGTATCCTTGATATCTATGGGTTTGAGTCATTCCAGGTATTTGGCTCGTATAATTGTGTTACTGTTTATGGATGCTTCAAAAACATGTTTGCGTATAGTTTAAATTCTAATGGATTTTACATTTCAGAAAAACAGCTTTGAACAGTTTTGTATAAATTATGCAAATGAGAGGCTTCAACAACATTTCAATCGGCATCTGTTTAAACTTGAACAGGATGTAAGTAATCGTGTTATTATTTAAGATTGCTCTTTGCAACTTCTATATTTTCCCTCAACTTTAAATACCGAGTTGTGACAATGAAAATATATCACCTGTATTGTTATAAATTACTTTCAATGTCTTATCTTCCGTGAATTAGCTGTTTGACAAACAAGGTTTAATATTGCATGTGAAGCATGTGGTTTGGAGTATTCTTAACTAGTATTGATCAATACATAATAGCACAATTGCAATTTATGTTTATGTTTCAGGACTACGAATTGGATGGCGTGGATTGGACAAAAGTAGAATTTGAGGACAATCAAGAGTGCTTGGATCTTTTTTGAGAAGGTACTTCCACGTTCAATCTTTATAAAATATTTTATACTCGAAGTCTCCATTTTTACTGCAGAAAACAGCTGTAATGACTTTGAGTACTTTCAATTCCATACATTATTTTATTAAGAAATTAGATTGTTCCCCAAAAATGTCTTATGAGTTCAGGTCTCAATGATGGCTGTGATTTACCTTTTTACGTTTGTTAGTAGTAATAAACTAATAATTATTATCTGTTGTGAACGGTGCAGAAACCTCTGGGGCTGATCTCTCTGTTGGATGAGGAATCAAATTTCCCTAGGGCTACTGATCTAACATTCGCCAACAAACTTAGACAGCACCTGAATGCTAATCCTTGTTTCAAAGGGGAAAGAGGCAGAGCTTTTCGTGTTTGTCATTATGCGGGGGAGGTGAGTTACTGCGCAGTTTGTAGGATCTTCGTTTGTATCAGTGGCACTGAGAGATTTGCTTTCTACTTTTTTCCCTGGGCCTGTTGGTATTATGGTGTATGTAGAAGTAGAATGTGGACCGTGGAAGTTAGTGTTGTACTGATTTTTATTTTTTGGTGATTTTACTGACGCCTGGACCTCACTTAGGTTTCCTATGACACAACTGGATTCCTAGAAAAGAACAGAGATCTTCTGCCTCCAGATTCCATTAAACTCCTGTCATCATGTATTTGTCAGCTGCCGCAGTTGTTCTCTAACCAGTCAAATTCCTCCCACGTAGGCGTATTGGGTTCACAAAAGCAGAGTGTTGGGACAAAGTTCAAGGTAACATTTTGTGGTATTGCTCAAGCTGGTTATATACAGTGACATTTGAAAATAGATTATCATGTCATCACCTATGACAGAAGTTAATTACTCTCTCTCCGGTCTTAATTATAAAAGTTAGTTGACTTTTTTGGAGAAATTAAGGAAGCTAATTAAATCACTTTAAAGTATTTTTATTTTTATTTTTTCTTCAAACTAATTAATTTAACTAATAAACTAATATATAATTTTAAAATACACATCATATAAAATGATTAAATAACTTATTTAGCTTCCTTAATCTCTCTAAAGAAAATCAACTAGCTCTTATAATTAGAACAGAAGGTAGTAGTATTTAATAAAAAGTGAAGTCTATCCTGCGAATCATTTAAAAACATTTATTGTAAGGATTTTAGGAGTATTAAACTAAACAAGTAAAATCTCTCAACTTTTTGGAAATAAAATAACGTTCATATCTCTCTCTTTCCCTCTTGCATCAGGGTCAATTATTCAAGCTGATGAATCAGTTGGAGGGCACCGCACCTCACTTTATTCGCTGCATAAAGCCCAATACCAAGCACATTGCTGGAATATATGATGAGGACCTTGTCTTACAACAGCTCAGGTGTTGTGGAGTTTTGGAGGTTGTTAGAATTTCAAGGGCTGGATATCCCACTCGAAGGATGCATCAAGAGTTTGCCAGAAGGTATTGGACAAACCTCCTTAAGTACTTTAGACTATATTGAATGACAGGTGAATTTACATTCCTGAACGTCTTCAGGTATGGGTTTTTGCTTTCTGAGGCCAGCGTATCACAGGATCCATTAAGCATCTCAGTTTCTGTTTTACAACAGTTTAATATCCCTCCTGAAATGTACCAAGTCGGCTACACAAAAGTGTATCTCCGAACAGGGCAGGTACATCCAATTATTATGTGTGGGTTGGAAGACCTACTTTGTTCTTTTTCTCTCTATAAACTTTTCCTGGATCATGTATTCTTATGTGTACTTGTTGGCTTTGTAGCTTGGCGTCCTGGAGGATAGGAGGAAACATGTTATACTGGGAATACTTGGGGTTCAAAAATGCTTACGTGGTCATCAAGCTCGCCGAAACTTTTACGCCCTCAAGAATGGAGCAATAGCTTTACAATCATGTAATAAAAGTCTATGTTTTTATTAATATGCGTTCATTTTGATCAACATTATTGTGCTGATTTTTGGGTTGATGTTTTCCTCATTTTTGTGCTACTCGTTCAAGGGAAATATTTTCATTAAAAGAGAAATGACGTTTAGCCAAAAAAAAAAGGAAATATAAACTTCTTTTCAGTTTTGTTTGCTTTCTTATAGCTTCTGTTTTCGAAGACCTTAGTTATTCTTTTAAAACTTTCGATGCCTGAATCAATGGCTCAGATTCTTGCTGCGAATAATTGACCTGTTTTCCTTTTAGTATTTTCCACAGTCTTGCTTATACTTCGTAATAGCTGATTCCGTTACATTGCAGTTGTTCGCGGAGAGATTTCAAGAAAGACATATCATGAGATGAAGTCTGCTGCATATATTGCTTCTGACAAGCTCCATCAGACCCAGGCAATTACGCGTTTACAATCTGGTTAGTGTAGTTATGATTATTGTAGTTACGATTGGGAGGTGGGTTGCGTATGGTTTTCCGATTAGTCCTTTTGTTTTCATGCAGTGATTCGTGGGTGGCTGGTTCGAAGACGTGCTAGTAGTATCATTCATAAGTTGAAGAAAGCTAAACATAAGCAAAAGTCACGTTCTAAGATGTCAGAAATGAAGGTAATTTGTCCTGCATTTTTTATTTTTCTGAAAATGCACTAAACTCCCCGTTTTTGCCCCTTCTATGTAATTCTATCTCCTTGTTTCTCCTATCAGCCTGAAATTGTGGCAATTTATATAAACAAATACAAATGTGATCCATGTAAGCTTCAGCTTATTCCACGAGTGTCCAGATGTTTCATATGCACAAAAACCTAGAGTCCCTGGATTGTTCTAGTCAACTGCAAGATTCCTAACTATTATTCTTTTGTCTTCATTTTATGGCCATTGTACTGGGTCATTGCGACCATTTTATAGCTAAAACGTGACCAACTTCTATTTCAATGAAGTTGAGGTCCAAATTTATGACTCCTTTTCAAGCCTATCTCACTTTTTTCCTTGGACAGAAGCAAAAGATTATTGGCCCCTCAAGAATCTTGATTATGTACATCGTATATCCTGCTTGATGATTTACAAATAGCCGTGGACCTTCAAGATGATAAAAGGTCTTCTTATTGGTTTGGCAGGATTTGTCCAAAGAGCAGGTTCAGAATCTGCCATCAACTTTTTCAGAACTCCGGAACCGGGTTGTCAAAGCTGAAGCTACTCTGAAGCAAAAGGAAGAGGAAAATACTGCATTAAGGGAACAACTAAAACAATTCGAGACAAGGTGGATTGAGTATGAGATGAAGATGAAATCAATGGAACAGATGTGGCAAAAACAGATGGCGTCTTTGCAAGTAAGTTTACAGTTTATGCAAGTCTTCAATTTTTGGCATACCCGCCTATGATAATGATACTGTGGTCTAAATGGATGCACTTGTTTGATCTGATCAAACCGGATTGTCAATTAGTTCATATTGCTGTGAAACCTTTACTTGTGATGGCGATTCTCTTTCCCCATTCAGATGTATCACTTGATGAAATTGCACATTTGTCGCTGTCATTGTAAAGACGGCTGCACACCAGAAGTCGTTAACAATGAATTGGTTTATTATGAGATGATTGGTTATATAAGAAAGAAAAAGCTGATACTGAGAAAGCATTTTCTGCTCTTCTTAATTTCTTTTTTTAACTGCTTTTAAGTTAGAGAACAATTCAGATGCCAAGGTGTTTTATACCAATTAAAATTTGAACGCAGAAGAGTCTTTCAGTTGCTAGGAGGAGCCTTGTTGCTGAGAATTCCGCTGATCAACCTGGAAGATACGATGCTGCGTCACCTTGCTTCTATGACTCAGAAGATGCCACTTCCATGGAATCCAGAACACCCACGGGCAGCACACCCATCAAATTTCCCGGCACTCCGTATGAGAATGGAGCCAGGAGAGAGGCTAATGATACTTTCAATGCAGTCAGCAATCTGATGAAAGAATTTGAGCGGCGGAAGCAGAGTTTTGATGATGATGCTAGAGCTCTACTTGCGGTTAGATCAGGGCAACCTGCTCACATGAATGCCAACGAAGAACTCCGGCAGCTTAAACGCCGATTTGAAGGATGGAAGAAAGAATACAAGGGACGATTACGGGAAACAAAAGCAAAGCTTTCTAAGACGGGGAGTCCAGAAGCCGAAATTAGTTGTCAAAGATGGTGGGGCAAGATAGGCTCAAGAGGACTATAGCATACACACTGTAAATTCTCTTTGCTCAAGTACAACATATCTGAAGGCGAAAAAAGGGAAAAGGAGTAGTTTCATGGGCTGAGTCTTCCCTTTTCAGGAGCTTTCTCTTCCTTATATCCTGAGATGAAAATATGTTTGGTGACAAGTTGATGGGGGAAAAGAAATTGTAAATGTAGCAGTTGTTTATTTAGATGGTGGGGGTATTATAGGTTGTTGCATAGTCGTAGGCTTATAGGACCCATATATAGTGTATTGAGTAGTCTAGTGCATTATGTCTATGATATATGTAATTCACAGTACCAAAGATAAGAAGCTTTGGTATCTTCTTGAGGCAAAATAATCCTTATTTTTAAATTGTTTATGCTCTGTCAGTGGCTAGCTCTGGTTCTTAGTATCAGAAGTTAAACAAAGAGAATTTCATTTGGATTGCGGATTAATATTATTAGTCTTAAAAAAGAACAATTGAAGTCACTACTTTGAGTAGTAGTTTCACATTAGCCCTTCAATTTGACTACTAGGTTACAGAGTATGTTAATTTCAGTTGAAGAAATATTTTACATAGACCACGTTTTATATGACAACAAACATCTGCCGCGGATTTTTCACAAACGGCATCGTTTTGAAGCAGCCAAAAACGAGTGATTTTGCGGTGAGCGTGGATCGAACACGCGACCTTCAGATCTTCAGTCTGACGCTCTCCCAACTGAGCTATCCCCGCTTGAATAATCTTTCATCTATTTATATTAATTAATTATGAATCCATACTGCTAAAAAAATACTGACTTATGTGGAGAAAAAACGTCCCGTAGCATGTGGGTTGAGATATATCTTTATGAGTTTTGATGACAAAAATAAATGAAAAATGAATGAATTTTTGTAAACAAATCTCCAAAAAAAAATTATTTAGCATATCAAGGTATTTGAGTTCAATTTGTATATTAAACATGTCGAGCCAAATTACAATTTTTCTTGGGAGAATGAGATGAGCTCGAATTTTGATGAAATTTTATTTGTAAGATTACTATTAAAGCACTTTAACCCTGATAATAATTTTTACCATCTCTTCTACATGCTTCTTACTACACCCTCCGATCCATATATTATAAGAAACAACCACTATACATGCTCACTTTATTGTGTGTGTGTGTATATATATATTATATTAAGCCAAATTTTAACTAGTGTGAGATATCTCACATCAATTCAAGTTTACTCACTTTTAGACATCATAAAAAGAGAAATAGATTCAATCCCAATTTTCAAATTATATAGCGAAATCACACAAAAGGATACCAAATAAAACCCATTAAATGTGAAAATCACGATTAGCTCGTGGGATTGAGAGGGATGAGGCTTGATTGTATTTAGAAAATGAGAACGATGTCAAATCTATGATCTTTTGTGTATAATATTACCTCCGGTCTTAATTATAAAATAAAGTTTGTGTTACAAACTTAATCCTATAATTAAAACCGAATGGAGTATAAAAATTGCAATAAGTTACATTTTATGATGAGTTGTGTACACAATGTGATGTTGATTGATTAAAGTACTGAATCTCACTTTTATATATGGGGGAATTAACAGGGTTTGATGGTGATGGTGGGTGTAATACTAGTATACTATTACTTAACTGATGCCTCTGATGATGACTTGCTGACTACATATATGGGATTCCAACAGATCGCACAGAGGATAACTAAAACTGCAGCATCCCAGAAAAAAGGGCGGGAAAATTGAATTGAAGGAACATTCATCCTCAATTATTAGCTTTTGCTTTTGGATATTATATCAGTGATGGATTGTAACCCATTTTCTATGATTAATAAAACTGACTTTCTCTTACAGAAAATAAAGCTGTTTTCTTCTAGCGATGCGGCATTTAAAAGATATATGTCTGTATATAAACAAACCCATTGCTGCTACGGAGAAGCAACGGGTTTTGAATTCAGGGTAAAAAATGTGTGTGTCTGTATATAAACAAACCCATTGTGTGTGCGCGCAACTAGAAGTTGTATTTTTTTTTTTTTTTTTTTTTTTTTTTTTTTTTAAAGGTACTTATTTATTTTCAAAGTGTATTAATTATTTTTTTCCATGTATGACGATGATTAATAAGGGTAGTTGATGAAAGTAATAATTGATATAATATCATAGTTTAGTGTAATTAATAGAGGTATTATTGAAAGTTACTTAAATTATAAGATATTGACTTTATTTTAATTGGTTTATAAAAATTGTTAATGATCTTTTTAATTAGTTTGTGAAAATTGTTAATTGATACTTTATAATAAAGATCGTAAAAAACAGATTATGTATATATGTATGTATAATAGTAGTAGTTGGGTGATCATTATTATGAATCAATGATTGATTAATGGAATGAGATTGAAGCCGACCACATGACGTCTCTGATCCTGTATTAACAATAATTGAGGAATATAAAAAACACGCAAACAAAACAAACTGTTGGATTATACAAGAGCCACATGAACTCCTTCGGACAGTCATGGTCGACACGTGTCACTTTTTGAGATTGCGTTCTTCTGATTGGATCGTCAACATTCAACAACTAAACCCCACGGAGCCCCACGCCCACACGCGCTTGATTATATTGCTTGTTTTCTCTCATCATGAAAATCATCTACTGCTCTATTTTATCTAATTAATCACATGCTCAATCATCTACATGACAATAATTCTCCTTGTTTAATTAATATTTTAATTCATAACAAAACAAAAAATTAATTACTTACTTATATATTCATTCTTTTTTTTTTTTTTTTTTAACGCATATCATAATTTATGTTTCATATAATTCGACTTCAGAAATTTCCAAGTTCCAGGCTACCGTAAACAACAGTTTGAAGCACAGAATAATATGTGGATCCAATTAGATCAACCAACCCTCATGGACTGGCCCACGTGTACATCGAGCTCCTTGTTTATTTGTGTAACCTCTCATCTATTAATGAAAGGGACTCGTTACTAACAGCTTCGTTCTAGTAGAAAGGATTAGTCATTCTCAGTGTGACAAACAAAGATCCGAATATTTAGTGGAAGAAGTGCATACATTTTGTACTGACAAGACTTGAATATGATTATCTTTAATATGAGGATATATACAAGTATTTAACAATTAAAAAAAAAAATTAAAGAGTTATGGTGCAACCAAAGATCCTGAAATCTTTTTTTTCAAGTGCATCTAAATCTTGAAATCTTTTTTTCAAGTGCATCTAATATTTTGAAACAATTTGTGATGCATTTAGATCCTAAAATATTTTTTTCAGGTGTGTCCCTTACTTTAAAGTTTTTTTTTTTTTTTTTGGTATGATGTTGCACTTAACAAACACTTAAAAAAAAAAATACTTCAAGGTACCCAATACACCAGAAAAATATTTCATGGTAGTGGGTGCACCACAAAATACTGCAATAAAACTATCTTTCATTTGTAAATTTTATATCATTTTGAATCCCAAGTTTGATTACTTTATTTCCTTGACTCAAGTAAAATTAAAACGACAAAGTATGCCCAGTTAATGATACTACTTTTTGGCCAAAATGTTTAAATTAACTAAGATCCGTTTCAACTCAAAATTTTGCAAAATGAGATGTTCATATAAAACTCTTTTAAATTTAGAGTAAACTCGAATATTCTTTATCTAATAATTTGATGGTCGAGAGGTTCATTAGGCGCACGTGGGTCCCTAGAACCACTGGGTTGAGTAGAGCTTCGCCACACGCCTAGCTTTCGTACACAAGTACAAGAGAATATATATCAATTTACGCACCATGAATACAAGACTTTAATTATAAGAAGTGTTCGACGGATGAGAATTCTTTACGCTATAAATTTTCAAAGATGAAATCCTTAGTCAAATAAAACAATAAATATAAGATTTAATTTCTTTTTTCATATCTACTTTTCTCAAAATACTCATATAGTTAGATTCTTACATGATGATGTATCGGAATGGGAAGAATATATATTTTTCAAGAAAATAATTAGTAGGTACACCCGTTTTTATAAATAATTAGCTTATCTAATTTTTAAAATATAATTGAATTAGGTAACTATCTTTTTTCTGTAGGCTGGCCTGGTGGGACTATTAGTGACCATATATGAATATAAAATATAAAAACATACAAAGGATATGGCTCATATATAATAAGGAAAATTAATTATTTAGTTCTTTGACTTTTAACTAAATCGCAACGTCCTCAAGTTTGATTTATCGTGACTCAGTCCTTGAAGTTTGCCCTTCAATAATTATGTCCTGCTGTGCTTATGTGTCATTTAACAGAAATAAATGTCCTAATAGCATCCTAGTCAGCATACAGGTAGGACATTTTTGGACAAGGCGTATTTATAGGGTTAATGATTGAATTTTTGTATTGGTTTTTTTTTTTTTTTTTTTTTTTTTTTTTTTTTTTTTTTTTTTTTTTTTTTTTTTTGGGGGGGGGGGGACAGAAACCCTTCGCTCACATCCGAAGCAGTCGCGACATTGGCGATCTGATAGGAGTTTGACTAACGGATCAATTTTCCTACACGTACACTTTGTCAAAAAAAAGTCCTACGTGTATGCTGACTAGGATGCCATCAGGACCATATATCTTTTAAATGACACATAAGCACAGTAAAGACAAAATTATTAAACGGACAAACTTCAAACTTCAGGGACTGCATCGTGACTTGTGATTCAATTCAAAGTCAAAGGACTAAATATTTAATTTTTCTTGAATGATAAATAATATAATTATAAAATGAATCTTGATTACTGGTTGTGCGGTAAGTAAAGGAGCAGCTGTAATGGCAAACCGTACGCGTAACTAAATTTGGTGGTTTAAACTTGATAATTAATGTTAAAAAAACAGAGATTATTATTTATTAGTTGATGCCGCAAGGATGTGATAAAATAATTGTAATGAAGGACTAATCAAAAACAAATATAATATATATATATATATATATATATATATATATGGATGAGAGAAATGGGATTCATATAGGACAGGTGTGAAGGTGGGTAATTAAGGACGCATGGTACGAAGGAGTAAATAATGAAGGGGCCTGTGAATGAATCGTGGGGGGTCCCTAGTGATAATAATTAATATTTTGATTTATAAAAAAAGTGATATGATACAAAAATGAGAAGGTAAGAATGAGAAACAAACCAAGAGAAGAAGCTGCTTCGAACCTCAATTGCTCTTGACCTGTCTGTGAATCAGACCGAGACACCATCATTTTCTCATATTTCCTTTTCCATCTCTCTCCCACTTTTCGTTTCCAATCATGCCCTTTTCCTACGGTAATATTCTTCTCATCATTATCAATATAATTTATCATTTTCATGGATCACATTCCTCTAATATGGCTTCTCAGTGCTCACTTCATTCCACGTCTTCTTTTCTGTTCCTCCATATGCCTCCTCTTATTCATCATACACTCCTTCCCCAAGCTTTAAAAAAGGGTTAACTTTACCTGATTCAATAGGATAGAGAATATAATCATTCCATTAAACTTCAACTTTCGTCCCAGTAAATTATAATATGGTAATATTTGAAGGAGAGAAAAAAAGTTGATTCATGACCTACTAAGTGACTTATATTTATTAGGATCGTCATATTCATTCTTAGAAGGCGCCTTAATTATAACATGATGGAGTGGAGGAGATATATTATGAGTTTCAACAATATAAGCAATATAATCAGCAAAGGAATAATGAAGTCGACCGAATTGAGAAACGATAAGAGACTCACTACATATATAAGCAAAGCATGATCTGAGGAGGACACCGAATATAATGCAGAGGGGCTTTGATTTGGCCTGAACAGGGTGTCCGTCCGGCGCCAACGGTGGTTGAACAAAGAAAGAGAGATATTCAGAAATGTTCATATATGGGGGAGATGTTGAGTGAATTCAAATTCAACGTTGGCGCAAAAACCAAACTGACTTTGCAAGCTAGAATGGAGCTGAGTTCACTTGTGAACCGTAGCTTCTAGATGGTCTTGGCGGAACACAATTTCATGATAGTCCGTACATTGATTATATGTAAAGTGCGTAAAAACGGGGTGAAAAATGTTTGAGAACGACGCACCACCAAACACGAACTTAACCTACCCCGATCAAGCCTTCAATCAAGCGCCATGCACATTAATTCTCTTTTAGCTAACCTTTTTTATGCACGGATTTTAAAAAAAGCATCCTAATGATGTATAATCGTGGTACTAGTACACGTGGACTCATGCTTTAATTTCATAACAAGAGTTAAAATTATTTTTGTGAAATTTAAATAATTTCCTTTTGCCTAATGCCATAATAACATATGCACTCTTATAGGGTTAGTTTGGATTGAGAGGAGGGGAGGAGAAAAAAATGAGGAAAGGAGAAAATGGGATCAAATTTTAAAGTAGTGGAGCCCACATCATTTTCCTCTCATTCAAATTTTTCTCTCCTCCCCTCTCCTCCCCTTTCCTCAATCCAAACCAACCCTTAAAGTCATAACTTCTTTTTTAATTTTTAAGGAACTTTTTACAAAGACACCACTCAGACTCATAAATATAAAAACTTTAACTCTTAAATATACTATTTTAGACCTCCTTATAGGGTCAAAAACCTCTTCGGATACCCCAATCCCCGTTCCCATCCCAATTTTTTAGCCACGATGCAATTTGCATCCTGGTCCCGGCATGGTGCCACCTAAAAAAATAAACTTAAAAATATCATTATATTTGTTAAATTCGTCATATTCTATTGTTTAAAATTATCATTTATAAACCATGATGATAATTACACAAATTGATCTAGAGTTGAAGAATAACATTTTATTATATATCTTCACAAGGGTTATCATCTTTATACAATATATACTTAGGATTAATATCACCATATATGATATATAACTCCAAATAAAAATGTGATACATATCATTATCAAATAAAAATAATCTAAGGGTGATCTCGAGTTCCTATCTCGTTTTTTTGGTCTCAACATATCTGGTCTTGGTCCGAACGGGATAAGATTCTAGGATCAAAATGTCTAAGACCGGGACATTTTGAACACCCCTACCTCCCTACATTCAGTTTTATATTTTTTTCTTAAATAAAATGACATGCTTTTTTTTGGTGCAATAATAATAACAAAATGACATGTTAAATCACTTTCTTAAAACTTTGAATTAAGATGTAATGCCCTATTTACGCACCCTTTTGTTATTTTTAGGGGTAAAGGCCAATTTTGCCTTAAAATATGCGTCAGAAAGCGATGTTGCTTACCCCCGGAAAGTTTCCGGTGTAGCGATCCTCACAAGTTTAAAAATGTAGCGATGTTGCCACTCCATTAAAGAAAACCTTAGCGGTCACCTAACATTGATCGTTAGGGTTTTTAACGAAGGCAACATTACGTTTTTAAACTTGCGTAAAATCTTCTCTTGGGACAATATTTGCCCCCTTGAAGTTTAAAAGCGTAACAACGTTTCTATTAAAAACCCTAACGCGGACTGCAGTATAGCTTAACTGAGTGGCTAAATATCGCTACTTTTTAAACTTCAAATATCGTTATCGCCGAAAACTTGCCGCAAAATTGCTAATGTGTCGCACACGTACAGTGAAATCGTCCTTAACCCTTATTTTTATGAAAACAAGAGGGGAAAATCTTAACAAGTTCAATTTAAAAGAAATTTATAGACATAGTCATAAAATTTTAATTTTAATAAAGAAAATATGTAAGATAAAAGCTAAGTAAGAAAATTAATTAACTCATATTTAGATAGAGAGAAAAAGTGAGTCGAAATAAGCAGGAGCTAATACTAATATGAAAACTTTTAAAAATAATAATATTTTTTTACTATTTTTGAGGTTTTTCCCTCATAGTTTCCTTTTATTAATATTTTTCTTTTCCATCTAAATATAATCTCGCTTCGTCAACTTTTTATTAAACCAAACTCAATAAAGTTTCCCCCTCTAGATCTTCCTCATACCAAAGACAGTTAGTCCAATTTAGATTATCCACCTCCTTCGGGTGGCCCCCGTATGAGATATGATCTAAATGTATGTCCATATATATACATATCCCAGAATTTAAAAAATTATCTTGTCCAATTTTATATCGGGAGAATGATAGCCCTTGTAGATTTTTAACAATCCCCCCCCCCAAAAAAAAAATCGCAAATATTGATTTAGATAATTATAAAATTCAGGAAATTTCAAATATTAGGATCGGAGGGAGTACATTTTTTAAAAAAAAAATTATCATTAACTTAATCAGCTGACATTTAAAATTCATCCACCCCATCATGTGTGTGTAACCGTATGAGTTACCCAACTTGAAGGCATTAAAGTGTTACATATCTAATAAAGTTTGGATTAGGTTTTAGATAATATTTTTAAAAAAAATGGTAAAAATATTTTTTTCAGAATAGATATTGAGTATAATAGATTCTGCGAAAAAGTGATTTTTCTCATGGGCGTGCAATGCCAGCTATGTTACCAATGATATCAAACTTTATTTTGTTTTTGAACAGCTATGAAAAAATAATAATATATGATAACATTGTAATGATGTCGACTTATTTT